>CAJQUW010016315.1:0-75215 GCA_907163375.1 Prostheceraeus crozeri
AGTTAGCAATATAGTTGACGTTTGTAAAGTTAGAAATAAAGTTGATGATTGTAAAGTTGTAACCATATCACTGTTTGTAAGATAGGTGAAATGTAAATGAAGTCAGAATCACTTCACTGTTTGTAAAGTTAGCAATATAGTTGACGTTTGTACAGTTAGAAATAAAGTTGATGATTGTAAAATTATAACCATATCACTGTTTGTAAGATAGGTGAAATGTAAATGAAATCAGAATCACTTCACTGTTTGTAAAGTTAGCAATATAGTTGACGTTTGTACAGTTAGAAATAAAGTTGATGATTGTAAAGTTATAGCCATATCACTGTTTGTAAGATAGGCGAAATATAAATGAAGTCATAGCCATGTTATAGTTTGTAAAGTTAGAAATAAAGTTGACGTTTGTACAGTTAGAAATAAAGTTGATGATTGCAAAATTATAGCCATATCACTGTTTGTAAGATAGGTGAAATGTAAATGAAGTCAGAATTACTTCACTGTTTGTAAAGTTAGAAATAAAGTTGATGAATGTAAAGTTAGAAATAATGTTAGAATCATTTCACTGTTTGCAAGATAGGTAAAGTATAAAGTACGTTATAACCATGTCACTGTTTGTAAGATAGGTGAAACATAAATGAAGTCATAACCATGTTAGAGTTTGTAAAGTTAGAAATAAAGTTGATGATTGTAAAATTATAGCCATATCACTGTTTGTAAGATAGGTAAAACATAAATGAAGTCACAATCACTTCACTGCTTGTAAAGTTAGAAATAAAGTTGATGAATGTAAAGTTTGAATTAATGTTAGAATCATGTCACTGTTTCCAAGTAAGGTAAAGTATAAAATAAGTTATAACCATGTCACTGTTTGTAAGATAGCTGAAATATAAATGAAGTCATAAACATGTTCGAGTTTGTAAGTTAACATCCTCACCAACGAGTGTAGCATCATGACAATTTCTTCGGCTTAGGAAACATCAACCACTTTGCTGACTCATGTCTATAAATAGCTCTGACTCATGAGGTAGTAAGGCGCCAGTCATACGAATCTAATCAATCTTGTTCAACCTTTTTGCCGACACGTGTGTGGGCGTGTCATTTAACATCGATGGCGCCTCACGTCAGACAGCGTGACCTTTTCACCGACATATGTGTGTGTGTGTGTGTGGGCGTTATTTATCAGACAAAGCGATGGCGCCTCACGTCAGACAGCGTGACCTTTTCACCGACATATGTGTGTGTGTGTGTGGGCGTTATTTATCAGACAAAGCGATGGCGCCTCACGTCAGACAGCGTTACCTTTTCACCAACAAGTGCATGGATATCATTTCATGTCTATAAATAGCACTGACTCATCATGAAGTGATGAACCTTGTTGATGACCATTTCACCGACAAGTGTGTGGGCGTTATTTATCAGACAAAGCGATGGCGCCTCACGTCAGACAGCGTGACCTTTTCACCCACAAGTGTGTGGGAATCATTTCATGTCTATAAATAGCGCTGACTCATTATAAAGTGATGAACCTTCTTGATGACCTCTTCACCGACAAGTGTGTGGACATCCTTTCATGTTTATAAATAGCGCTGACTCATCATAAAGCGAAGAACCTTGTTGATGACCTTTTCACCGACAAGAGTGTGGACGATAGTTCATTGCGATGACTCATTCAAAACACATCATGTGATTAACACGATTCTATTAACTGTGACTCATACAGATAACGCATTAGAGATTTAACAATGTCAGCTACTTTACTGATATCACGTAAACCAGTCATGATACAGTGTCCGTTGTGAAACACTGCAATATGTACAGGATGCCACTTCCGAATCAGAGCAGCAGGAAAGAGTTCAGTTTCATAAAATATACAATGATTACTGGTTTTAATGTTGGCTAGATTCACTAACATCTTCAATTGAACATACACTACTATGTTCTTCAGTGTCAGGGGACTGAGGCGTAGATGAGGCATGAGTGTTCGCATTTTCTTGACGATTTCGTAACACATGGACTGCATCACGAAATGAGAAAAGTTTCCTAGGACTTGGATTTTGCCGCAGCGAAAGATTTGAAGATTTCGACTGCTGCTGATGCGAATGACCAACATTTGCGGACGATCGCGATGATAGATTGAGTCGGATAGATGGGTATGCAACTGTTCTAAATCGATGTCTCTTCTGAGATTCATTTCGCGCATGGCGTTGGTAATGCGGATGAGGATCATGACTCACAAATGACATGAGGTAGAGTGAACTTCCCTTTTATACTTTTTCCCATGAGTGTTTTGGAATCACAATGTAGCAGTGATCATTATGTGGAATCATCTCTTGAATGCGAATAAATACAATGCCGTCTCCTACGTTAATGACACGACAAGAGTTGGATAGGATGGCGCGATGCAACCTTCGTAGTTGAAAGCGTTCTGGAGTTATCTGAAGTTGACGTTTCGTATCATGAAATGCAACACACTGACGTTTCCATGATACATGGAGCCATGCTGACAATTTCCACATGATCATGATTCAAACCTGAGTGAAGAAGACATGCCTGAGAAAGAAGGAGAGAGTAATGTTCATCTGTCTATGATGAGTGCAAACGTTCTCGATACACAGTTCTCCTTTATTTCCCCTAAACTAGTTGTGACACTTTTGTGTTTCACTTCATCTAGCAGGTTGATTTTTATCTCACACATGCTTTGAGTGTTTCCTAACTCATATGCATTCGACTAACAACGTTACAGGTTGTTATGTGTATACTTGTATGCTGTCGATGCAGAGTGAAAAAACACTGTCTGTCTTTATTTACAAAACAGTCTACACACGCATTCAATTTGATAAAAACAAACAACACATTTAGTAAAGCTGGTACGCTAACGAGTGTGACTGCAGAAACATTTCTTCAACGTTCGCTAAGTTTCACAACAACCTGTCAAAGATTTCTTACAAAACTTATTTCAACATTTGCGTTTAGACTTTTAAACGAACATGTGCTTCTGGTATTCTACACGAATGGTTTACGCATGTGATATAAAACCCTAAATCCCACCGTAGAGGTGCCTAGCCTTGGATCATGGACTTTTACAACCCATGCGATTCAATGTCATGGTACTAGCTCTCACACACTCAACGTTTGTGACAGCATCTGGTTTTATAAAACATTCAACGCTGACTATAAGACCTTCTGTGAAACAATCTACACAGTGCAGTAAAACTTTCTAGCGCTGTCGTGAACACTGTTTTCATATAACATTCTAGACTCTCAGTCTCACTGCAGTAGAAAACTGCTTTTAGTAAACCTGATGAAGCTAATCTAACAGTCATGAAGTTTGAATTTTCTAATAGGGAAACATTTGGCAACTGTCTCCAATAAAACTTTCTAACAAAGTGAAAAGACTTAACTCTAACCAATAAACTTTCTGTGAAAGTAAGTTACAAGACAATCTACACTGTGCAGTAACACCTTTTCAACAAAACTTTCTAGTGCTGTGATGAGTTCGCTCAGTCATACAACGTCAATGATCAAACTTTATTTTCACAAACGTGCGTCGTGGTAAAAAACTAGTTGACTACACTGACGCTTACATTTATGACACTTGTGTTTCATAAAACATCATGATCAAACTTTTCTAACTATACATCAACCTGTGTTGCAGTAAAACTTTTGTACAATATGATAAAGTTTCTGACGACACTGACAAGAGCTTCTTCACTAGCGAAGAGAGAAATCTGTGATGTGTTGCATGTGGCGCATGAATGTCCTCCCGTTCATCCCTTCATCATTTCGTCTCCGTCATAGAGACAAGAAGAACTGATGGTTCATTCTCGCATGGTTGACCAACTGTCGGAAGACAAGTGCAATGGAGATTTTATGAGGTAACCTGTGGCAGATAGCTAAATGTCGCCCTGGCGGACAGAGTACAACGTTGAGACGAAAGGCAACCACTTGCAAACATGACGCAGAGAGGTTTCACATGGATTACCATTGCCCACGTCCCGTGCAGTACTCATCGCTACGGACTTCACCGCTGTCTCGAAAGAACGCCCACACATAGGAATTATCACACCGAAAATCTCCGTGACTTGCACCGTCCATGACTTGATCGCCAGACATGAAAACCGGCGGCATTATTTACAGGAGCTTGGAAAGTCGTTGCTTTGATCAGCTTGATAGCAAGCCGTAGAGAGCTTGATTCACCAGCGTTTTGCAATGGAGATGTTTAGAGGCCACCCATGACAAGATAGCTAAGACTCAACCGATTGGCGTTCAAAGTGCTACGTTGAGAACTGTGTCAAATGCCCAACATGAGACATGAGTTGCCCCAGCGGTTTCGGTCTAAACTATGACACACTCCCTTGCCACACTTATCACTACGGCATCGTCCGCCGTCCCGAAGGAACACCCTGTCAATGGAATACTACAGCAAAACTCTCCGTGTCTTGCTCGCTTTCAGTAAAAAGCTGCTTATACCATGAGACGACTGGCTCAGACATCATTAAAAATGCTTTCATTGACTTCAGCAGGGTCGAAACCCCCAGAAAACCTCCAAAACTAGTGAATTTAAATTTTTCAACTTTTTAGCACTACTTATGAAATTTTATAAGTAGTCTGTCACTTAGAGCAGGTCAATAGCGACCGAACCTTTTTTGAATCAAGTCAAACGGACTTGTAGAAGCAAAGTTACAAGCCTTTAAAGTTTTGGAGTCTTTTATGGCCTGGAGACGAAGGCCATCTCCTGGCTAACCTCTAAGTCTGACGCCTTAGCTGACTTCAGCAATGAAATTTTCTAAGTCGGTTTCTTACAGAAACCCGGTTTTTCAGATTTCCAATGCTATCATCGGAGCTCCGGAGTTCACCTACCCCAACCCAGTCGGGAGGAGAACTGATTTCCACAAGCAGAGTTTCCACTTATATAGTGTGTGGCGATCAGCTGATGACGTAATACCCATCATCCAAATCTCTAAATCCGTCTATCTCCGGTTCTAGTGCTCCGATTGAGCTGGAAATTCACCATTTCCATGCAGAATTTGATGCTGAATCCGAATCTGCCCTCCGTTTTCCCATCCAATGGTTCGTTTTGGCTCTACAGCCCACAGCCATCGCAAAATTTCTAACTCTGTCGTTTTTCGGAAAAATGATGAAAAAATTTTTCTCTCCGATGGTTTTCAAATTTACCATGACGATGCGCAATTTGACGCTGATTCCAAATCTGGTCTCTGTTTTCCCGCCCGAGGCTTGCTTCACCCGCTAGAGCGATTTTCGTAAACATTCTAACTCTGTCGTTTTTTCGTCAATGTTGAAAAATTTCAATAACGTCTCACCTCTAAACGAAGGTAGATACGAACAAGCCATGTTTTCCACTGAATTTGTTTCACTGCCAGCTTTCAAACGAACTATTGAACGACTTTCTACGATCTCTGGAACCAAAGTTGGAAGATCGTTGCCGAGGGGGGGGGGGTCAGAACTTTTTCTCTCCGATTGAGCTGAGAAGAAGTTCCTAGACCCAAAAGTGGCCAAAACTTCTGAATTTGCACTCCATTTTCCCATCCGAGACTTCCTTCATGACGAAAAATGGACTTTCTCATCCGAAAACATCCAAACCCTGACTTTTTTATCTGTGACGTTTTCCTACCATTTTCCTCCATCAACCCAGGAAAATTAGTCCAAACTGAGCTTTCCACTGCATTTTTCTCACTTTTAGCTTTCAAATGAGCTATTGCACGACTTTCTACCATCTCTGGAACCAAAGTTGGAAGTTTGGCAGGAGGGAGGGGGGAGGTATTCAAAACCTTTTCTCTCAGATGTCGCTGGAAACATCCTTTCTAATCCAAAATTTCACGTAGACTCCGAATCTGGCCTCCGTTTTCACATCCGAGGCCTCCTTCCTGTCGAATTCCGACCTTTCTCATCCCAAAACCATCAACACCCGCCTTTTTCCAACTCTGACGCTCTACCCCTTGCCTCATCACCTTCCTTCCCATCCCTTACTCGAGAACTCCTTCCTTCCCGCCAGAGGGGGGGGGTAGGGACCTGTTTCCTGCTCTCAGACCCATTCCTCCCAACACATCCTTGGCCACCTCCCTCACCTTCCTTTCAGAGGGGGGGCTGAGTCAGCATGATGACTCATCGATCACTCATCACTGCACCGCACTGTCCTTGCGTCTGCCACGGGATTACTACTTATATATATAAATATATATATATATATATATATATATATATTTACCAAATCTCAACAGATGTAACCACCACGAGACATGTCTCGTGGTGGTTACATCTGTTGAGATTTGATAAATTTATCAATTGCCAGGTTACTTGTCTAAATATATATATATATATATATATATATTGTGAAAATCAAAAAATCTGAGTTCCGTGCGCGTTTCAGAGCAAGTTTATTCTCCTTCGTCAGCGGAAAGCTAAAAGAACAATGTTACAAGCCTTATATACAAAATCACTAAAAATTCACAAAATTGACGGTTTTAACACAAATCACTATTTGACTGCTGGAAACTCGAGTGTGAAGGCAAAGTTCAGACATGAAGCTCGCGAAAGGTCATGGCATAGAGATGTCTGCAATGTCACCATAAAAGCCAATAATAATCCACTCTGTAAATAGAATAAAGAAATTAGACAAAATCAAATTAAAGTTCACAAATCTGACAATAATGGAAATGAACTTTTTTTTCAAATTTGTAAACCTTATTGATAGTGACATCAAGTTTACTCTGGAGGTAGAGAGAGATTGTAAACTATCATTTCTTGATTGTAATATTACTAGAAATGATCGCAATATAATTTCAGTGTCTTGGAGAGTACAAGATACCAACACAGGCACCTACAAACCCAATGAGGCTTATGCTCCATGGAACTATAAGATGGCCGCCATTCGTTCCTTATTTTACAGGGCCAAACGCATTTCAACTAATTTGAATTATACGAGAAATCATGTCAAAAAATTATAGACATTTTCCTTGATAATGGCTACAGTAAAAATGTTATCTTACAAGTAAAGAAGAGAGTGGAAACTCAAGTTGAGAAAAATAGAGTAGAAAATAAAGACGGAGATAACAGCGAACAAAGTAAAAAGCTATCTATTGACTGCTTCCTTACATTCAAGGTAAAGAAAAGCTAATCAAAGATAAGATTCATCAAATTAACAGAAATCTACCGGAAAATATTGTTATACAAACGGCTTTCCGAGTGAATAAAACCAGTATGTTTTTCCACAACAAGGACAGAATCCCCCCGACATTGAAATCACAATGTGTATATAAATACGAATGCAAAGACTGCAAACAGGTCTATATCGGGGAGACGTCACGGCATCTGGCAGCTAGAATGAATGAACACATAAAGGGCTATCCTGTACCAACCGAAATCACGATGCATTCACATGAAATCGATGAAAGCAATTTTTCTGTTATCGCTATGTCACAATGGCATAAAATTTTAGAAACCATTTGTCTGAAAGATGCTCAGAATTGCATGAATGAAAGAGATAGTTCATTTCCATTATTGTCAGATTTGTGAACTCTAATTTGATTTTGTCTAATTTCTTTATTCTATTTACAGAGTGGATTATTATTGGCTTTTATGGTGACATTGCAGAAATCTCTATGCCATGACCTTTCGCGAGCTTCATGTCTGAACTTTGCCTTCACACTCGAGTTTCCAGCAGTCAAATAGTGATTTGTGTTAAAACCGTCAATTTTGTGAATTTTTAATGATTTTGTATTTAAGGCTTGTACAGGCGCGTACCCAGGATTTTCGTTCAGGGGGGATGATATTTGAATACTGACCTCAAAAATTTTAGAACTTGTATGAATAGACCTAGTCGATTTAGCTGCATGTGATTTACCTGTTGAATCAAGCCAAATCAAATATCATATACACTTGCGCTCAAACAATACAAAAAATTGTAAAACTGCGTTCAAAATATATTAAAAGAATGTATACACATATAATAGTACCGGTACATGCATATCTCTCATGCATTCATTAGCCTATATGTATTCAATAGATATTATAAAAATGGATGAATAAAACAGATAATAATATGATGCAAATTTATTCTATCAATCGCAATCGAGAATCAAATATTCTCGCATATTCCTGGACAACGGAATCGCAACACAACTTAATGTCCTTGTGAACGGCCAGAAGTGCGAGTCCGTTTAGACGCCTTTGGCCCATCATTGCCCTATGATGGGTTTTAAGTAAGCGAAGCAGGCGGAAAGATCTCTCAGCTGTACATGTTGTCACTGGGGTGACGAAAAAAATGGTTAGGAGTTTATGTACATTTGGATGGAGATCCTTATCACACTCTCTCAGTGCCTCCGTCAAGCTGAGCTCCAATCAGTTGGACGATGGCTGTTGTCGCCCAAAAGTCTTGCCAGCGTTCAAACTCTGCCGACATCTTACACATTTATCATGACCGAATCAGTGGTACAACTATGCATTGGAAATTAGTTTGGAGGCATCACTTGCCGACAAAATTTATTCAAGTGCCGAAAACAAAAAATACAAAAGAGCTATAAGTATTACTAACGTGTTATCGTATTAATGCCAATAATGATGGCTGATATTCACGTAGGCCAGCAGATTCAAGTGATTGACTTTTTTCCTCAAAATGTTTAGTTCATCAACCTATTTGAATTATTTCCATGCTTCGTTGAATCATCAAAATCTTCAGATAAATCTGTGTATCCTTAACAAACTTAGGAATTACAATAATCAAACACATTTCGTCTTGTTTCACTTCTCTCTATAAGATCTTTTGACGGTTCTTTGACGTAATCTGATCCAACCGTTCCTTAGTAGGCTTATCTAATCAGCAATCGTCAATGACATTCCGGCAATGACATTTCCTCAGAGTGGGTTGCGCCTTGGCTACAGACATCAGATAAACCTATTACAGGTGATGTTCAGATAAATTAACCTACGTTTACTAAGTCATATATTTTAGATAACGGATCATGATTCTTTTGTGTATTTTGCAAGTATATTTTGGTCCTTAATTCCTAACCTAACTACCCTCAAGGTGAGAAGGAACCACCCTCTCACGATCGGAGCTGCTGGCGAATCGAGAGCAGCATTAAACTTCCGTCTCATCTATCAGGTCGGTCCTTCTCGAATGGTTGATTCGATCAGGGTACCTGTTAGATTCACTGACTGTCGAAGTCACTGCATTCAGCAATACCCCCAGACAGGTCATCCGATCAAGGTAGGGGCGGAAAAGTCAGACTAATTTATTAAGGTGGCCAACTTAACTAGGGGACATCCTACTGCTATTGGCCTAGTCGGTGATGCATCTAAGACCATGAGTTTTTCTTCCTCCGACTGCTTCGTTAGCGTTACTCTAACGCATTCACGCCAAAGACAACCACCCAGGAATGATTCCCGGGGCCGAGGGTTGTCACGTCGAAGTAAGTCGAATCTGCTACCAGAAGCGACGCAGCGGCAGGGCTCTGTTGCCGCTGTGGAGGTTACTCCGTACCGTATATTGCATCACCGACCGTGATTGAGATTTCATCATTTTATTGCATTGAAAATGCAAATCACTCATAAGCATACATGTACTTACTCTTCAGTTAAAATATAATTTGGCAAATAGAAATGTTCACTATAAAGACTGCAGCAAGTCAATGTGATAAACTAATTGCTACGACTAAATTACTTATAAGTCAAGCCATGCTTCTATGAACAAATGAAACGCGAGAAACTTGGCCTAGGCATGTTGATTGGAAATGTAGTGATAAACAAAACATGTACGCACGGATCAAACTCACCTCATTTCTTCAGTTAATGGATTAAACAGCCGCTGGAAATTGCATCCCAATATCTCCAAATGTGTTATCACAACAGGAAGTCGCAACGATTCTCGCTGAATCGCCTCTTTATCATGATAAACAAAGGTGTTGAATATTTCATTTACCGACAATAAAAGCAAAACTACATCTGCATACTGAACTCTTCGCCCACTTTCAAGAAATATCAGCAAAGATACTTTTAATTCCGACCTAGGAACTTGGAGGGGAATAGGATTAACGACTTTCACATATTTGTCGATGACATAATCACCTGCCTCATACCCATACCCGTGTATCGTGAAGGATGAAAGAGGAAATTTGATCAACAGTCAAAATTGATAGAAACTTATAGAAATTTACAAGGTATATATTCAAGTGTTAAATCAAGTATTATTGGTCTGAAATTGAGCATTGTATTTTTATTTCAAAATAAAGGATGATTTAGTAATTTTTACGAAAGCCGACACTCGATATTTTCACATGTTCAGTATGCCTAAGTTTCTCCATTTTTCATGCCATTTAGAGTTTCGAATTTCGGGGGGGGATGCATCCCCTGCATCCCCCCTTCGGTACGCCACTGGGCTTGTAACAGTGTTCTTCTAGCTTTCCGCTGACGAAGGAGAATAAACTTGCTCTGAAACGCGTACGGAACTCAGATTTTTTGATTTTTACAAAATATTATGTGGGCATATATTTCTTAAATATATATATATATGTCGGGTCTCGTATATAAAACATACCAACAACTCGTATTTTATTGTAGAACGACCAATCACAGATAGAATTGTAATAGACCAATCACAGTTCGTATCGCTACATATCAAATCACATAGGCAAGTAAGTGAGATTTCGTCTGAAAAACATACCAGATCTCTGTAAACATACGAGAATCTCGTATCAAATGTTAGTTTCAAATTGTATGTGAATTTGGTAAATGTTTGCATGTAATTTTCGTAGCCACCGATTTGCAGTGTAGATCAATCGAAATATCAAATAAGAGTTTCTTTTGACAAGTCTCTTTATTGGCTTCTATGATTAATTCTAGAAAATTGAATTATGAATTGCTTGTGTCTGAATTGCTGAAATATGATCAAATTTGATTCCATCTTCATCCAAGAACAATGCATCTTGCATTAACTACATTCATAAGTGTGCTCTCCACCTTATGTTTTTTCACCCGTTCACGAAATTAGATGAATGGTGCTGTATAATCAATGAGGGGCATCCTCAAAACAAGATATATTTGCTATGTCTGTCAGTTCGCCAGTCCAATAATTCAGCTTTCACGTCAAAGATAATGTCAATAATTGCTTTACTTTTTGTTAAAGTCATGATATTACACATTTGATTCATGGATTAAATATCCATTCACCAGTTCAAAAGAAACTATTCACAAAACTAAATATATGACTTTTATTTTTGCAACCGCGCTATGCTTCACAGAATGATTATATAAGTTCATAAGTAGGCCATAAGTTCATAAAAAATAGGAAAAACATTTTGTGACTAGTGAAGTTCCAAAAAGTAGGCATTGTGTTCGTCTAGCTTCCCTCACACTGCATGCTACTGTTTACTTGAAGTGACGCAGAAATAATTATTGACATACAAACATGTGTTTTGAAGTCACGGTGAACCATTATCAGCACAAAATAGGTACTTATTACTCAAAATGACTTTCACTTACTTTCATGGTCAAAAACATTGAATAAAAATCTAGCTTGATCTCTTTTGTCACCATAGATAACATCACAAAGTTTATTTGCCACAGTATCGACAGGAATCAGTTCATCATTTTCTTCGAGTAAAGCCGATAGGATGTGTGGTTTCAAATCGATCTGAATAATAAAGAACCCTATAAGCTGTGTGTACATCTCAATAAGGTGAATGCATTTTAGTGTAATTAAAATTAACAGACAAAATTGATATATAGTCTTATTTACTGGTTATGCAATACAATCCGCCAGTGTGTCGGTGATTGCGAAAGTTTTTCTAAATCGCCATCTTAATCGTAAGCAGGGTGCAATTCATCCCAGGCCCAAAGTGACCAGTGCCGCGGCTGCTGATTTTTATGATGATTTCCTTGATGTCTTCTTAAGCTTAGATTTATTTTATACTGCGCTGATGCGTAATCCAGCTTTTGTTTCGGTTTGCAATTATGGCCATCATGGCTATCGCTAGTATCATTGAACGTCGTTGCGATAGTTCGGAAATGATCTTCTTTTACATAGACACACACATAATATGCTCCCTAAAAATGTTTCTATTAATGGATTTAAAATCTAACACTTATATGGCACATAACATGTCAGAGAAAAGATTTCTGTTAGATCCGTCATAACATTTTGCTGGAGGAATAATTTGATAGACGGAAAATAGCTGCCATCTTGCTGGATTAGAACTAGACATTAAGCTATTGATTACATGGCGATTGTCTTTGCGGGCGAGAGTCATAATTGTGGCTTGAAAAGAACGCACGTGTTTAAAAAATCAGAATTATGAATACCGGTGTGCACACGCAGGCTGCGGCTGCGTATACGAATATATGAATACTTACTATATTCATCTAAAATTGCATATAGTTGGTGATTGAATATATGGGCTTCTGAATACTCATATGCCTCATAACTAAGTCTGAACTAGAGAAGTGGGCATGTGCCTTCCCACATTGCTCTCCGCGCACCAAAGCAAATTGCTAATATACCAGAGCTAGGAGAGCAAGAAGTATTGCTTTCATTCCAAGCGCTCCGACCTCAAAAACTAACATGCCACGAATGCGTTGCAGTCGATCATGTAAAGTTAATTCCTCTTTCATGCCTTTCGGCTTAATTCTTAAGTAAATTTGTCGCAAAAAGCTTCAGGATGAATTTTGGATCGCAGCATAGCAAATTTGGCACTACATGTAAATAGAGATGTCGTGACCCTTTTAATTACCTGGGCATATAGGCCTACTTTGCTTTGCAGGGAGGATCCTTCGAAGGACGTTCGTTATTCATCTATCAAAACTTTGTCACGAACACTCGCATACTATATGAGTTGTAGATGTTGAATTTACTACCCTTCTGAAAACTTGCAAAAACTTCAAAAAAACTTCAAATCTTTGAAACTATGTTCAAAACAAGCAGTTTCTATTTTCACTAGATCGTTATTGATGCCATGTGATTATTCTGAGTACGACAGATATGAAGTTATCTGAATACGACATACATGTAAACTAATGCTGTTCTAATGCTGTCAGGCATTCGATATTTTTAAAGTGTTGAATCACTGGATCGAACAATGCTGTGTGTGTTCCGGATATGATCATTTATCGAGAAGTGATGATCGGGATTCGATCAAGTACTATCGGTTCACCAGAAGTCCTACTTTGACACATTTGTCATGCTTGCCTGTCATAATAATTGTGTGTGCAATAGAATTATCACACGCTCGGTTTTCGGCTCCTCCACTGTACGACAACTGGAAAAGTACTATTGCTTACATGTACATGGTCAACCGACACAACATCTGTTTTCTTACCTGATTCGTTGACAGAAATGCAGAAAGATCGTCTCTTCGAATAACCTGTGTATTTTGTTGTTCAACTGATATATGCTCCAACATGTTCCTGATGTAGCCTTTCGCAGACTGCCTTTCCAAATGAGCTTCATCAATTACCTGAAATAAAATTTGCATTTGATACTTTTATTCGCCAGTCTGCAAATTACCATGTCATTGAACATCTAACAGAGTGCTTATTGCATGTTGAAAGTCTGCCTACATTTACACGAATTTGGAATCATTATGTCGAATTGCAGCATCAATTTTGTTAATTTGAGCATGATAGCCTGAAAATGTAGTCATCAAAATGAAAGGAAAAAAGCATAGAGTAAGTGAAATAGCGGCTACGGCGTGTTGTGGCAGACGCATAAGTTTTCACCGGAGTCAAATAAAAAACCCTGCCAAAAAATAAAACTGCCAAGTTATAATATATTCGCGACGGGTTGCAGAACTGCTGCTTCCTCCGCATTAGTTTGTGATGCACGATTTCATTGTAAAGATGCTAATCGTGGGCTGTTTATTAATGCGGCTTCGGCTCTGCCAAATAATGTGAAAAATATTGCTGCAATCGAGGAGTTTCGACGCGTGAACCGTCTTTGCTCTAATGAGAACGAAAGAGCTGTAGCAACCACAAAAATCGGGATGAGTTTTTTGACTACACTATGTTCTTTGTATAACTTGCATGTCTTTTAATTTTCCTGTTGCACCTCTAAACTTGCACAGTATTTTTGACTTTTATTTCTTTATAATTAATCACTTTCATTTATCGTATGTCTTACACTGCTGCTGTTCTGGATGATGGACATTTCACTCTGCGACTTGAAAGTTAGTGCTAGAGTTGTGATCATTAATTCTTCAGATGTCCTGCCAAACCGTACTATATGTCAGATTGTCATTTAATATTACCGCCTGAGGAAGCAGCAGGTCTGCGACACGTCTCGCGAATATATTATAACTTGACAGATTGTTTTTTTTATTTGAATCCATAGAGTAAGCATGTAAAGGGTTGCGTCAAATGTCAGCATACAGTGAACACGTTTATATGAAAAGATTCTGTATTTTACGGAGATAACGTTCTTGATGTGTTAGTGAGATGAGTCGAATTATCTTAAGTGTGCATAGAGATAATTATTCCTGTGTTCGGCACTACTAACGATTCGGTACTTTAGATTCTAATGCTTAAGTAATGCAAAGCTCAGCGAATTTTCATTCCTTTTGATATACAGTGATCTTTTAATTAAGAATAATTTAGAAAAACAAAGAATAATTAAGAATCTTAATTAAGCGAACATTGAGTTGATTATCAAGGAAATTTCGTGACCCGCATCGTAGCGTAAGTCTTCATACAAAACATTGAAAACTCACTTTTTCTTGACTCAATTTTCAAGTTTGTTAATTTAGCAAATGTGACTAGCCTATTTCCAACACGGTAAAATTATCTGTTAAACTAAGACACTCGTCCGATTTATTGCTAAATAACAGAATGCATTCTATGGTCAAATCATTAAGGATAGCGGGGTATGGTCAAATCATTAAGGATAGCGGGGTTATAAATAGTTAGAAAAAAATCATAATACTCCATGTGCTTAGAATTCAACCAAATGAATTCATTACATTTGTGCACGTGGATTATTTAAATTTTCTTAGGTATAATTTTAAGATTCACTTAATTAAGTTTTAGGTTTTGTTTGAATAATATTGTGGGCCCATTTAAGTGGATATCAGTAGTAAGAAAACGGCGAACACTCGACCGGCGCCCCCCCCCCTCTGGAACGGCAGAGTGTCGTGGTCGGCCGCCGTGGTGCTTCGGGTCTGAGCCCCCCCCCTCTGGAACGACAGAGGTTGTAGTCTGTCGTGGTGTGCCGGCCAGGTGGGTTCACAAAATGTTCGCTGACGTCCCCCCCTCTGGAACGATAGAGTGTCGTGGTGGACTTGGGCGACCGCCAGGATTAGTCTTGAGGCTATAGTGTGTGATGTTTTTCGTGCAATCTGCTGAATGTTGGGTTGTAAAATGGGTTGTTTCGAGTGGAAGGAGTGGTCGGATGAGAAAACGGAGGTCGGATTCGTATTCAGCGTGAAATTCTGCATCGGTATGGTGAGTTTCAAGGCAATCGGTGAGAAAAATTTTTCAACATTTTTCGAAAAACGACAGAGTTAGAATTTGGGACGTTTTGGTGTGTAGCGTCAAAACGAAGCATCGGATGAGAAAACGGAGGTCAGATTCGGATTCAGCGTGAAATTCTGCATCGCTATGGTGAGTTTCAAGTCAATCGGAGAGAACAAATTTTCGCTGACGTCCCCCCCCTCTGGACAGCTTGCTTCGATTTTGGCTTCCAGTGGACGGATTTTGTCGTGCGATAGCTCGTTTGAAAGCGAAGAGTGAGACAAATTCAGTGAAAGAATCGGCTTGTTCCTATCTGTCTTCGTTCAAAAGTTAGAGCGGTTACAAGATTTTAGGTCGGAGCTCGCTCACCTGAAAAAATCCTAAGTGTCAGAGTGACTTTGTATGGGTAAAATTTTGAAAATTTTCCAAAGTGTGGAATTTCGACCTGGGACCGTCACCAAAACATTTTTCATCAAATTTTGAAATTTCACTGACGTCCCCCCCCTCTGGACAGCTTGCTTCGATTTTGGCTTCCAGTGGACGGATTTTGTCGTGCGATAGCTCGTTTGAAAGCTAAGAGTGAGACAAATTCAGTGAAAGAATCGGCTTGTTCCTATCTGTCTTCGTTTAGATGTGAGACGCCATTTAAGATTTTGGGACATTGGCGAAAAACGACAGAGTTAGAATTTGCGACGTTTTGGGCTGTAGCACCAAAACGAAGGCTCGGATGGGTAAACGGAGGCCAGATTTGGAATCAGCTTGATGTTATTGTCCAATGAGGATCATCATCCAATGAGAATCAAGCATTTCTTTATAAATAGCGAGCCTTCCACAGTGAGAATCATTCCATCGTTGAATCACACGAGTGACGGACGCACATTTTCTCTCTCTCTCTCTCTCTAGTTCCCTGTTCTATTATCCAACTAAAATGGTAAGTCGCTACTTCCCTCCCTCTCCTCCCTTGAACGTAAACTTAATACAATCTTATTTCATTTTCAGGCATCTACTCCATCTGCTGCACTAGTAGGACAAAATGGCGGTCAAACGTTACAAGGTTCGCTACGGTCAGATCATCTACAACTGAGGCCAGTGGAAGAAACATCCAAGGTACATAATCCTACACCGCTACAGCGTAAATTTAAACAAGCCTTGCGTTATGACGATCATAGCGTAGTACTCCAAACGGGAATGCTCCCTTCCACGGATGTCAAGATAATGCACAATCAGTATGGGGACTACATACTGATCCCCGTGAGTCCGTACATTCGCCACCAACTTGATATTATTGAGGAGTACGTGACATTAAATATGGACATTCCTACTCCTCTTGCTCAAGAGTGGAAGGCGAGAGATGACAAGGATACTCCCTATAGAAAGATTTGGGATGGTAATCACATTTGCCTACCGGTATCACATTGGTGTACTTACTATAAGAAGGATGGAGATCATTCAATACCCATCAGATGTGATGAGCTCGGAGAAGGTACTTGGGATATCCTTTTCAAAGTGAATGGGCTATATTATGGTCGACACAAGGATAATAAAATAGCCTCTCTCTCCATGCATATGGAATCCATCCTATATATTCCAAAACCACCCAACGTGGACGACATAATTGATCAAATCCTTAACAGCAGTGGTACGAAGCGCAAGTCGGAGAAGAATGCTACATCAAAACGCAAATCAAAGAAGGAGAATTACTAGTCCTTTCCTAACTCTACCCTATGACAATTCGCTTATGTGCTTTGAGTGTCGTAGACGTGGTCTTATTAGATACATTTTACTTCTTCGTTGCCATCATATCATTTGTGTATTTTGTCGTGAAAAGCATCGATGTAATTCTTCATTTTGTAATATGTTATAGAACGTTTCCTTAGATGTGTAAATTTCCGTTTTAGGCTTCTATCATCATTTTTATGGATTGTGAGGGTGAACCTGTACAGGAGCTCAGTGCTATTGCTATGAACAATTGGACATGTCAGATTGTTAGTGTCTATCATCAACATGCCAACTGCGATCCCAATGTTGATCAATGGGCGAGAAAACACATTCATGGACTTAATCTGAAATATTTGCAAGACTATGGCTTTTCTTGTGAAAGTGCTCTTCTTATTGACTTTAAACGATGGTTAGCTGCTTTCAATGTTATACGCATCTTTTGTAATAATCCTGGTAAGGAGAGGAAAGTATTTCCCAATCTAATCATTGATGATATTTTGCTCCCGCCTTGGGATAGTAGAGTGAATCAACATTATCATGAAGTCACGAAACGTTTTAAGGATTTGTGTGTTCCTATTTTGTCTGTTCGTTGTAGTAGCTACGTTCATAACCAATGCTTCTTTCCTCCTTACCTCAACACTGCCAAAGTCCTGTATGGTTATCATTGCTCGCTGTATGATAGTTATCAGCTGTATCTATTTTATCTCTTTCAAACCATTGATTTATAATGCATGCTTGTTACCGTTATTCAATAAATGTTACTATGAGAAGAGTTGTTGTTTTCATGCAATGGATGGGTTAGTTAAAGGGCGATCATGTCTTTCTCAAACGACTGCGGAACATTACGTTTTCATAGGCAAAGTTTAAAAGGAGCTGTTCAAGATTATGTGATAAAATTTCATAAAGATGAGACCGACATCGAAGCAGTGCTCGATGATGCTAGCACTCTATTTCTAGAATTAATGAATACATTCTCTGATAGCATTATCATGGCGCGATTAGTTGCGAAAATTAAGTTTAGTCATTTTGGAAAGGAAGAGGTGGAAAGTCGCTCTTTCCATTTTGCTTCTTATTCAATGGAAGTGGTAGATCACCCCGAAGAATTTTTTAAAAGACATATGATAAAAATTGCTGAACGTCTTAACGCATTTAACCATCATGGTAGCAGTCTAGTGATTGAAGCGATTTCAGATATTCACATTCAACTTTCCATAAAGAAAAATTGAAAATGCAGTGGTACTTGATTGTAGCACAACTGGTTTTCGAGCTATGTCTGCTCACTCTCGAAGTATATTCCTTCTGTACATGCGTCTATTATTTAGAAAAGGCTAGCAAATTCATATCTTCAAAAATACTTGCTATAGACATCAGTAACGGTGAAACTATGTGTTGCGATGTATGTAAGCGAAAGGATGGAAATGAAAAGCGCATCTTCAAGAGATGTAAGCATGCTTTTTGTCAACGCTGTTTCATACGTAATTGCATTCAACTTTTCCAATGTAACCACTGTGATATTGCTCATTTCGAGTGTCACTTATGTCGCAATAGTTAGTACCTATGCAAATGTGGTAAAGATAGGTTTTAGCAAAGACTAACACGGAAAATGGCGAAACGTAAAATGACGAAACGTAAAAGTCAAAAGTTTTCTTCAGCCATTCAAGCTCTCCGACGAATGAAAGCAAATCAGCGATACAATGCTATACGACATGCTAACGATAAATTCATTTGTGAAATTATTTCTCATGTGAGGAAGTTGAGGACGAAGAAATTAGCGCCAAAACAACGAAAGTTACTTAAGCGATATGCTACGAAATTGCGTTTCATCTCCAATCCTAAAGTCACCCTTCAAAGAAAGAGGAAAACTCTAACACAAAAGGGCGGTTTCCTTTCAGCAATACTTCCAATGATAGCTCCTGCCGTGGGCAACCTATTGGGTAATATCTTTGGCTCTAAGCGTTAATTATGCAAATGTTGAATCTGAAAGTAATAAAATGGATTTCAGACTTCAATGTGATAAAGTTCTGACTGTATCAGGTCCATCTCATGCAGGTAAAACTGTTTTCACGCTGAATTTATTGGATAAAAGAAGGGAGTTGTTTAAGGAACCTATCAATCGAGTGATTTGGTGTTATGGTATTTATCAACCGTCGCTGTTTCAGGAATTGCAAAGTCGCAACTTTATTCGACATGAAGGAATTATTCCAGTGGATAAACTTCAGTCTAATGATGTTGTTGTATTGGATGATTTATTAAAAGAAAGTAAGAATTCAAAAGATGTTACAGATATGTTCACTCGCGCAGCACACCATAAAAGGTGCTTTATCATCTATATCACACAAAATTTGTTTCCTGATGGAAAAGAAGCTCGTACACGAAACCTGAATACACACTATTATGCTATTTTCAAGAATCCGCGAGATAAAAGTCAATTTGAAATTTTAGCGCGACAAGTTGCACCCAGAGGATCAAAAGCCTTAATTGAAATTTTTCAAGCAGCTACTGAAAAACCATACGGTTACTTATTCATTGACTTTACGCAAGAGTGTCCGGAAGAATTTAGATTTCGAAGTGATATTTTGAAAACTCCCATGATTATCTACAAACTATGAGTTCTTATTCTCGCATGATTGTTATTCCTCAGGATGAATATGTACAATTGACTGCCATGCAGCAAGTAAAGCAACCTCTTGCAAATCAAATGTATAGGAAAGAAATAGATTATCAGCAAAATGTTCACATCAAAGATCCACATCGTGCTGTATTATTACAATCGGAAACTGTTGAGCAATTGAAAAACTTGAAGAATAAGATGCGTGACTCTGTATCGACTGCTACACCTTTAGCATCTCGCGCACATGCCATATCTCTTTTCAACAGTATTGAACCCCATCTCAATGTAAATGATAGAGGAGAAATCATTACAGATGAAAATAAAGTGATTGATGCTTCACGTTATGAAGACTTGATTCAGTATGCGACACGTAGAAAGCGCCGTCAGGGCTATGTTCCACCTGGTTGGTCATACTTTCTTAAACTATTGAAAAAGCATAATGTGCCAAAATTTGCTTTAAATAATGAGACATTGAAAGAACTTGATTCAACAGTGGCTACTACTCCAATGCTTCAGGCGATGAAAATGCCAACAAATTGGTTTAAGACGTCACCTGCTACATCCCCTCCCACACTCACTAAGCAAACAAGAGGAAGAACTCGACGTAGATCTACATCGCCACTAAAACTGGTAAAAGGAAAACGTAAAACAGCTCCTCCTAGGAAATACATGTTCTCAGACTATTAATATGAAGCAGATGTGTTGCTTGCCATGTAATGAGCCGCCAGAGGTGAATGTCGTTGTCACTTGCACTTGCTGCGCCAGCTCTCATAATGAAACCCCTAAGCAATGTGAACACGATCGCAAAACCGCTAAAGCTAAATGCTGCAGTTGTTGTAAATGTAGAAAGGCAAGAAAACAAAAAGATGAGAAGGAGGAAAAAGAGTCAGTCGTCATCGACTGAACGTTTGAAGTCAATCTATTATGATGTAAAACATCCGGCAGGATTTGCATCTATCAAGAAATTATCAAAAGCGAGTGGTCTTCCACAATCACAAGTGAAACGATGGTTAAAGGGTCAGGCTACCTATACACTCCACAAACAAGCGAAAAAGAAGTACCGCACCCGCCATTATATTGTTCATGACATCGATGAACAGTGGCAAGCAGATTTGTGTGATGTTGCCTCCATTTCAAAACATAACTCGGGCAATAATTTTATTTTAACCGTCATTGATATTTTCTCGCGTTATGCGTGGGCTCAACCTTTAAAAACTAAAGAAGGGAAAGGAGTAGCAAAAGCATTCCAAACAATTTTTCGAGAAGGTCGCATTCCAAAAAGAATTCAGAGTGATCAAGGAAAAGAGTTTGAAAATCAGCATGTGACAAGATTATTTGAGAGGCATGACATTGAGTTGTTTAGTGTAAAGAGCGCTTATAAAGCTGCACTCGTTGAACGTTTTAATCGCACATTAAAAAATCGCTTGTGGCGACATTTTACTGCCAACTTGACACAAAATTGGACAAAGGTTCTACAAGATACACTCCATGCCTACAATCACTCTATCCATCGTTCTATTGGACTCAGACCAGTAGATGTAAATGCTGACAATGTAGATAAAGTGCGCGAATCATTCCAACGTAAACGCACTCATGTGAAAAGTGATGTGAAAATTGGTGATAAAGTTCGTATCTCAAAAGTGAAAAGTGTTTTTGCTAAAGGGTACCTCCCGAATTGGACAGAGGAGGTATTTACAGTATCAAGGATTAATCAAAAAGACTCTCCGACCACCTACAAGTTGAAAGATTACGATAATGAAGAAATTGAGGGTAGCTTTTACCGCGATGAGATTGAGGTAGTCACTGAAAGTGAAACATATTTGGTAGAGAAAATCATTCGATGTAAAAAACGGCAAGGTGAAGAATGGTGTCTTGTTAAATGGACTGGTTATCCTTCAAGTATGAACTCTTGGATGCGTCGTGCCGACATCTTTCATCTAAGTGATCGACAGTGATTCATGCAAAGTTGTAACTAACAATGTTTAGGGTTTGAGCTATGAATCCAACTGCCTCATTTTATTCACGACCCTCCTATGTAAGTGGTGGAGGACAAATTTACATCGGTGCTCGCCGCCAACGTGGAGGTAGCATACTTGGTGCACTGAAATCTGTTGTAGCACCTCTCATATCCAATGTCGGTAGATCTTTAAAACGAAATGTTTTAAGTAATGCCGTTGGCTTTGCTGGTGATGTTGCTAGTGATCTTTCCAGAGGTAGAAGTTTTAAGAGCAGTTTGTTGAATCGTGGGAAGGAACGCGGTTTAAAAACATTGAAGCAGACCATTGCTGGTGTTACTCAAGGAAAGAAATCACCTAAACGAATGAAAAAAGGAAGGAGGAAACATCGCGGAGCTGGTAAGGTGCGATCTTCAGTCAAAAGGCATTCACGCAAACGTCGCAGAGGCTCTAATCATTCATCAGGCGCTAAACGACGACGCTGCTATAACTTCTAATCATGGAGTGTAAAACTTCCGGTTTTTGTTTGTTCGATCAACAAGCCATACAGACAGATATTCTTAGTTCAAGTATTGTAGATTATCATCCTCGAACAGCTGAGAATGCTGGCCCCATTGAATTTGTTATTCCTGGTGGTAGTGATGACTACATAGATTTGAGTTATGCGATGCTTGATTTGAGGTTTAGAATTCAGCAAGCAGATGGAACTGCTATTGACGATGCACATAAAGTTGGACTGAACAATTTACCATTGACTACATTACTTCGTGATGTTTCTCTAACGATTGGAGAGCAGCAGGTGGAAGGTGGTCAAAGCGATTATCCCTATAAATCATATTTCAATCATGTATCACAGTTTCATCCAGCAGCACAAAAAAGTCATATGGAAGCCATGGGATGGTACAGAGATGAAGCAGGAAAATTTGATGTTGAAACAAACAGTGGCTTTGTAAAGCGATCTGCTATGATTAAAGATAGTAGAGTATGTCAGCTATATGGTCCGCTGAATTTAGACTTCTTTAGACAGTCAAAGTTTTTACTCTGTAATACCAGCATGCGACTCAAGCTGACATTGAATAAGCCTGAATTTGCGCTGAATGCATTTGCTAAAGTTGACAATTTTAGAATTCATGTGGAAGATATTGCACTTTACATTCGTCGAGTAGTACCGAATCCAAGTGTCATTAGAGGACATGCTGAAGGTCTTAACCGCCAAAATGCCATTTACCCCGTTCAGCATACAAAGCTTCTCACCTTTACAATTCCGAAAGATCAAAAGAGTTTCATGAAAGATGGCCTCTTTCCATCGGAAGCACCGAAGCTCCTCATGGTGGCAATGGTTGAAAATGATGCATTTAATGGTAATATAAAGAAGAATCCTTTCAATTTTAAACACAATCAGTTAAGTGAAATTGCTTTACGTGTAAATGGTGTGAGTCATCCTGGTCCACCCTACAAACCAGATTTTGCTGCGGATCAATTTATGCGCAGTTATGTTGATTTTATGGATGTCTTTGGCTTTTACAATACGGATGATACCAACGGACTGACTATGAAAGAGTTTAAGAGTGGATATACTATTTATGCATTTGATTTGACTGCTGACAGCGATATTAGTGCACCCTATCGTCAAGCGAACGTGCCTCATAATATTCGTTTGGATTTGACGTTCAAAAGAACACTACCTGAGACGATCAATGTATTAATTTATGCAGTCTTCGATTCAAATATTGAAATTACAAAGTATCGTGACGTGATTCTTCAGTATAATCGTTAATGAGTTGGTTGACTGCTGACGATATTAAGACTAAAGTGCAGCGTAATGCAGACGAAGCGACGTTGAAAGCTTTCGATAATGTCTATTCACTCGATACCTTACCACCTGCAGTAAATCACTATCCCATCTTTATTGTGCTAAACACTCATTCTCAGAATTTAGGCGGTGAGCATTGGAAAGCGATCTTTATTGGAGAAGACCGACGTGGTGAACTATTTGACTCTCTTGCTCAACCTCCAAATATACCAACACAGCAGTGGTTGAGAAAACATACGCGTCAATATCAGCGAAATGAACGCATACTACAACATCCACTTTCATCAACGTGTGGTGCTTTTGTACTGTACTTCATCTTAAAACGTTTACATGTATCTCGATTTGCATCTATTATTCAAAACTTTTCATGTAATCCATCCTCTAATGAAAAAATGATTTGTAAGTTCTATCATGATTTGAAATAAAAACATCATGTTGGAAAAATTGTTTTTTATTTTACAATCCGCTGGGTACGTACATACTCAATGAGATAGTCTAGGATCACATTTGCTTGTACATGAGATTTTAGTCCAGTAATGATCACTTTACTATTATGAAAGATTGCCACATGTACAGGTAACCAACAACTAATGAGAGCTGCAGGAAAAAGTTCGGGTTCATAACACAAATTGTAACTGCTGGTACGAATCTTCAAAAATGATACACTTTCACTCAATTGAGTAGAGATCACCATATTGTCCACAGTCAGATTCGACATCACACACCTCTCCCTCTTCCATATCCGACGTAGTAGTCTTTGTAGCTCTAAGCGCATTGACTGCGCCGATGAATGAGAAAGGGCGCCGAGAATCTGTACAGTTCCATTTGGGAAGAGTTGAAGATTCCGTGAATTGTTCATCTTCACCACTAACATTTGAGGACGGCCCGGGTAATACTTGCTGTTTGGAAGCTGTTGGTGTAATGTTGTGAGATCGATTTTGGTGTAGAGTCTGAAGCGACGGAGAATGTTGACGATGGTGTAGCGATGGCGCTTCATGATGAAAGAATGAGTAAATTGAGCGATGCACCTTCCTTTTATACTTCTCCCAACTACCTTGATGAAATGTGAAGTTAGTATGAAGTTGGGAATGATAGAGTTGAATTCGCCGATTGTTGACGCGCAGCCAGATGCGATTTCCAATACGTGAATGTCTTTTCATATAGAAGTATTTCAAGTCCTTCATGATTTGATGTAGAGATTGAAAATGACGATAAGATAAAACAAACTCTCTTCTCACATTTCCAGTTGAATCTTTGAAATAGACGTTTCGATCATGATCCGTTTCAATACGTTGTAGGGAATCTAATTTCCAACTCATGATGTGTGGTAGTCATGTCTGATTAAGATTTGCATAGTAGGGCGATGAACTCACGACGAATAAATGTCATGATGGAGCGATGTATGTATCTTCTATACTTCTCCCAATTGTATTTGCGAAATGAGAAACAGTTTGCGGAATGAGAATGGTAGATTTGAATTTCATTTCTGTAATGTTGAAGCCAAACTTGATCACCCAAGGAGATGAATCTTAATGTTTCAAAATATTCCAAATCCCTCATGATATCATTGAGGTTGACAAATTGTCGCCATGTTAATGTAATTCCTCTTGATGTATGACCATGAGAATTTTTGAAATGTACGTTTCCATCACGATCAACTCTGATATATTGTAGAGAGTCCAAAATCCAAGTCTTCATGATGTTATGCAAAGTCGCAGATCAGCAATATAAAAATGTCGTTTTATCATATTTTGCTTAGCAATGCGGCTACAAAGAGATTTGCTAGTAATCGAGCTGCACTCTTTTCTACTCCCATTGATCATGCACAACAGCTAAATGGAAATTGGGAAGTGGGTGTCACTCAACTTGTTTATAGCAACTGTGTCTATACTTTTGATCATGAGGTGATGACTATTAATATGAGACGTACAGCTGCTTATCAATGTGAAAAGGGGTGCCGAGTATACATTCCACAGTGGCCAAAGAAAGATCTCTTATCATGTAAAAAGTTTATATATGATTTCTTGAATAAAGCGAGTAAACATATTGTCCAATTTACTCCGCACAATGATGATTATACCTATGTACATCATGTAGTTGAGAAAGATTGGATTGTTGGTTTAAGTCCAAGTTTAAGAAATGATTTAGGCTACCTCGCTAGCGCCTTAACAAGCTATGATAATTTTAACGTTAATTACCACATAAGTGGTCATAAACAGTTAATATATCGAGAGGAAGCTTATTATGTAGATCTTATTCCAAGAAATGAGAAGACGTTGGTGAAGAAGATTGTGGTTAAGCCAAGGAAGACAAACATGACTCCTGAAACATTATTGAAGAAATTTAATTATCTCCTTCGAGTTGATGGCAAACAAGTGGCAACATTGACTTATATTAAATCATCTAATCATATTGCAATAAGCAAATTAAATGATGATGATCTAGTATTAGTTTGTTCAAAAGATTTTCATCAGTTCTTGCGACATCGTTCTGCAGCTGTTCATGGAAAATCTGATATGCAACATTTACCATGTGAAAGGTCAAATCAATTTGATACAGAATGGTCCGTATCTTTATACAGAAAGTGTGTAGAGTCTTTAGGTGGTATCTTACATGAAACAAGAGTGTTGATGCCTCGCATTATTACTTCGGTTAAATTGGTTGTAGATTATTTAAATGAAGTGATTAATGACCAACATATTTCATTTTCTGAAAAAGAAGGTACTTTGTCTCTCACTATAAGTGGAAAAGGTATTGAACTAATTATGGATAAAACTCTAATGGACATTTTGGGTTTTGATCAAAATATCTTTAAAAGTGGTACTGTAACCAAAGCTAGCGCAGACATGTCGCTATCGCGTCGTATTAACTATTTTCAGATATATTCCAATATTGGTGAAGATGTACGTGTGGGAGATGTTGAAGCTCCATTGCTAGCAATGATACCATACCAGCCAAAAAGCTGCAGTATTTTATCTGAGCATACTTTCAAGAAAGTGCATTATACAAAGCTGAAATCAAACTACATCCCACAAATTGATATTGCCATTTATGACGATGCTGGTGCGTTGATTCCTTTTCATAAAGATGCTGTAACAAGTATCACACTCCATTTCCGAATGAAGAGTTAATGCAAACGTATGCTAATATATTTTTCCAATGTGAATAATATGGAAAGTGAAAATAAGGACTCGTTTCTAATCTACTTGCCCAGTAATGCTTCTATGAATAAATTTCCCAAAAATAAACCATCAGACTATCGAGTAGAATTAAATCGGCCACTGCATTTAGAAGGTGAATGGGAGGTTGGCGTTTCTAGTATTTGCTATGATAGCAATATTCAGAATGTGAATGATTTGGAAGAAATGATATTGACTCCTCGCACCCATGATGGAATAACGATGAATAATGCATTTCAGTTCCCATACAATTTAACATCAGATGGAAAGTGGAACTATGAATGGATTCAGATAAAATCAGATTCTTATGAGCCATTTGGGAATGAGAAAATTATTAAGGCATTCAACAGTGGTAATACTTCCATCATGAAGAATAAAAATCAGAAAGCTTATGAGTTTACTATCTATCATTGGAGTGGGAGACAGTTCCTCCGCTTTCATTCTTTTACTAAAGGTCTTACGCTGAGGTTGGATAATGAATTCTATCCACATCTTGGTTTTGGTCATGGACTACATCTAACATCAATTGCTACTGCAAATGTTAAAAAAGTTTATTCAAATCGAATCAACAAATTTCATTATAGATTTAAAATATTTGATGAAGATGTTGTAGAATGCGAAGAACGCATCATTTTGAAAAAGCGTGGTGTTCAACCTTTATCACTTATTGAGTTAGTAAAACGATGGAATGAGACTGTGGGTAAGAAGTATGGAGAGAAAATTATGGCGAACAAAAATAAGTTGGTTATTCAGAAATATAATGACAAACTTACAGTTTATTTCTCTCCAACCTTGCGTCATTTTGTAAGACATTATACACCTATTATTGGAAGCGGTGTGGTGTATGCTTCTCATGAATATCACACTAAAGCTGATTCAGTTAATGATGAATGGTGGGTGGACATCTATGGCGATCGCATCAAGAAAATTTACCAGTCTTATGAAGAATCTAAAGTTGCTATCAATATAATGCCGCGTCTATATCATACAGTTGAAAGCTTCATTCATGTAGTAAATCCTTATATACAACAGAAGTTGAAGCATGTGATGAAAAGTAAATATGATGTAAAGACACACCACATTTCGTTTTCAATTGAAAATCAACGCGTTGTTCTGAGACTGGGTGATGACATTCAATGTCAATTGAGTAAAAATTTGAAAAAACTCTTTGGTTTTTCAATGCTACAAACAGTGTTTGCTGCTGCGCATACGATTGGTATAGAAACACCAATGACACTTGATAAACATGAACAGCACCTTTACATTCAAAGTGATTTGATTCTACCTATTTCTGTTGGTGAGAAAAAAGAATACATTTTACGTGATTTCATTCATGATAAAGACGCTTCATATGGAATAGTCGAGAAGATGTTTGAATCTATTTTCTATCATCCCGTCGTCAAACAAACTATACCCTCTATTGCTATCAAAATTACCAATGGTTTACAAGAGTGCATCCACGTGAAAGATACTAAATCCCTCATAACGTTAGTGTTTCGGAAAACAAAGTGAAGTCTTTATACAACATTTATTGAAATATGTACATGAATGTGAAGCAATAGACTTTATACAACATCCACTGAAAATATATACATGAGCGCACTTCAATAAACATTGCTATATACAAAAAGTCTTTTTACTTCGTGAAGGGTGGAAATATACAGGCATAGGAAAAATGTCTTTCAGTGGAAAAGTCATCACATGGGGAATGTACAGATGTGGACACATATTCACAAGGAAAAAACAATCTCATGCGATACATAAAACAACAATGTTTATCTACAGAAATCAACATCAAAATACTAAGTTAAGGATGATTATGCTAAGACGTCTCCTGAATGTGGTAGTGTGAGTTTAATTCTTTTGGGTGGTGGTATGTTTGTGTCAGGATGTCCATGTGGAAGAGATATGTTGTGTTCTAGCCAGCACCTCTTATCCTCCCATGCTGAAAGCGCCCGTTTCCTAAAAGTATGAGTTTTGATCTCATGCGACTTAGATTTTAAGATTGTCATATTGACAAACGTTATATTTTTATTTCTATAGGCTTTCCTGAAATTCTTATGTTTCATGTTAGAGACCAATGATCTTGATATGCCTTTAGCACGCTTAATACTATCGTCGCTATCCTTTAATTTCATACTGTACATTTTTGGACGGAGGAGAATCATTTCATCTATTTCCTTCCCTGCTGTCTCATCCTTAAAGCAGCCAAGTTTTGCCTTATTTTTGATGGAGTAGAGTGGGTGATCAGTAGGATAATTTGATGTATCAAAATATCTTTCTAAAGATTTTCCTACTTCATTGAAATTTAAATCTTTTTGAGTGGTAATACCTAAGAAGAAACTATCTGTATCACCACCCAACAAACGAACCCCTTTTACGAGAGGACATGGTTTTAGTATTTTATAAAAGAGTTGGTACATTTCAAGCTTAGAGTAATCTAGTACAGCTTGACCAATATAGATGGGCTTGCACAACTCAACTTCAGATTTTATCATTTTAACACCTACAAGGTCCTCATCGATAATGTCTCTATCGATGAATAGAGGTGATGAGACCAATTTCTTAAATTTTGTAACATCATTGACTAGTTTATAGTTTACACGTTTTCTAACATCCTCCATCGTCTTACCAAATAGACTGTTGTTCTTATACTTATAAAAATCTTTTTCAAAATTATTTTGGGCTAGTGCACGTTTCTGGCTGTTACTATCTATGTAGGGTTTGAGGAAGGCTTTCTGTCTAAATTTAATAATGCGGTGAACTCTTTTTAAAATCATGCCCATTTCTAAATAAAATTTTAAGATGCTAAAGTGGACTAGATAGTTTTCTTTATCATATTGAGTGAGCAAAAGTTTGCGGCAAGGCTTATACTTGGGTTGTCCACATGATTCTAAATCTTTATGAAATTGTTTCATAAAGTCGGAAAACATATCTTTACTCACTTCACCTGATTCGGGTGCGAGTGGAAAATCTACGGTTTTATGTTTAATATTATTTGGATAGATTAGATCTATCTCAAAATAATATCCCCAATCACCTTCATCTGGAATTGCTAGTATGTTAGAAGGGTTGGAGAGATGCTGAATTTCACTATCATCTAACCAGCTAAACTCAGAGTGAGGGAGTGGTTTGGATAATGAACTACCATACAAATTATTTTGGTCATAATACTTAAGATGGATATGATCATTACCTACTGTTTCAGATTTTAACCTATGTTTATTTACAAATGTGAGACCACCGCGAATTCCTCGCTCAAATAAATTATACATCTCTGGATCTTGTAAGAGATGAATGGTCTCACCAGTCATTTTAAAAGCAGACTTAAATGACATGGCTGGTAGACTGACAAAGTGGACGGGATCTAACTTATCTTCTTCTAATGCCACTCGTCGAAACTCCTGAAATACATCAGCCAGCAAAAATACATCTAACTTAAGGTAGGCAATCATATATTCACCAAATGTATGGCAGTCAAATTTTATCCATGCATCTTGTGCATGATCATAATCTTCGGTCTTACATTCTGCACCGCTCAAATCATTTTTAAATTTATCTATGGGCGGAAGAGAAGTCTCGCCGAGTTTACTAATTGCATCAAAATATGCATATGGAAAGACTCCTTTCCGTGTGATGACTTCATCGGTTAGATTTGGATATTGTTTCTTAAGATTTTGTGTTAGTGGAAGAGACTTCAGATTTTGTACGAGAGAGGCCAGTGATGCAGTCATAAATTGGTAGGAATCTAAAAATTTTATATCAAAATAGACCGTCTTATTTTCTTTAGTTTTATCGACAGGCACTTTTGCTGTCATGGCCATAAACTTCTCTCTCGTTTGTGCTATTACATCAAGCTTCCACTCTTTCATTTGACCTAAACCTCCTTTTATTATCATATGGCTATCGTAGCCCTTGAAATTATGGAAAATGACGGGTAATGTACGCCGTTTCATCCTCAGCGAAAAATTGCATTTTGAACAGAGTGCGTTTCTAAATTTACCAGTGATGTGATCATGGTCGCGCACTTTCTTAATCTTATCATCGTCAAATGTTTTCCTACATTTGGGGCAAACGTTGCAACTATCAAATTTTACTTGATCATCTGCTGTCATATGCAATGATCTGCGATAGAGTTCACCATCATACTTTTGCTGAAATTTTACAGCCTGTTTGAGGAATTGTAGGAATTGGTAAATACAATCCTCACCTTGCCAGACGCGCATTTTATTTTTTCTATTTTGGAAATGGTCATGCCATACTTCATAGCAGGAAATGGCTGCTGGTCGATGGATGTTATCATCGATATAACATTCGATGTCAGCATAGATGACACGAAGAGGACTTAGTTCATCGCCATTCTCTCTATATGAAAACTCCTTATCTTTGGGCATGCGTTCCATTTGCAGTTTACCTCGCTTACACCACTCATAATGAGTTTCAAATTTGTTTTTACTCCTAAAGTTCCGAATGCATCTGTCACAGTAATAAATCTCTGATGAGGTAGAATTTCTTAAGTGGTGGTATAAGCGAGAAATTTTGGGAATGCCGCAGTAGTGCCATTCCTCACTATCATCCTGTCTTACTAATAAAAGGTTGACAACGTGGTCATAACAACTCGAACGCGAGTTGTAGCGGACACCCTTCAATCCCTTTTCCCAAACATGGAGAACTATTTTGATGTTGTTCAATTTTTCAAATTTTTCTATATCTTTAATTTTCATATCTTCACTATTGCAGTCATCAAACTTTAATTCATTCTCCCACTGTTGATACTTACTCTTACGGTATCGGCTATTCTGTACATCATTATAGTGGAGAATGGAGAGGACGGCATACTTAAAACATTGCGATTCGCAATCTACAGAAATGACTGCTGCTTTATTTCTTAAATTTTTCGGAAGTTTAAAGGAGCCTCGTCCAGAGTAGTTTTCTAATAAAGTGATTTTAAATAAGGCGGACTCAATACCATCAAAAACGAGACCGCTATCGCGCTCGTTAAATTTATCTATGTTTAATTTTAATCCTTGGATATGAAAATTTATCCAAGACTCATAGTCTACAACTTCGGTTGCAGGAGAGGAGGGTATGTGAAACTCCAACCTCTCTACTATTTGACCAGTGTGGTGGTCGATTTTTACATATTTTATTTTAAGATAGATGAGCGCCTTCATCCTAAAATTGTCTAAATTGTTGAAGAGCGCTTCTATCAATGATGAATTTTGATGAAACCATTCCTCAAAGTTAGCAATGGTTTCTGAGGAGTCCATCTGGTAGTTCCTCACTAAATTATTTATGGACACTTCAGTGAGTCGGATAGAGGAGGTGCTGTTAGTATAACTATCGTCACTGTGTGTATGTTGAAGTCTGTGCGAAGATAGTTCAAAACGTGTCTCGAAAGACTGAGCGCACAAGTCGCAAGAAAAGGAGACGACGTTAACAGAATCATCCCCACCTTCGGAGTTTGATGCCGGCTTAGGTCGACAAACACCTCGCTTGATGTGTCGGGTGAGATCCCGCTTCCTCGTGAAGATGTGTCCACAGTCAGCACATTCCCGATCGTTGCATTCCCGCGACAATGTTGACATGGAGTCGCTGTTGTTATCCGACTCGCTCGAGATGAGACTGGTATCACCTGAAAGAGAAATCATTCTATCATCTCTGTTCAAGTCTCAGTGTATTGTTACAACCTACCTTGACTCAATAACTCTAAACTTTCCTCGAGAAGGGAGGGTGTTGGTGATGAAGTTGATGCCTGAAATTGAGGAAGATGCTATTAGCCACACGTTTGAGGGAGATGAGAGAGGAAATTTTCAACTTACCATTTCAACGAAATCAAGTTTAAGGTTGATACTTCAGTCAAATAATACGTCTCAAATTTGGAATTCACTAGAGAGCAGTTCACTTGTACGCCTCAAATACAGAATTCGCTAGACAACAGTTCACTTATGCGTCTCAAAGACAGAGTGAAATGATACGGATGTCACTTTGCATATATACTTTCATATTCATCATTCATTGGCTGTTCATTCTGATTGGTTGCTTGTTGATACTTAAGAATTAGAAAACATTTCAAAGTCATTATTCACAGTCAACATGACAAGCCCTCCGACAACACCAAACACAAAATTCTCTTCTCCATGCTCAACACCAAAGGCGCTCGTTGCACCAAACGCTCCAACGAAGGGGAAGGTAGAGAAGGTGTACCGACTGGACAATATCAGAAAGTTATCATTACCAGCGGATGAGGAAGAGGAGAGTGTATGTGAGAAGGAGTGTCCCGACTTAACAGGCGTGAGGTGGAAGTATCTCCAGTACGATACTGACGATGTGATGGAGATCACCAGCACGAAATTCCTCCACCAATTATGGGAGTGGTACACCCCTAACTCCCAGCCACGAACTATGGCAGAGTGGGAGTATATTGATAAAGTGAGGCTCGCAGTGGAAGAACGATTAAAGCAACTGAACTGTTTTTGTGATCTATGTGAAGCCAGACTCTGGGACGATATTGACGATGAAGACCTTTTGAAATACATGCCATAATAAATTTTTATTTCATATTATCTTTGCTTTCATACTGACTTACTTGAACGGGACTTCAGTGGATGATTTAACCATGTATACATTTTCATTTGGAAATAGTAGCACGCTTAGTCTAACTTGTAAATCTTAAAACATTTCATATGGACGATGATGATAGATGAAATAGTGTCAAATAAAATTAAGATAGCTTACACTTCTGATACAGGGATAGCAATCGACTGCGATCCATGTGTAAAGAGCTTGTTAGACTACGGATGGGCTTAAGTGGATGATTTAACCATGTATACTTTTCATTTGGAAATAGTAGCACGCTTAGTCTAACTTGTAAATCTTAAAACATTTCATATGGACGATGATGATAGATGAAATAGTGTCAAATAAAATTAAGATAGCTTACACTTCTGATACAGGGATAGCAATCGACTGCGATCCATGTGTAAAGAGCTTGTTAGACTACGGAAGAGAGAAGTGTGTTATGTTGCGTGTGGCGCGTGAGTGTCCTCCCATTTCATTCCATTCATCATTTTTCTTCCCCTCTGCATTCCATATCCGAGGATATGTGGCGGGCTTGGGACCGCTTTAGCTGCATTAGAAGGTTGGCCCTTAAAAGAGCCCATGGGTCGTTCTCCGTCCACCGACACTACTACTGCAAACACTCTGAAAGAAAAATAATAGGAGATTAGATGAGCTACAAAAATGATTATGTTGAATAGACTTACTGGGAACCTTCTTTCTGACTTTTCTGACGACGAAGTCATCAAGATCTCCATTGATGTTCATCGTCATGTGGAGGCAGCGAACTCCATCCCCCTCATAACACAACTGTGTCTCATTTAAGTCGCTGGAGATTGTAGGGGCATCGCATACGTTATTCTCAAAGAGGGGAAGATGAACTTCATATACTCTCCTTTTTCGACACTTCAAACGCTCATGCAGTCGCTCCACTTCACCCGTCAACCTCTTATTAATAACCTTCACCTCCTCCGTCTCCTTCACCACGCTTCGCATCCGCTCTATCTCTTCATCCTTCCTCGACACACTCGCCTGCAAACTCTCCACCAAACCTGCCTTCCTCATCAACTCGCTCCTTTCCGCCATCCATTCCTTCTCCTTCTTTCTCAAGCTCTCCAACTCTTCCCTCGTTGCCCTATACCCCTCAACCTTCACCTTCAGCTCTTCATTCTCCTTCAAAACTTTTCTATTATTACTTTCCAAAGCCATCACACGATCCTTCATTCTCACAAATACCTCCGTATCATACGCCTCTTGCTGCCGTGGCGATGACGCTGCCATCGGCTTAGCCACTTCCTCCCCCTCCCACTCTTCCTTCAAATCCGCTATGTCCCCAAACAAATCTTCCATCACCGCATCCAAATCAACATCATCCTTCTTCTTCATTTTCGCTCTCAACTCAACTTCCTCATTCGAACTCCCATCACTCGAAATCACATCACTCGCATTCCTCACCACTTTCTCCCCAATCACGTCCTGAATCGTTGCCACCGCCTTTCTCACCTCTTCCCTTTCCAACAACTCTCCCTCAAACCATGCCTTGAACCCCTTCTCTCCGATGTTCCCACTCTCACACTGCAAATGCGCCTTCATAAATTCCTTCTCATCCCCCATCACACATTTCCGACAAGACACACACAACCTCAACATCACTTTCCTCTCATGGCCCATCGTCCCCTCTTTTTCTTTTAAATGCTTCTTAAGTTCGCTACCTCTGGCAATCTTGCCACAACTGCACTTGCCAACTAACATCTTTGCGTTATTCGGTTTTGTCATGATAATTCTGTAAAGATAGAGTAAAATTTGATAGCAAGTGTTTATAGGATACTACTTGCTGATATGCATTGAAAGACTAAGTCACCAAACATTTGATAGCAAGTCAGCAACCGTTTGGGTGTTAAGCTCTTGAATCCGTTACAGGCATTACTCAGAGGGGATCTTATCCCAGCTCCAAGGCCTCGACCCACAAATCCAACCTCGATCGGACAGAGCGTGCGTCATATCACTGTGTTGGTATCCGGGCCCCAGTTTTGACATGAAAACCGGTGGAGTTATTTACAAGAGGAAACGACCCAAGTCACAGAGACTCATAAACGACTGCTTTTTATTCAAAAACTTTAATTATTATCATTAAATATGAATTTAAATTTTTCAGTATTTTAGTACTACTCATAAAACGTTTATAAGTAGTCTGTCACCTTCAGCATAGCAAACGCTGTCGAATGTTTTTTGAATCAAGTCTAAAGGACTTGTAGAAGCAAAGTTATAGCCGTTTGAAGATTTCGGCCTACTATCATCAAATGGTCAGTCATGCTATACTGACTAACCTATAAGTCTGACACCTTAGCTGATATCAGCAATGTAAAGTCAGAAGTCCGATATCGGACCTCAAGAGAAACGACTTACCTGTAGTCAGTTTCTCAACTTAGTGAAATTCCTCTCCCGATCCCGTTCTTATATACCCTGTGAATATGCAATCGATAAGAGGGGGGGGACGTCAGTGAAATTTCAAAATTTGATGAAAAATGTTTTGGTGACGGTCCCAGGTCGAAATTCCACACTTTGGAAAATTTTCAAAATTTTACCCATACAAAGTCACTCTGACACTTAGGATTTTTTCAGGTGAGCGAGCTCCGACCTAAAATCTTGTAACCGCTCTAACTTTTGAACGAAGACAGATAGGAACAAGCCGTTTCTTTCACTGAATTTGTCTCACTCTTAGCTTTCAAACGAGCTATCGCACGACAAAATCCGTCCACTGGAAGCCAAAATCGAAGCAAGCTGTCCAGAGGGGGGGGGACGTCAGTGAAATTTCAAAATTTGATGAAAAATGTTTTGGTGACGGTCCCAGGTCGAAATTCCACACTTTGGAAAATTTTCAAAATTTTACCCATACAAAGTCACTCTGACACTTAGGATTTTTTCAGGTGAGCGAGCTCTGACCTAAAATCTTGTAACCGCTCTAACTTTTGAACGAAGACAGATAGGAACAAGCCGTTTCTTTCACTGAATTTGTCTCACTCTTAGCTTTCAAACGAGCTATCGCACGACAAAATCCGTCCACTGGAAGCCAAAATCGAAGCAAGCTGTCCAGAGGGGGGGGACGTCAGTGAAATTTCAAAATTTGATGAAAAATGTTTTGGTGACGGTCCCAGGTCGAAATTCCACACTTTGGAAAATTTTCAAAATTTTACCCATACAAAGTCACTCTGACACTTAGGATTTTTTCAGGTGAGCGAGCTCCGACCTAAAATCTTGTAACCGCTCTAACTTTTGAACGAAGACAGATAGGAACAAGCCGTTTCTTTCACTGAATTTGTCTCACTCTTAGCTTTCAAACGAGCTATCGCACGACAAAATCCGTCCACTGGAAGCCAAAATCGAAGCAAGCTGTCCAGAGGGGGGGGGGACGACAGCGAAAATTTTTTCTCTCCGATTGACTTGAAACTCACCATAGCGATGCAGAATTTCACGCTGAATCCGAATCTGACCTCCGTTTTCTCATCCGATGCTTCGTTTTGACGCTACACACCAAAACGTCACAAATTCTAACTCTGTCGTTTTTCGAAAAATGTTGAAAATTTTTTCTCACCGATTGCCTTGAAACTCACCATACCGATGCAGAATTTCACGCTGAATACGAATCCGACCTCCGTTTTCTCATCCGACCACTCCTTCCACACGAAACAACCCATTTTACAACCCAACATTCAGCAGATTGCACGAAAAACATCACACACTATAGCCTCAAGACTAATCCTGGCGGTCGCCCAAGTCCACCACGACACTCTATCGTTCCGGAGGGGGGGGGACGTCAGCGAACATTTTGTGAACCCACCTGGCCGCACACCACGACAGACTACAACCTCTGTCGTTCCAGAGGGGGGGGGCTCAGACCCGAAGCACCACGGCGGCCGACCACGACACTCTACCGTTCCAGAGGGGGGGGGGGGGGCGCCGGTCGAGTGTTCGCCGTTTTCTTACTACTCAGTGTTATGAATAGGAACATGTATGACATCTGTCTTACTGGATAGGTACATGTGTTTGGTTGACTGGGTTGAGTACATCGCGTTTCGGAACGTCTATGATCGAACTTGTGCGACTTGGTTCTGAGTACTTGGGTACGTACCGATAGACGTCCGTTGTTTGATTTTGAATGGTTTTGCTCAATTGCGACTATTGCAGTTATGATTTAGTTGCTCCCCAATAAGAAAACCAATTCCAGAACTATGTTTAAAATGAAAAAGACAAGAGATTTACAATGTAAGTTTAATTTAAGCATTAAAAATAAATGATGGGTACAGATCACGTCCCTCAGGCGACTCCATGATCTTTAGGAAGTCATCACACCATTGATGAAATGTCTGATTGTTGCTGAAGTCATGGTCACACTCGTGTACCGGACACTTCACTGGTAGTCCACTCCGCCTTTGAAGTGCTGTCACAGTTAAAGTTTTCCATAAGGCCACTTTGCAGCCACAACAAAGATGCACGGTAATATCCAACTGACCTCTCATAATGACTTGGCTGTCATTTTGAAAATAGAATAAAGGTTTTGAGGACATGCTTCTTGTTATGGAACGTTGAGGATAAGTACTTGACAGTTTGGAACAATGACATCCTTTATCTAGTTATATAGTCTTTATGGAAGTTCGGTACCTCTCTGATTGGCTGCTAGGATTTCCTTTGTTTAAAAAGTATATAAGTCCGAGGTTTGTACCAATTCTTATCAAATGTTCTAATCCTCACGTTTACAAGTTACAATTATTTTAAATCTAGAAGTCATTATGGATCGCAAACAGGAAGCTGCAGTTGAGAACGGTACTGCTGATCGTACCACTTCACCTCAATCGCCAATGGAACGTACCAATACACCTCCCCAATCTCCAATGGAGCGATCTACAACACCAAACGAGCCGGTGGTGTTCACCCAAGCCCCTGCATCGCCCGACTGCTCGAGTGATGATAGTGACGTATCAATCGAGACGATGCGGCACATGAATAAAAAGTCCATGAGAACACCACTATATGGAAGGGTCACTGTCAAAGTAAAGAACGCGCCGAAGAAATACCACACCAAACGGGTCTTCATGCGAATGGAGCCGAACCAGCGGAACCTCACAACCACTCTCGAATTTTCAATCATCGACCTGGACACACCACGTCGCTGTCCATGTGCGCCCAAGAAGACAAGGATCCATGTGCAGGTGGACTTGAAAAAACTTGCACCCTTTCCTTACCTTGATGACATTTAGTGTGTTTGTGGGAGTTTGAGCTGTTGTGCGTTGCCGTTCCGTTCGCATATTGGATGTCTGTGTGTGATTATCTAATCGCGACTTTCCCTCTTCCCGTGCTAACTGCATGTGACGTCACTATTGACCATTAGCTGTGAATAAAGCTGAAACTCATATCACATCAAGTATGACATAAGCATGTTCTATTGAGAAGAGAGGACCTTCTTATTGACACGAATTGCTGTTTTTCCTTGCGTCAATACAAGCTATCATGGCAAAGGCGGGAATGAAGCTAATCGACGCGGTGAAGAAATTCTCGGGCGGCAGAGGCGAAGATGTTGAATTCTGGATGGATAAGTTCCTGCTAACAGCCGAAATCACCATTGAGAATAAGGACGAGAAGACCGATGACCGACTGGCGAAAATCCTGCCTATCTTCCTGGAGGGAGCGGCCTACACCACATGGAAGCAGATGCCCCCTGCAAAGCAATCCGACCTTAGCGCAATTAAGCCCGAACTCATGCGAATGTTTGGCCGCTCAAAGCTGCGCGCATGGCAAGACTTGAAAGAAACGAAGCTGATACCGGGAGAGTCAGTAGACCTGGTCGTGGATCAGATCAAGAGCGCTCTTGGCGTCATGATCGGCAACCGAAGCGCAGTACCGGAGCAACTCGTCTCGTATCATCTCGTGGACGCACTGCCAAAACAAATTGTACCTCAAGTCAAGGTTCAATGTGGAGAGAAGATGGAGCTGTCCCAGATCATTTCCTGTGCTAAAGCCCTTCTGGCGAACCCATCGGAACTTTTGGACATTGCGGCAGCTGGAACAACCAGCGTCGGAACACGCCAACGTTGGGATCCGCAGAGAACAAACAAACCGCGCTGCAGCGGCTGCAAGCGTATCGGACATCTTCTTCGGGACTGCAACACTATCTGCTACAGCTGTGGAGAAGTTGGGCATCTTCGATCCCATTGCCCCAAGTCTACTGCTTCGGGAAACGGACGTGCGGAGGTGGATGTGCCGGATCATGCTGCCCCCGCATCCGCGCATTAATCCGGACGATGTGGATCGATGGACACACTGCGAGTGCTGATTGATACCGGCTGCAGCGTTACTTTGCTAGGTGAGCACAGGGCTAAGGGGAAACGTCGCGAGCAGTCTAGTCTGTGTTTAGAGCTGATGAATAAGGACAAATTGCATACTTGTGGTGCTGTCATGCTCAGGTCTGTTGTGACGGACGATGACGTTGAGTTAGGCCCGGTGAAAGCACGTTGTTAAACGATTGCCGCTTGATGTCGATGTTGTGCTAGGTTTAGACATTCTATCTCACAAGAGACTCGAACTCAGCTATTGTGAGGGAGAAGTTACGGTTAAGTTCTCCCCAAACATCACCCATGTTACAGCTGCCGTCAGTATCGACGCTGACTGGGCCCCGCAAAGCCTAAGCGTTAGTGATAGCGACTTTACCGCCAGCTTCGTTGAAGGTCGATGGGTAGCTAGCTGGAAGTGGACCGAGGGTGGTAATACCGATAATTTGCATAAAACTCCTATTGACTAAGTGAAACCCTGCGATCGGAATGGCTTCGATGCCGAAATGAATTCTTGGGTTAGTGAGGGGATACTAGTAAAGTATGACGCCACTCAGCATGGTGAAATTCAGAGTTTTTTGCCTACCATGGCTGTGCTCCAAGATAAAGGAGATGAAAAAAAGATTCGCCCGGTTTTAGATTATCGAATGCTGAACCAGGTCGTTAAAAGTTTTCCAGGGGGCTCAGTACCTCTATGTTCAGATAGGCTTCGGGAATGGCGGCAACGAGGGTCTAATTGTTCCCTCTTAGACTTACGTAAAGCTTATTTACAAATACACGTGCATGAGTCACTGTGGGTGCATCAGGCCGTTAGATGGAAAAATGAAATATACTTGCTCACCAGGCTGGGGTTCGGTCTCTCCGTCGCTCCTAAGATTATGACAGCAGTAGTAGATAAAGTGATATCACTTGAAAAGGAATTGAAGGAATCTGTCTCCAGCTACGTGGATGACTTATTCATTGACGAAAGTAAAGTAAGCGTCTCTCATGTCAAAAATCACCTGTCAAAGTGGGGATTACTGACCAAGGAACCCGTTAGCTTAGGGAATCCTGCAGGAGTTCGTGTACTGGGCATCCGAGTGAACGATGACTTGTCATGGCAAAAAGATAAAACTATTCCCACCATACCTTCAGGACAGTGTTCTCGGCGTCAAATTAATGGCATCATAGGAGAGCTGTTAGGCCACTTTCCAGTTGCTGGGTGGTTGCGCGTTTATTGTAGTTTCCTCCAACGCTTGACTTCGTTAGCGCAGCTTAAGTGGGATGATAGTGTCACGACGCCAGTTATGGATCTCATTAATCAGATGATGCGGCAGATAGCGACTAATGGTGATCCAGTGAGGGGAAGTTGGCCGGTCCCTGAAAATAGTCCTATTGTTATTTGGGCTGATGCTAGCAACCTAGCTCTAGGTGTTGTCTTGACAGTTAACGATAAGATAATAGAGGACGCTTCGTGGTTGAGACCACATAACGACACTGGACATATCAATATTAGTGAGTTAGACGCAGCTATCAAAGGGCTTAATATGGCCCTACGCTGGGGTAAGAGAGACATAATTATTAAGACTGATTCATCCACTGTGTATAAATGGTTGACGGCAGTTATCAATAAAACGCACAATGTCAAGACTCGTGCTCTATCAGAAAGACTTATCAAACGTCGACTTGATACTCTAAGAGAGATTATAGAAACCGAAAAAATCAAAGTCGAACCGCACTTAGTGAAATCTGCTGAAAATATTTCGGACAGCCTCACTCGTGTCCCCCAAAAATGGATACAGGTTATGAGAGATCAAGCAGACACAGCAAATCTTCTATCCGCAGCAGTAGCAGAGGGCGCAGATAATCAAAACCGCAACCTCATGGAAATTAAAAAGATCCACGAAAGGTGCCACTTTGGTGTAGATCGAACCTTGAATCTAGCCAAACAGAAGCTAGGAAATTTGGTTTCTAGGAGGCTAGTAAAGAAAGTCGTCCGTAGTTGTGACAGGTGTGCTAGGATAGATCCGGCGGTGAATTTTAGTTGGGATAAGGGCGCCTTCAGCACTAGTCCGGTTATATGGCAGAACATAGCAGTTGATATAACTCACTATAATGGGATTCCTTATTTGACTATAATCGACCTTTCATCTCGGTACACTATTTGGAGACGGCTGCGCAATGAGTCTTCATCTGAAGTGTCGATGCAGTTGTCTCAAATTATAGCGGAGTTCGGTCCTCCTAGTTCGGTGTTATCCGATAACGGTACCGTGTTTAGAAGTAGAGATATCTATGAGCTATTCGATAATTGGGAGATTAAACATGTTTTTTCTAGTGCTTATCGCCCGCAAGGCAACGCAATTATAGAACGAGTCCACCGTACTGTTAAGAGATGTGCCAAGCGAGCGAACCGAGATATCGAAGAAGCAACGTTCTGGGTAAATAATAGTAGAGACGGTGAGCGGCAAAGCCCCTACGAGTTAATGTTTGCAGCCACCTCTAAGAAGCCAGGAGTGACTACTGAGCGTAAACACATCCAGCGGGTAGGCCCCGAGCAGGTTGACTCGGAAGAAAGTTCAAAGTATGAGGATTTAGATAGAAATCCCTTTAGTATTGGCGACAGAGTTTACCTGAAGAGTGTTTCGGGGAGGTGCGATAGTACTTGGTCGGGTCCCCATCGGATAACTAGCATCTGTTCTAGCGTAAGTGTTATTCTGAATGAAGATGGCGTTGCACGCCACGTTTCACACCTAAGGCTAGTCCCTGGTGAGGAGTGTACGTTAGATACGTTTCCTACATACTCAAACAGTGATGAAAGCGGTTTAAGCGGTGAAGATGATGAGGATAATGAGGCCAGTATTTTACGTCGTAGCATTCGCGAGAGGAAGCCACCGGATAGATTCGGTGACTTAGTGATGTGGTGTGCGTGTAAGGTCTGTCGACCTGGGGGGCGTGTGGGAGTTTGAGCTGTTGCGCGTTGCCGTTCCGTTCGCATATTGGAAGTCTGTGTGTGATTATCTAATCGCGACTTTCCCTCTTCCCGTGCTAACTGCATGTGACGTCACTATTGACCATTAGCTGTGAATAAAGCTGAAACTCATATCACATCAAGTATGACATAAGCATGTTCTATTGAGAAGAGAGGACCTTCTTATTGACACGAATTGCTGTTTTTCCTTGCGTCAATACAGTGTTTTTTTCTTAATCTCTTCATTTAATATTCATTTGTATATATGAACAGACTTGTTTTATCATTTCACAAATCGGTCTTCAATTAAGGTCTGAATGGGAAAGGGGAATAACTATCGACAATTAATGATGTTCAATAACTGAATTAAAAATAAAAAAAACCAAATATGAAGACTTCAACTTGAAATAAATAGGAACATATAACTTTTAAAGAAACAGTTATGTTGTTAATTTTAAAATGCTTGTAGCAGTCCAGGATGATATCATACATGTGTCATACACGACACCATCAGAATGAAAATGAAAAGACCATTCGAATGATAAAAGGTATGTACCTATTCGATGGGAAAATCCTAGTTGTATGCAACTGTATGCAAGCAGACAAATGTTAGATTTTTAAATTCACTAAGTTTTTAGCCCATTCTTTAAAGGTATGTAGCTCTCTAGTTATATGTCATACATGTGTCATACAATACACCATTAGAATCAGAATGAAAAGAGCATTCGAATAATATATTGTATGTACCCATTTGATGAAAAAATCCTAGTTGTATGCATCTGTATGCAACTTGAAAAATTCCAAGTTTTTTTACAAAAATGACTAAGTTTACAAATTTTCAAAGTTAAAGTTTTACAACTAAAAATGACCATAATATACAAACCTCTACACTTGACCTTTACCTTAAACCTGACCTTGACCTTTGACCTTCATACACGGCGGGCGGGCCTCAAAATTTCTCGGGCGCTTTGCGCCCGAGAAATTTTTCGTATTGTAGGGTAAATAAATTTTCGAGTGCGCACTCGAAAATTTATTTACCCATGGGTTCCGGGTGCCATAGATACTCTTCTTGCTTCCCTAACCTTAACCCTAACCCTAGTATTTTAATTTGATTATTTGAATTTTGGCGCGAAATTCGAATTTTCGAAAAAGTCTTTAAATTTGATTATTCGAATTTTGGCGCGAAATTTGAATTTTCGAAATTTTAATGTTCTATTCAAATCACACGTTTCATATCTTCAAATATGAATCATTATATGACTATTAATAATAACATGTATATCAAAATAATATATCAGTCCATCAGTTAATATTACTTTGAACTCACTCTACTGTTTACATGTAGAAATCTTTCAACACATATGATGGCACTTCCATTTCAGAAGTTAAAAATAAACCAGCTGTTCCAATTCTTGTTTGAGTTATCAATTTTGTTTAACTGTACTAATGCGATGGTGTGATGTCATAAAGTCTTTGTTCATAGTTGTTTTGTCAATTTCGTATATAAAGAACTTGCACACATCAGATCTTCACTCATTTTTGAATTATTCAGTGTCCATAGCAGACGTTCTCCGGTTCATATTACAATTCTGAAGTGAGTTTCATTGTCATGTTGTGCTACTTTATAGGATATTCGGGAGTAGGAACATTATTAAGTTTTTATAACCAAATAGCTTTAAATATAGAAGCCTGGGTTTTAGGATAGGAACACTTTATGTTACATTATTAACCATGTTTTTTTATTTTCTTCCTATATTAAATCATCCAGAAGAGACATGACTGTATAAGTCTGAGTAAAAGTGCAATTGACATCCGTATTTTCACACATTGTTTCTAAATAAAAAGATGCTTAAATAAAAATTCAATGTCATCTGATAGCAGATGCATGAGATTCAAATTTGTTTAATTAAACGAATTGAGTAACGGTTGAAATTTCCGATTTCTCACTTTCATTATATTTGTTTCAAATTAAATAAATATAAATCAGCTGCTTCCATAAAATTCAAGCCTGTTTAATTAAACCAATTGGGAAGTGGTTCAAATTTTCGAAATCTCATTTTCATTCTATTATTATTTCGAAATTAAATAATGATTAATCAGCTGCTTCCAAATTTCATGTCTTTTTATGAACAAACCCTTTCGAATGAAATTAAACTTTCGAATCTCAGTTTCTATTTCATCCATGACTTTATTTCTTCTTAAGATTTGTCAAATACTAATCTAGTACTTAATAAAGCTTTGAAGATGGTACATAAATGATTTCTCATTTAATAAGAGATTAAATTATAATAAAATTTTTTTATCCTCTACAGAAATGGTTCGACAAGAAAGCATCGCACGGCAACGTCTCATCTTCCATTTCTGTGAGACTTGTCAACTGCCCGTTCGACATGCGAACAAAAGCGGGCATAAGGAATGCTCCTTCCGAGAGGACTGCACCTACCTCTACTGTCTCACGTGTAAGAGGTATGAAAAGAGCGATGCAAAGGCGAATAGTGACTCCGCGAAAGCCTTCATTGCCAAGCACACCCCTTGTGCTCAACTAAATGGAAGGGGATTAACTTAACCTCCAAAGTTGAGAAGAAGTTGGAGCGTCTTTTTGGGAAGGAGCAACCGACTGAAGGCGTGCTTTCCCAGTTGGATGAACCTGCTCCAAAGGATAAGCCTTAAAAGTCTCGAGTTCCTAAGAGGAAAGTTCCTAAGTCTCGGGAGTTCATCGATGAGACTTTTAGTGATTGTGAGGTGAGTAACATCAATTCTACATGCTAGCTTCAACGGATAACTGGCTCACAGCAGAAAAATAAAAAATACTACTTCATTATGTATGAAATGATTATATGTCGTTAAACATTTCAGGATGTACTAATGCCCCCACCGAAGAGAGCCAAGGTGTTGGTTCAGAAAAAACTGTTCGCTAAAGAGTATTTATTGACAAATTTAATTATTTCTGTACATAAAGTAAATCACCATTGCTTAAACATTTCAGAGTGAGCTACCTCACCCGCCAAAGGCTAACGAGGATATAGCGGCTGAAAAATTGCGAAATGTAAGCATTTCAGTTATTTATTAGTTCTCAATGTGAAATAATACATGAATTTTTCTACTTTCAGCTGTTTCCTAGTGTTCAAAGCTGCCCAAAAATTCCGCGCTTGCCTTCACCGAGGAGCAGACTACCTTCGAGTCCCGTAAGTGTCATTACATAGGTCTCAGTCAACAATAACTGAAAATGCATCAAGTATTTTTAAGAACATACATACTTCGTCAAAGAGTTGCAAACATGTCATCATATTTTTCGTTGCAGTCTATGCGATCTCTGCCGCTGAAGAAGCATCACAGAAGCTTCTTGTCTACGTCGGTAGAGGACAATGAGGAGAAGCCATACTCAATTCGCGAGTCATCGGATGACTCCTCAACATCGGAGGATTCGGACTCCTCATCCGAGGATGAAGCCATTACATCAGCGACTTCATCTCCGACGTCCTCTTCCGACGAAGATGATGATTCTTATGTACATGTAAGTATATGAATGGTTAACTGCATGTGTACAGAATTGTTTTCATTAAAATTTATTTTGAAACTCAGTTGATTATCAATATATTCGTCCACAATTGATTAATTCATCTTTCAGAATGATTCGGTGACTCTTAACAAGGCGAGTGGATCCGATCAAAAAACCGCAATCCAGCAGGAGGTAAGAGGAATTCACATTTGTATCTCATTAATGTCAAAAATGGTAAATAGATGATAAACAATTGTTCCTTTCAATTACAGGACTCCGTGATGTTTGCGTCTCAAAAGGAGATCTCATTCTCCAACATCCGGGCGTCAATGTCCGCCTACCACTGTCGCCGATGATGACATTGGCCCCATCCTCAGCAGCTCATATCCCAGTCGCAGCTCCTTCACCTCCAACACCTATCCCAGCCGCAGCTCCTTCCTCTCCAACACCTCCTATCCCAGCCGCAGTTCCTAAGGCTCCTCTCCCAGTACGCGAGTACAATGTAGACCTTGACGCAACGACGGAGGAGGTGGACATCGAAGGTAAGTTACGGCGGTGTCAAGAGCGACTGAAACAGTCCGAGGCTCGTGAGGCTCAGTTAATGGAGGAAAACAGAAGTTTGGTTGAGTCCTTACAAAACATAACTCAATCAAACCTCCTGTTGGCCTCACAAGTAACAAATAGCCAACGACATGAGAAAGAGACCTTAGTCCACGTCGAGTTCAGCGATAATACCATCTGTAGACTTAGACTGACGCGAATGGACGATTTGGGTGGCTGCAGTGAAAGCTGTAGCCACTTGAAATTATACCACAGTGGCATTGTAAAATGCATCAAGTTATAACTTCTTTTTACTTTTGAAAAAAAATAGATTGCTTTAAATTTTATGTTTTCTCTTTACAACAGATCGGAACATATGGTATTGGCTGGTGATGACGCTGACGTCATTAGATGGCAGATGTATATAAGGGCTTGCTAATTTCAATCCTCATCAATAATCATGGTTGTCTGTACCAAGTGTAGAAAAGTGTTCACTCTCATAGGCAATTTGCAACGTCATGAAAAATTTTGTAAGTTAGGAAAAACGTATCAATGTAGGAAGTGTCCATATAAGACGAATAGGATAGATAATCTTAAGAGGCATAAACTTGTATGCAATAATAAACCGAATGACAGCATAACAGAGTCAAATTCAAACAATCAAAATAGACCTACTTCTAAGCCAACAACCAGCGCTTCAACTAACATACAAAACTTTATGCAATACTGCTCTCGGTGAGGCAAAACGTATAACTCTATAAGTAGATTTCGATAGCATATGAATGTACATAATACAAATAGTGAGATGAATATGCATAATAACTATGGAACTGCTAGTCTCAGCGAAAGCGCACTCAATGGCCATGCACGTGTGTATGATATCACGCCAACAACACCTACTGTGGACATAACATCATTCTTAGAAAGCATGCGTTCCATGTTAGGGAATTTAGTGTCTGACTTACTAAGGAGCTATCAATTGCGCGGTCGTCTGATTGCACAAATTCGTTATGTCCGTTCTAATCCTCAAGAAGAAGAAACTTTTCTCGCACACTTTACCTCATCATCCTCAAACTATATTTATGACTATGATGCTTGGTTTCAGGATCATCTAAATAGTCTAATAAATCATATTGAAGCCTTCACAAAAAAGGGTAGCAATTGGATTATAGATGATGTACAAAATATAGAGTTCAATGTAATAACAAGTCCAATACTGTCAGGTGGACAATCATTTCCTCTACCAAAGAAGTTAAAAAAACTCTAAAGCTGTCATTAATGTAGATTAAAATGCAAATGATTGCTTCCTATATGCAGTTTTATCAATATTGCATTATAATGTAGTACCTTATTCAAGGAATGAAGTAAAATCATATAGTAAGTGGACATCTGAGCTAAATATGGAAGGCATTTCCACCCCAGTATCAATCAAAGATATTCCAAAATTTGAGAAAAATAATGATATTAAAATTAACATTCACTTTTATGAAAATGGACTCAAAGGTGTTCGTTACAATAGTAGCTTTACTGGTAGGCAAACGGTTAATATTTTGCTAATTCTAAACAATGGAGCAGCACACTATTGTGGAATTCCTAAGCTGTTAAGATTGTATAGGAGAACTTTAAAAAGACATAAATACTTCTGCGAAAGATGCACTCAGTCATTCACATATAAGACAACACTAGAAAGACACTTCCAGTTTTGCATTCGAGGAAAAGCACAAATAGAAAAAATGCCATCGGATCTAAAAGTACTAACAAGTAGCATGGAATATCAACTAAGTCCTCCTTTAGTAATTTATGCAGATATAGAGTGCTACATTGATAATGAAATACATAAACCTGCGGCCATTGGAGCTTATCATGTCTGGCATAATGCCCTTCAATCGAATTTTGAAAACAAGTATTACCTCTTTGAGGGAGAAAATTGCATTATTAGTTTCTTGCACCACTTAGAAACTGTAGCCCAAGACTTATATGACAACCAATGTGCAACAACTAGGCAGCCAATGACACTGTCAGCGGATGAAAAAGCACGCCATGAGAATGCAGAATGTTGCAACAAATGTAAATCGAAATTCAGCGATGAAGTCATAAAAGTTCATGATCATATCACCGGACGATATAGGCAAACATTATGTAGGAAATGCAATCTCCGGTTAAGACTTAACAGACGGGAGCTCCCCATATTTTTCCACAATTTAAAAATTATGATAGTCACATCGTTTACTATAAAGCGATTGGAAGAATGAAATCTTGGAAATTAGATGTTGTAGCAGCAACTGCTGAAAAATATATAACTTTATCCGCCAGTGTCCCAGTAAATGAATACAAAGGGAAGACAGTATACTTTAAACTAAAATTCTTAGACTCATATCAATTTCTAAGTGCATCCTTGATTGAATTAGCCAAGGGCTTGCAAACGTATGAGCATGTAGAGACATAAAGGGTAGAATTTTCACAATTAAAAGATAATGTTTTATATCAGAAGGGAGTGTTTCCATATTCATACTTCAAAACTTAAACACGTTGACGGAAGACTGTCTACCACCACAATTTGAATTCTATAATGATCTTACTCGTGAGCACTGTTCCGATAGTAAATATGAACACGCTACCAAGGCATGGATTGAATTTAATTGTAGCACATTTGGTGATTACATGCTGGCATATCTGAAGTTAGATGTTTTATTGTTGGCAGACATATTTGAAGTGTTTAGAGCATTGAGTCAACGTGAGGATGAAGTCGACCCTGTACATTTTGTCAGTCTCCCACATCTTAGCTTTACCTCAGCACTAAATTTCTCTTCCAATGATCCCCCACACTACATACAAGATGAAAATATGTACAATCTATTTCAACGAGGAATTAGAGGGGGTATGACTTTCACCAACATTCACCGACCGCGTGCACGCATTGAAGAATTAGGAAATAATACACATGAAAGTCGACATTTTACCTACTTAGATGTCAATAACCTTTACGGTTCTTCACTCAGTAGGAATCTACCCCACTCAAATTTCAAATGGTTGAATGAAAGTGAATTAGATAATTTTTTAAATGAAGAAAATTTTCAAAATATAGATGATGATGGTGAAATCGGCTACATTTTTGATTTAGATTTAGAGTATCCTGCAGCCATTCATAATGACACCGCCGATTTCCCATTAGCTCCAGAAATGCAGATGATTGAAAAGAGAATGTTTTCACACCATATGAAAAATCTATATGAAAAAGTAAGACCAAATACACATTTTTCTTCTATCAAGAAACTTCTGCTCCATCAATTTGGTAGGGAAAAACATGCAGTCCACCACTCAATTTTAAAATTTTACTTGACCATGGGCATGAGCATCAAGAAGATTCATAGTGAGATAAAATTCACACAAAAGCCTTGGTTAAAAACATGCATTGATATGAACTCTCAAAAGAGGGCTCAATCAAACACTGACTTCCAAAAGTCATTCTACAAATTGAAAAATAATTCTTTATATGGTAAAACAATGGAAAATGTAAGGAGAAGGAAAAAAATTAAACTAGTCAACAATGAGAAACAACTACTGAAATTGTCAAATCATCCTCTCTATGTTCAACACAAAATATTTGATGAAGATCTGGTTGGTATGGAAATGTACAAACCTTCAATAGTTTTAAATAAATTAATTTATGCTGGTCAAGCAGTACTTGACTATAGTAAGTTGGAAATGTATCAATTATATTACAATGATCTAAAAGGATGTCCACTGATAAATAGAACGCGGCTTTGTGGAGGTGATACCGACAGTTTCTTCCTATGTTTATACACATCGCCATCTGTCCGTCTGGAAGATATACTTCTATACTTCAGTGAAAAGTTTGACTCTTCAAACTATGACAGTCATCACCGACTATACTCAACTAACAAAGCTAGATTAGGTTTTAAGGATGAGTGTGCTGGAAAGTTGCTTGAGGAAATGATCCTACTAAAACCGAAAATGTATTCAATGAAATGTCTAGACTCTACGAATCATAGCATCAAACGTGCAAAAGGAATTCAGAGAGCAGCAGTTAAAAAATTGAAACACAATGACTATAGGAGTGTCTATTATAGTGAGAATGATACAACTGAAGATATGACAATTATAAATTCGAAAAATCACATAGTTAGCACAAAATCATTTAGGAAGCGAGGTCTTTCGCTTTGGGAGGATAAGCGCTGTTGGCTGGATAAAAATTTATCATTACCATATGGACACTACAGCCTAGGTCTTCCCCCACCGTCGAAGAGAAGGAGATGCCTTCCTCTCACAGGTGATGTAGAATAGGTCTAAATAAAAACAATACAATATTCCACTTGTAATAGATCTTGCGATTGCTGCATCTTCCGACATGTAGCAACACTTACTAATACATAAGTAGTCTTACTAAAATTGAAATTTCTACATCTTTCCGATATGTAGAAATGATTACTAATAAATAGGTAGTCCTAATGTGAATGAATATGTGAAGAATTTGTACTCAACATCATTCCGATATGTTGAGCTAATATAATAACAAACTTTAGGCAAACATTAAACTCAAATTTGAAACATAGCTTTCGGAACATGCCTCATTACATAAGAACATGGAAACTTAGTGACGTCTAAAACGTTCACATAACAAATTCTAAAAGAATAGCATTTCGTCATTCAATAGCAAATAATTTTCGAAAACATCGTGACGTTTGCATTAGTATTGACTCATTGCCTTCACTGAAAAACTTCGCTGATCTCATTGGCAACCATAAGACTCGGATCAAGATTCCTCTCGATGACAAGGTATGGATGAAGTGTGATTCAACAGTCAAACTATACGTCTGCTCACCAAAGCGGGAAGATGTTGAATATCGATTTTTTCGTTTCAGTGACGTCACATGGGAAACCTTTACAAGGGAGATACTACCACAGATAACGTCATTCATTAACGATGGAGGACATCAAACGGTTGGAAGTTGTAAATCGGATGTTAACTACAAAAGTAAACTCAAAACTCAATCTACAAGAGATCGAGAGGAATATACCCAACCGAAAACAATGGTTGCTGATAAAACGCAAATTGAAGCCGACAACGAGCTTACATCTTGGAAGACCTTCAATGTTAACATGGAGGATTCAGAGGAAGGATAAATCTCTCACTATCCTATTCTTTCCAAATGGAACAATCCAATGTATTGGAAGGGTCATCGAAGGTGATCTCTCATATCTACACTTTACTTCGGAACATTTACTTGGTGATTCACTATCTGATTGGAAAGTGAAGACAATGACCGTGTTATGTGAATTGCACTATCACTATGACTACCGTAAAGTTACATCATCACATAATCTAACTTATGAAGTGGAATTATTTCCAGCAGCTCAATTGACTAACTGGTATCCATATCATGTTCATGTGTTCCAGAATGGAAAGATTGTGATAACCGGCATTAAAGACATAAGTGATGTGCCTCCCATCATGTGTGATTTGAAAAAATGTTTCATGAAAACCAAATTGTAGATTTTGTATATATGTGAATAGATAATGAAATATGAACATGTTTTTGTTTTCCTTATAAACCCTTGTTTTGGAAAAAAGAGAGCAAGTTAATGATACAACATAAAACTTTATTTCAAAACTGTTTCGACATATTTAGTAAGAATTACATCATTTTTATCACAGTCTTTTGAAAATAGTTCTAAAGCCCTTTTACAGTTATTTTTCAATGGTCTCTCGTTGACAAAATAGAGTACATAGCCACCTCACAATAGAGATGTATTACTTTGAAGTGGGAACGATGTCACTTTCCTAACAGTCCAGGAGAACCTGTTCATCCATAATGCGATCATGTAAACGAGGTTGATTAAGAGAGTCAAAATATTCGGCCACTTTATAACGATTGATGTATACAGCAATACAATGTTTTCCGGGAAGATTGTTGGTATCCGTATTGATGATAAGCGAACAAGGATAGAAAGGAATTGAATCAGGTAAATTATCTCTAGAAAAGACATTGAGAAATATTGTCTTGGAGTAGGGATGAGCTTTCCTCATTTTCCTGAAGATTTCTATGTTGCTTAAGTTACTCATCTCTGATAGCTGACAGTTACGTCTCTCATTCTTGCTATCTCAACTTTGCTATCATAGATAGCATAAATGAGACAAGTAATTGTTTTCTTCAAAGGTGACTCAAATGATACCTCCAGTCGTAGATTTCCAGGCTTTGTAACTCCTACGCTTTCACCACCTAGATCTGCATCTGCTGTGAAGTTGTACATAATGAAGAAGTAGCCATTCTTGTACATATCCATTGTAATTCCATTTGAATCATCTGTATTAAACATGTTGAGGGCGGTGAAAGTAGAACCATATTCACGCGCGAATTTACCATCTTTGAAATTAGGCTCATATGCTTTGCAAGATACAAATTTCCCATCCTGGTAGAGTGCTAGTTTGCTAACATCAAAGTGTTGGAAATTGAATGGATTCTTTTCAAAAGCACCAATGAATGCCTCATTTTCCACAAATGTGAGATATACCGCCTTTGGCATTGCAGTGGGAAAAAGATTTGGGTAGGCATGTGAGGATGATCCCGCACCAATTGTGAAGTTTGTCAACACACTGTGATTAACAGGATATATTGCATTGTTTTTCCTCAATCCTGTCGCATGCTCGTTGATGACTGACGGGTTCATTGTTACTCACCTTACAATGAGCACGGCATTACTTATGTTGACTTGATAGTTTGTAGCTCCAAAAGCCATTAACGCGAACTCAGGATTTGCACGAATAAATTTTATTTGCATCTTAACCTGTGATAGCAGATATCTAGATTGACGAAGGAAATCAAGATAGACAGGTCCTTTCAAGTATAATTCTTTTGAATCCGCTGTTAAATCCATTCGTCTTTTCAACACTGTATTTCAGACATCATCAAATTTCCCTTGCTGATCATCATACCACCCAGAAACTTGCAAGTGTGACTGTTTAGCTTGCTTTTGAAATTGCGTCATTGTATGTATATATGCTCCATATGGATATGCTCGATCCTCTCCTTCAATCTGTTTGTCATTCAAGATTAGATAAACATCTGAGAACAGACTGACAATAGGAAGATTTGCCAATCCCACTTTATCCTTGGATGAATCAATATTTCTACCATCAGTCTTCTTAATTTGTATACACAACTCTAAATCAATGGATTGACAGTCAATATAATCTTGAGGATTGGCAGGTATATCAAACTGAATAGGTTGTTGGTTACCATCGATATTTGTTGTGGGGACTATGTCTACAATTGTTGAGGAGATGATGTCTGTCTGATGAGGGGGAGAATCGAAGAAACACAAAGCCGAATTGATACTCTGCATCGTATTAGCTCTATAAATATGTTGTCTTCCTTCGTTTTGCCTTGTTTCTAGTCGCTGTGGAATTTCGTTTGCGCTTTCTTGTTTTCACTCGACGTCTAGATTTAGAACGTGCTGCTCTAGTCGGCTTTTTACTTTTCCTGCGTCTTTGCTTAGTAACTCGACCGGATCCAACTTGTCTTGACTTCCTACGCTTCTTCCGAACTGTACGTCTCGTCTTTGTTAAATCATCTAATGCGTCTATGGCAGATTGCTGCGCGCGCATTTTCATAGATTCACCGATATCCTCACCTTGAAGCGCATCAGCTGCAACATTTGCACCAAAATCTAAAGCCCTGCTTCCAACACGCTTCATGATTGGTACGCCATACTTTTTGAGTGTTGGAAGAACCAGACGTCTTAGTGCACCAAAAATGCCTCCTCCAACTTGTCGTCTACCTCCAGCAAACACAGGATAACCGCTCTGATATGATGGTCTACTGTAAATGCCTGTCATTATGACTATTGAATAACTATGGAAGACACAATAGCGTAAAGCCTTATTCTCATGACCTAATATGTAGGGTCAAAACAGCAACACCACCACAGAACGGTACTACTTCTCCTGCGTCATCATGAATTGATATATCAATTCTATTGATGTAATTTCGGCTGATTGGTAGATACATTGTGTTAATAAATTCTCGATTGATTTGTTGCTTCCTTACGGATGAGAGAGGAAATGTGCGCAGAAGTGGGGCCTCAATGTCGCCAACCCTTGTATATTCAATAATGTTACAATAGACGTATAAGTTACTTATATCACGCTCTAGTGATGGGGCTGTATCGCCTATTGATGTGCTTTCATAAATAGTTGATTTTGAGAATCCCAATGTGGTCGTTAACACGCTATCCAGCTTGATAAGAGAGTTCTTCCCTACCTTTAGAATCATGCGTTTCTTATGTGGATCATAAGAAAAGTGATATTCATCTGCATCAAGGTAATCTACACCAAACTCATTTAACTTTGTACACAATTCAGATGGCGTTTTCAAGCTTTCAATGTTCAAATTAACTCTTTTTACAAGTTCACTGGAAGTAGACAAATCATCACTCAATATGTCTTCGCTGTATACGTGGATATCCCATGAAGCATTTGTTGATGCTTTGAGTTTAGAAGAGGACAATTGAACCTTGAATGTGTCATTTAATTCTGTCAACCAAGGTGCGCTTTCAAGGCCCTTAAACATCCCAATCATTTCAGATCCGAATTCAATAACAGCGGAATCAGACTTTTCCAATGGTGTCTTTTTAGTAAAAACAATAAATTCTGCCTCCGTTTCAACAGTAAATAAAGTTACTTTCTCTTTCTTATATTCACATGTCACTAAAGTTTCTGGCACTGATCCTTGAAACTTTCTTGCAAAGTCTTCAACACTTCTAATGACCTCAAATTGATTTTTTACTCGGATGCTCCTTTTTTGTAATGCATACAATGGCACAATTCTACATTGAAAATCAGTGACTTTCCTCTCTGAATTCCACCCACGTCCATTGTACCAATACTTTGATGAGAACGTTGTTCTGGAATACCCAAAAGTATGACTCAAATCCTTACCTAATACAAGAAGAACATGCTTCCCTTCCTTCATCAATTTTGTTGACCCCTTTATGACTGGTTTGTAGAATTTATTCAATGTCAGCTTGAAGAGATCATTTATTCGTTCAAAATTCTACCGATTTCCTTTTCTGTATCTTGCAAGCTCATTGTGGGAACCCTAGAATCAAAAGTTGACGTTGCAAATGCCTTTTGAATTTTAATCATGTTTTGGACAGATGGTAAAGATGTTGAAAAAGGATGTAAAGTTAGATGATGAAAAACCCATGTACCATGTAGACTATTTTGAAATATGCGAAAGCAATCATCCTTCTCTCGCACTTCTTTATGTAATTCAAAATAGTTGTTCTTTAGCAAACTGATATCGTTGTAATAAGTAATTTCAGTTAGAGCAACTTCATGGGGTCCATGCAGAGTAATTGGATTAGCGAATTCAACGGAGTATAGAGATGGCTTGTTACTTGGGAATATCTTGGGGTTGCTATTGCTTGGAAGAATGATGTTGAAGTTAGTAGACATGTTAAACTCATGGAAGAAGTCACATGCTATACTAGCTTAAAAGTTACGAGTGTCTCCCACCTCCACATTTTGTAGATCCTGGTGCGTTATCCAGCTATTGAATGAATCAAGATACCCTTTCCATTTAACTAGATCTTTCCTTTGACTGCCATGACCTTTCCTCCTAATTATTTTGTCAATCATATACACCTCTTCACTTCTGTCTACTACTTGCAATTCATAAGAGTAAAATTTTCCTTCAATTGGATTGCCATGGTAATCTATTAATTTATACATGGTGGGTCTAAATTTTGTATTTACTTCATCTACAAAAAACTCTTCTTCAGTCCAATTAGGTAGATACCCCTTCTCAAATGTAGACTTAACCTTTGAAATCCGAACTCTATCACCAACATTAATTTTCTTTTCATTGGAGATGTTTTTCGCTTTCTTATCATACAATCGAAGCCATACATCCATCGCATTATCTGGGGTAACATCAACTGGTTTCATCTTAATGATTCGATGGTAGCTTTCATTGTAATTCTTAACAAATTTCTGCAGCTCACCTACCCAAACATTTTTTACAAGTATTTTTTGCAGTGAAATAGCGCCATATTTTTGTCTTCAGTGTGCGATTGAACCTCTCAACCATGGCAGCTTTATAAGCACTTTTGACACTAAACAATTCCACATTATGACTTTTAAGGAGACTTCGAACATGAGAGTTTTCGAATTCCTTCCTTTGATCGGTCTGTATTCTTTGTGGAACACGCCCCTCATCGAAAATGCTCTGAAAAGCCGCTTCAACTTCTGGTCCTCGTTTAGATTTCAGCGCACGTGCCCAAGCATAGCGAGATAAAATATCTACTACGGTTAAGATGTATTTATAGCCATCATTGTACTGTGATATCTGTTGCATGTCAGCCAAGTCCGCTTGCCATTGACTATCTATATTGTTAACAACATATTTTCTCGTTGGAAACCGCTTTCTCGCATTTTTGTGAAGAGTGTAAGTCGGTTGACTCCTTAACCACTTCTTGACTTCTTTCTATTCCCACACCTGCTGCACGGGCTAGAACCTCCGGACGACTAAAACTTGCGGGGTGATTTGAGTCGTAATAAATCTTTCTGAGTTTCACTGCTGTACTCATCGTCTTTGTTCTGATTTGCACGCGTATTACTCGCACAGCAACTGCTAATAAAATTGATATCAACCTCTATGCCCTCTTCTCCTTTACCTTCGAGCGCAGATTTCAAACAACAGCAAAATTTTTGTAACGACATGATATGAGAGAGGCAAGGCTTAATTCATACTTGCTTAATATTTACTATACTCCTTCGCAACACGCATTGAGCGCCTAGTAGCTCTTTTTGGTTGTAGATCATCGGGATCATGAAGCTCTCGCTTGACCGCAATCGTGGGTGTTCTACTTTTTAATCCATCTTGTAAGTGACCCTTATCCAACTCATTCACAGTCGGTCCTCCAATAATATTGTGAGGTACATTTTGATCAGATAAAATTTTCTGAAAATATGTCCACCCTTGTGGTGCACCTAGGTTTCGCCTTACATCTCTGACAGCATATTGTAGAAGGTCATCTATGTGACTATTTCTAATAGCATCACCAGTTGTTTCATCTATTATCTCCCCTCTCTCATTGAACTTCACATGTAGATCAATGAAGTCAAATAATCGCTCAGCGCGCACACGATATGGTCGAGGTGTCGACAAGGTTATAAATCGTCGCAACTTGTCACGAATCCGTCGCCTCTCATCAATGTTTTCAGCTGCTAACTGCATTCGTCGATAGGGATCCTTAATCTTCTGAATTTCCACATCCTTTTGTGTTAGTTCCTTAAGTTGATTCGTAATAGGTTGATCTATATTTTCGACTTCCTGTGCACTTTTTAATGTAGTCAATTGTACATACTCCTCTTGAAGAATGACCACCATCTTTGAATACGACATGTTTGAAAACAGTAAGGCAACAAAGTACATTCCTTAAAACTAACTGTGAACCGAGAAAACTGTCATTGGTTCAGCGGAATTAGGTATGATATTTGTTCGAAATCGAAGTCGTTCCGGACATTCCTGGGTTAGATCAATAAATAGATAGCCATGTGGTTTCTTTGTTACATCTTCATATATCTTGAAAGTACTTTAGGTTGTTGAGGTAATATCTGTCTACTGAGATGATGTATCTGACTGCTATCTCTTGGATTTTTAAATATTGCCAAATAATGTGTATTCAAACTTCTAGTTCTTTGCTCTTTCCCTCCATCGAAGATGTTTTGGGTGATGTAGATAATAAAAGCTTCCCTATGATGTGCAGTTTGAATGAACATTTCAGTTACATCCTTTGAAGATTTGCTTTCACGTAATAGATCATCTAATACTAGTAAGTCACCTGCTTTGATATCCTCAGTTGATGGCAACCCTTGCTTCACCTCATAACCTTTCTGGCAAAGTGCAGAATGTAGTTGTGGTTGAAATATTCCATAATACCATTTGACTCTCTTAATTTCCTTGTCAAACATTTCATTTCTATATTGTAGCAATTCAGTTACAAATGTAGTTATACCGGACTGACTTGGTCCAGCGACACACATTGTGCGATCAGTGAATAGACGAAAATCTGTCATCTTATAATCCCATTAACATTAAACTCATCATCCCGCTAATTTTGCTTAGAACAAAACAGACACATGTTCCAGACCACGTTTATTTACATTCAGAATAGAAACTTTCAAGTTACATTTACAAATTAAAACATTTACAAGTTAAAACATTTGTGTTTCCTCATCACAAATAGGATTATAGAAAGTTTTCAAGTCAGCATCTTGGCGCTTGAACTTCAATTTAGGATTCCCATCTTTAGATTTCCGCCCTCGCTTTTTTCTCTCTTCCTTCCCATCACTTGAAGCAGTCTTATCAATGTTAATTAAGCATTTATCAATTGGTAGTGGTTCATAGACTAGTTGAAGAACCTTCATTTGTAAAGATGCGACTTTACCAGTCGAAACATGTGAGCCAATATAAAGTCCGGTAACGTGCACTAAGCCCATATAGCGGCCCCGTTTGAGATCCTCACATTCCATCGCGTTTGTAAAGAGATCGAATGCTTGAAAATGATCCGATAGTTTTAAAAACAGTGTATCGAATTCCGGCAATCCCTTGTAACCAACTCCTTCCTCTAATGCCTTTCTCCAATGAGTGGGAGCACTTTCAGGCAGCTCAACACATTCTTTCGCGAAAGAGTCAATAGTTTTAAGAATCACCTGTTGTCATTTTGGAAAAGTCACTCGCATTTGTCTCATATTGCCATACCCTGATGTAGACATGCCATTACTGTGGAAGAATGGAACTTGAAGATAAAAGCCATCATCACCATAATTCAAGGTTTGAAAGTAGAATGTATTTCCAATCCCTTGCACCTTTCGTGTCGGACGAAGCTTCAAGAGATCCTGTTCAAAAGCGTCACCTTCCTCTCTGATTGTATACATTTTCTGAGTCATGTTTCAACAAGTACTAATTCGGAGCTTTCAACCAGCGCAAATGAATTGTCACTTGAAAGTGATAAAATATCATTAAAGTGTCTTCCTTATATACACCTATATATGACTCATCAATCAAAGTGATGACGTGTCACTTTATGATTCGTTAACATTATATTAACATTGCAGCAGTTGCTGCAATCCTTCCAAGCGGACTATTGATTACACCACTAATACTGTTTCCAATATCATTTAACATACTTAGAAACCCACCACCACCACCGCGCTGAATTAAGTTTCGCCTTATCACTACTCCTTGGATTTGAAAACTTTTTTATGCTATTCAAAGAGCCAGCATTCAATAGAGGATTGTAAATAGGTAGACATTTGTGTATTGCAAAAGCTAAATCACGAATGAAATCATCACTTGAATTTTGAATCAATTTACACTTCTTCTTATTTTCATGTATCCTGTTTAACTTTCGCAACGCCTTTTTAAACTGACTTGAAGGTTTGAAGGACCGTTTCGATTGACGAGAAGATGCCTTCCGTTTTACAGACATTTTTATTCTAATATGGAAATAGATAATACAATTACAATTTTTGCTTAGTACTTACAACATTATACACAAAAGTTTACAAGCATTCACATATCGCGCAGAGTTCGTTGCTGGTACTCATAAAATTACACAAAACACTTAACAAGTTGTAGAGGGAAACTGATACACACTCACATCGGCTAGAGTCTGATTTGTAGCAGTTATGAGCTGCTCAATGTCTTTCATTAGATGTTTTGAAATTGGACAGCACATACAGCAGGGCTTTGAATGGAAAGTCTTTAAAATATTGGTATAGTATGCCCGCAAACTGATTACCTCAGAATGTCCTTGAGCAGCCACATTGATGCTTACTGATGGCGGTCCACTGAATAAGTCCAATTTACATTTGTCACCCTTCTCGTCAAAGTAGCTGGAGGTGATAATGTCATGGAGACATGTGTTGTGTTTCCGATGGATACTGCTGCAGCAACAGCGAGAGTATTCCGGTACAATCTCTGTTTGAGCTAGTGGGCGAAATACTTCATTGAGCCAAAATCTTGCAACTCGTGTAAGAGCGTTGTTCACGACTCTCATTAACATTCTCTGCACCACAACGTCCTCTCCGCAGCGGAAATACTTCACTATTTCCTCCATCAGATCCACCAAATCCGCTTTATAGCCAGTTATATTTACGGCAGAATAAAATATATTGCCGGTGAAGAGTTGACTTCGGTAAATTATTGAAATGGGAATGTTGGTAGTGAACGACATGCTGATTGACATTGTATTAGCCTCAAATTATGCTTGAAATAGAACGGTACAATGTCCTCCTTATATAGAAAAGCCACACAAAGACACAATAGTGACCAATCACAGACGTGCATGATGACTCATCATGCACGTTATACAGTGACTGTTGAAGTTATTTCTTGATCACAAAGGGGACAAGATGAAGTTTCAAAGGGTACATAACATGTAGAACACATAACGCTATGAGAACATGGTAAAAAAAGAAGGGATCGTTCCTGTTTAAAACATTTAACGCAGTTCCGTTCACATAATAATTTAAATGTCTCTTCTTCTAATTTCCTCCTGAAGTCACTTTTATTGGGAGAACTTTTTATTAAAACACTGTCAAATGTCTCCTACTTTCCATATCGTTCCAATTTGATCCTCCTAATTTCACTATCATTGCAGTGTAGCATGGAGAAATCCTCTATCCACCTACGATCCAAATTGTGATTCATAGCATGCTCATCTAGATCCATTAGTCGATCAACTAAATCACCAGCGTTGATATTTTCACTGAGATTTGTTACAGTTTCTATAGCTTTGAACGAATATCCAAGGTCTCTTGCGACAACCCACGACGTTGGGATACTAGTCATCATTATGTATGTCATCAAACAACTATCTCATATTTATAGCATAGTTTGTCTACGTAAAAAGGAAAATCAATGTGACTGTCATCTTGATTACAATGGTTGCAATAGTCACAATAGTCGCAATTGAGCAAACCCATTCAAAATCAAACAACGGACGTCTATCGGTACGTACCCAAGTACTCAGAACCAAGTCGCACAAGTTCGATCATAGACGTTCCGAAACGCGATGTACTCAACCCAGTCTACCAAACACATGTACCTATCCAGTAAGACAGATGTCATACATGTTCCTATTCATAACACTGAATTATACATGTACCCATCCATGTTCCTATTCATAACACTGAATTTTACATGTACCCATCCATGTACCTATTCATAACACTAAATTTTACATGTACCCATCCATGTACCTATCCCTCGCATGTAGGGCACAGTTTTCACTACTCTCGTTTATGAGTTTGGTTGTTTTCGGCTCGACAGATACCTTCCTTCATAGGTATATTGGACTAAAACCTCTTCCAGATTCTTTTGCCTCCTTTTTGTCCTCAAGAATTGTCCTCGGTTAGGTTTTTGCTGTGTTTCCTTACGCTTGGAAAGACCTTCCTTATCGTGCATTCTACATGGTTCGTCTGGTCCCACCATGTGGTACAGGTTGGAGCTTAGGGGCCGAATCCTTGCTTCATGCAGCCACATGGTTCCTCCCTGATGACTCCATATATGGTAATCTTATTTTGGTTTCTTGATTTTCATCACTTGTAGTTTTAGTTATCTTCTCGTCATGTCTATGACGAACTCTCATTTTAGTTCTTTGATTGTATAATAAAGTTTGTATTTCCCTTCAAAAGTTTGGTTGGCTAGCCTGTAAATGTATTTCGTTTCCTACTCTATACTGGGGTAGGTTACTCTATGTTATAAGTACGAATTTATTTTCATTGACCCTTTAAGTTACCTAACCATTTACACGATTCTCCACTAGTATAGTAGTTTAACTTTGGTATCTTCCGTTTCCTGGATCATTCGAATTTTTTCGGTGTCATGTTTTGATTCAATTAAGACAGGTATTGAGTACAAGCTGCAAAGAGAAACTTGCTAAAGGGCTAATTTATTCGTGATTCTTAGAGGAGAGGATAGATAATTAAAGATAGATGAATGTAAGCAAACATTTGATTTTTATCAGATTTTAGTAAGTCGACATCATTCACTCCCAGCAAATGCATGAAAAAATCGTTAAAATTATCGAAATATGTGCATTAATGGTTGAGGGAATCACGCTGAAGAGGGAAGGGTTTGTCCTTAGGATTTCCCTTGGAATATTTTATTATTAATTACTCTGCCACATGCACGCCTTGAAATCGACGTTCCATTCAGTCATGTGACAGAACAGCGGTCTTTGTAAGAGACAGGAATGAAATTAACCCGGTATAGCCTCGCACAGTTCACAGATAGTTTTAGCGTTTCTGTCCTTATAAGTTTGAGCCTGCTAAAATGCGTCATAGGCCCTTATGTGGATAAAATCATGCAACGTTGGTGCATCATGAAGTCGGAAAATAAGGGAACGAAAATTAAGCATTGCGTCTAAATTATCTATACAGCTCTCATTGTTGATAAAAGCTCTATACGAAGGTAAATCCTAAAAGCTCTCTGATATACGAGGGATGTTCAAAAAGTTCGTGCCGAAAGTGTAAATCAACATTTATTTTTGATTTCAACAATATACATGTACTGTGCCTATAATTCCATATTATTAAGAGCGGAAATATGAAAAGGAAAGTCATTTTTCCACATAGTCTCCATTCTTCATTACACATTTTCAGCTCGATGACGCCATGTTCGAAACGTACCCTCGAAGAAATCCATCGGTTTCTCGGCGAGAGCATCCTCGAAGGCCGCCTTCAATTCGCTGACGTCTTTGAATCGCCTGCCTTTCAGTTGTCGTTTGATTTGTGGGAATAGATGGAAATCACACGGGGATAAATCAGGACTGTATGGGGGATGAGGCAAGATTTCAAATCCATGCTGAGAGAGGGCTGTGACACATTGACGGCTTCTGTGAGCGGGGGCATTGTCATGGTGAAAAAGGATTCCACGAGAAAGCTTTCCCCGTCTGAACCGTGTCAGAGACTGTCGCAAGTTGGAGAGGGCAGTTATGTATCGGGATGTGGTCACTGTTTCTCCCTGATTTAGGTGTTCAATGTGGATGACACCTTGTCCGTCGTAGAACACAATGGCCATTACTTTGGTTCTGATGGACTTCTGCATCAAAGGCTTTATCGGAGGAGATGTTCCTTTGACTCGCCATTCCATGCTCATTTGATTGGTGGCCGGATCGTAACCGTATAGCCATGTTTCATCACCGGTTACAATTCTCGAAACGAACTCTTCCGGATTGCGGTCGAACATGTTTATCAGGTGATTGCATAGCTCGATTCTTGTCTCGCGATGTAGCGAACTCAATAGCCGCGGCACCCATCTCGCACTAACTTTCGACATGTTCAGATGTTCGTGGAGAATAGTGACAACGGACCCCATACTGATGTTGGTTGCTCTGGAGATAACTCGAGTAGTGATCTTAGGATCCTCACTGACCATGTGCTCCACTTCATCGACTTGGTTTTGTGTCGTGGATGTTGATGGCCGACCATCTCGGTGATCATCTTCGGTTGATTCTCGACCCTCCTTGAATCGCTTGACCCACTTCCTTACAGTGCGTGGTGACATTGCTTCATCTCCATAGACCTGCACTAGGTCCGCCGATAGCTCCTCGATGCTTTTGCCAAGCCGAACATAGAATTTAACGACTGTTCTTTGTTCCTCCATGATTGAAAATGAAAGTTAGCTGCACAATTGCATCAACAACAACATTTGACAATTGAGTTGTAAACAATTGCATCAATGATCAGCATTCATCAATCATGAAGTAAACCATGAAATCGGTGAATGAACCCTTAGCAAGTGCTACAAGGCCAATGGAGATATTTACAATTACGTCAGTACACTGCATCAATAGCGACTCACGCGAGCAACTCTTTGAATGGACTGAATTAGTCTTGGCACGAACTTTTTGAACGTCCTCCGTAGAGGATACATCACGACAGGCATAATCTGCCATTCGCTTGGATATATGGACATATATTTCTATATATGGATATATATGGATATATTCGCTGCCATCGCAAGGAGTATGGATACCAATAACGATACACCTGACAGCTAAATAAGATGCAGACTCTAAAAAATTGGGTTTTCAACCTAAGCTTTTACCCAGCCTTGCTTCCAGTGATTTGTTCTAGGTGATTTTGCGAACAAAACATTTTTCTATCATCAATCATTAAACTTCTCTTGTCTGGATACTGAGGAGCGAAACACGATTATTGAAGGCTTGTCTCTGTTTTCCGACTGAAACTGTTATCTACCCATGATCATCCATGCTTTTCTGATTCATCTGGATCGTCCAAGTGTCAACGATGTTGCACGTGTAATAGCACTTTTAGGATCAACCAATTACTCATCGATGACTTCTGCTGCAAATGGGCAGTTATTGTCAAAAACTTAGTCCATTCATTGATTGCTCAGGAATTCCAATTGATTAATTGATCAGCTTCCCGTTAATTGATTGCTTAGTTATTGAAATTTCAATTAATTGATGACAGAATTCAAATTAATTGATAATCCCTGGAAGAAACTCCTGAATGCTAAAATCCTGACCGAGTGAAGTCCGGTCAACAATTTTGAACAGCTTCAAAACAGAAAAGCTTCGATTTTTGAAAATTTCACATTTGATAAGCATTGGGTGTTTAATATCCGGACACCAAAGTAAAACTTTCATTAACAATTCCATGCCGCACATGAGAGGTTGTTCAATATTTCAAGACAAATTAAAAGTCGCAGAGAGCATTAGAAACAGACAACAGCCTGACGTCTCTGCGAAGCGGCTTCATTATAAAACCGTTGGATGTCCGAATATTGTGTCTTTTGGGAAATTGGAATGGAAACACTTTCTAATATGGCTAAATATATAGCCCTACAAGAATAACGGAAACGGCGACTGAGATATCAAAACACCAGCTAATTTTAAAAATATGTACACAACAGCAGATATGATTACTGGTTTCGCGTATTTACGAACTTTTCTCCACGCCCAGTCAATGAAACGAGAAAACAAACCGCCCTTCGTGATGAATCGTCCACCGTTTTTGTGTGATTTTTGTCTTACAATTGCTGTGTTCTTCATTGCATGAGATCTACGCTTGCGCCCATCATCAAAATCCTCTGACCTGTATGATTCTTCTCTCTCATTGCGCTTGCGCCCATCATCAAAATCCTCTGACCGGTTTGATTCAGACTGTAGGCCAATGCCTAAACGTTTAAACTCCATTCGTAGAAGTCTTATCAAATCATCGAGCACAAGAAGTTTGATCACATTCGGCGACGTATTGATCGGTACAAATTCAACTAACTTGTTTGCGATGTAATAGTGCAGAGAAGAAACTAGCAGTGTGAGCAATTGTTTCTTATGAATATATATCTCGAAATAGTGTTGAAGACTGCTCAACAATATCATCTGTTGCTTCGTATCCCTGTATGCCTCGTAATCCCGCAATAGCTTTTTACACTCCTCATAATCAGCGTCCCCAGGAGAGATCAAATCAAAATACTCAGTGAAATTTTCTTCTCTATTCGTTACTGATTCCTTCACCATTTTGTCTAGGATCGTCAATGCTTCTTTCTCAACTGTTTCCTGCACGATTCGTGACACTTTCATCCTAAACACTCCGACGGATAACTGATCTCCATTTTCACATTTGAATGCCGGGAAATATAAGAACGAAATGATGAAGATGAGCACAATCTTCTTGTCAATTATATCCATTTGTGAATAACTCGAGACGATGCAAACCACAAACTGATAGTGAATAGCGACTTCAATACTGCAAAAGACAGATATGGACGACAGCTTCTATTTAAAGCACAGGTCTTGTCTCTCAAAGTGGAATAGACAGATTTCCAAGAATTAGTCCTAAACACAACACGCTGTGGTGCGCGTGCACTTCACAATATGGGTAGATGGGGACTTCCCTAGATCAAGCCAATAACATCCAACCATTTATGTCTCAGGAACACACACGTGCAAGCTGTCGTCAATTGCGAATAAAATCACAAAACTACTTCATTTATTATGTTATTTGTTTTGCATACTGTAATCGTCGTTCATGGAAAGAACGCTAACTGCGGTAAACTTCATCTCTGACAAAATAATATCTGTCGATCGACTCCAGCCTGACTACTATTACAATAGAGAATCCAATCTTGAAGCATTTTTAGTCTAGAGATTTTGTAAACTAATGATTAAAAGCTAAATTGGATGGTGAGACAAATGAAAATTGCATGTACAACTTAGAGAATTCAATCCCGATCTCGTCTCTCAATCTCAAGTTCAAAACTTTCCAAATCTCTATAGTCGATGTAGAAAAATTGGATCTCAGGTCAAAAGTACATTAGTTAAATTTGCCAACAGAAGATGCAACGGTATATACATGTAGGCCTACCTATGTACAAGCAATACAAAATTCAAACATTAGATGAACTGAAATGCATATTGATGTTTGGCTTCATAGTGCGAATAAAATTTCTCTCCGACATCTTCTTCTCAGTGGCATTAGCAAATCCTCGCTGTAAAATCATAGAAGTGCACATTGAAACATTTGGAGGTGTATCATGATGATGAAAAATGAAATGTTGATTGAGTAGAAACTATTGTGACAACTTGAATGTTCACGAATACGCATGCGAAAAATGCGATTCGTTCCGCCAATATAAACATGAAAACATAGATTGCATGTTATTTTATGCACAATATTCTAAAGAAAAGATAAGTTATTGTCATGACATAAGCAACTTTCGTTACAACTCAACTTTTCTTTAAATGAAAGTGATCGTTTGAGACATGGTTAGGGAATAAAGTTTTATTATTGCTTTTTCCCTTCATTTTTCACCACTACACCGTTAGCGCAGTACGAGGCATAGATTTTAAATACTGATAGTACGAATCGCTGACCTCGATCAAATGCCGTGATAAAGTAAAAAAGCTCCATTCACAATTTCTGCCATAAAGAATCAAAAGTCAGAAAATCATGAGCTCTCAAAAACAATTCTCCGGTGAATTTATATCACTGCTTCATGGCGCCTCTTTCGTAGCATTTCCGACCAGTGATGATCATGTACTCCTTCACAACAAGCGACTTACATGCACCGAATCCTTACTTGTCTTTCGCCGTTGAACAATAATGAATTGTCGCACAGTAGCGGTATAAGAAGTCACAGCCCACTGTGCATTCTCAACTGTCTAAGAATCAAAGACGCCGGATAGCTTGAACAGCTGAAAACTAACAAAGATTCTCGAAGTTAGATGGAACACATTTCTCGAACAAATTACTTCGCAACTTGAAATCCACCTCAGTTGTGTGTGATGGATCACCAAGAACATTCTCATGAAGACAAAGTGATATTTCAGAACTATAATTCTTTTACATTACTTCAACCATTTATCCATGAAATATTTCAGAATCCAAACAATGAAAGATCATCATATACCTAGAGTTCATTAAACACCATGTACAGTGCATGCACTTAGCAATGTTGCCTGACAGATACCTTATGTCTGCTTAATTATCATTATTACTGATGTCATGGCTATTTTAGCGCATAGATTTATACATCTATCAATGGCTAATTCGTGGAACTGATCGTCAAAGATATGTAGATTGATTTTCCAACTTTCTCGACCTCAACGTTGATAAGAACAGGAAAATTACAAGTACGTGAAAGGAATTATCAACTCTGAATTTGTTCAAGTTTATCTCATCATGCTCTTGATCAAATGATTGTTCAGTGACAGAGTGGTCAGGAAAATAACAATTGGACTTTGGAAATTGAGAGGTGAGTATTAACGTCACTAACCGGGGATTTTCACGCTGAACAATGATGAACGTGCTAAACTACTTGAAAGAACATGGAGTGTGGACACCCACTGAAATACACCAATAAATAGTCAAACACCGCGAATTTATGGAACGCTAACAAGCTGGTGTACTACCCAGACACTCGCATCAATAATATCATGTTCATGCAAGCAGAAGGTCTACATGAAGCTCCGCCTGTCAAGCTGTCACCTCCAGGCATGCCAACGCATTAGAAGGCGGCCCGCTAAAGCTATTGAGATGAGCCGTCAAGGACAGCAGGTCTCCAACCGCCTCGATGAAGGAATGATAAGATGGCCGTCGGAACATGTAGGCAAACCTGGACAATTCACATGCCCATCCGTGCAGATGCGGATTGACAGTTTTGAATACTTGAAGATAGAAGACTAAATGAACAAATTGAGCTATCCACATTTTGCCCTTTTGAGCATAATACACAACTGTAAGCTCTACATTGTGCCGCTAAGCTCGAGTTAGACTGAGTCTCAAGCAATTGTGGCATCAGTGCGGTCCCTGCCGTGCATAGCCCTTTCACATAGTGTAATTACATGCATACAGGCTATGCTGTTACACGAATGAGTTTCAGGTTTTTATCATTCAATATATACTTAGACATACAGATAGCACCTTATTTCGGGGTAGAAGTAAGTTCGACTGTCATTTCGGCGCAAAGGTAGTCTTAAAACTAAGCCCAGTAATGTCTCAATATGCAGGAGGTTTCAGATGCATGCAAAGCAGTATACAGGCAAATTACACTTAGTAGATGCACGTAAAAGTTTTACTTAACTTTCCCCAGTTAACATGGCATAAATATTAAGTCTTAACGTTTTCAAAAATTGTTATAAAAGAAGTTGACATTTTTTTAATTCACGAGCGACATGTAGTTTCTAAGATTTTTAATCCATGCATCCTGCAAACCTTTCAAATAAGCCTACCAAAAATACTAGAGATACTGAATATTGACCTATCGAATATGCTGAAAATTGAAATATAGAACTACAAGTACATACTCAACATAACTGAATGAGAATTATCATCGGTATTTACTGTATTGCTATGCCTGTCACGAGAAATCGTCATGATAAATAGTGAAGTCTAAATTCAAGTGTGTGTAGGTATTGGAGAGCGGTGTCTCATGGGCCATCTGAGTTCAAAGGGTTACAGAAAACCACAAGTTCCGCTCTAGAATCAACGTTTTTGGCCCTATCGCTAGCTATAGACAGAGACGCAAGGTTCCATGAAAACCGTTTCACCTTGTTGTACAGGAAATTTCTTGAATGGAGGCGAATTTTCCATTTTCAAAAGTTCCGTGTGTAATGGGCCACCACTTAATATTTGTAAACATTGCGACCAGTGGCGTCTTCTCTGTACCTGCGAGGCCTTCGGCGCATCCTAAATAATAATTTACCAGCATCTATAAAAATGAAAAGTGACATCATTCATTATATTTCATTTAAATTCGATAGCTTCTCGTGGTAGCTGTTCGTCTCAAAATCAGACGCTTAACCTCAGAGTGAACAGTTTTGCTGCGTGTGCACGAACCACCACAGCTGTTTTCTTCTAATGATTAGACACACATGCTAGTCGTGTGGTCAGACCACAGAAATAGATTGTTTATCTGAAGTTGCCTAGAATGGAAATTGACTCAAGGTCACGGCACATCCGGGGGAACTAAGTTGGGGCATGGATCACCAATGAAAAGCTTAGAATTGCACATGTGACTGATTCTAACCCAATGATACAGCCGTTGACAAGTGAAAATGCGTGCGATTTTTGAGCCACTATTGTGTATTGCATGAAACTTCATTTCCATTCTAGAGGTTTTATTGTTATCAATTTCTATGGTTCAGACGGAGCGAAAGAGAGTTGTGTGCGTGTGAGGCAGTAAGCGCACGCGCCCGCAACAATATTGGCTTTCCCGATAGACAATGCTTTGCCTTCTCCAATTTTTACAATGAAATTCTCCGTTACTCTTGATCGAGGCTCGGTACCTAAATATAGAAAGGGAAGCGCAACCAATTGCTCCAGTCCTTCGTTTCTCGTCGGAGAGGCCACTACGTCAACAATAGCAGCTGACTGACGTTCAGATAAGACTGTGATCAGATGATGAGCGTTCGCCAATGAGTGCAGAGTAATGCATCGGACTCGAACACCCAGATTCCGTAGAATTCCATGATTTGTTTTTGCGTGATTGATGTGACGCTATGTTTAGTACTGTAGATGAGCTCATAATCACGCCTTTCGTCCGAAGGGAATATACTGAAAAGATGACAGTCGTCAAGCAAGGTAGGCCAACACCTGATTTCGAAATTGAAAGTACTCACAGGGAAAGAAATAAGAAATACAAAAGACATTTGCATCAAAGTTCAAACACATGAGTGGCTGACCAGCCGTGAGAAACGCAAGGAAATGTTTCCCTTCCTCCTTTTTTTTCGAGAAAATGTGGTCTGGACAGAGAGGTGATATAGTAATCTCAGCTCCTTGAGTAAGGCGGTTAGGCGACATGAGCAATCAACTTCTCATGTGCACAATCACTTGGCATTAAAAAATGTTCCGGAAATTGTTATTAAAAATTGATTTTTTATGAAAATTAAAGTTATAACATAAAAAAAGTCTAGTATAGAAATAGTATTCCAATGCCGAGCGAAGGCCTGTGGTCAGTCAAATTTAGGATGCTCCCACACGTAAGAGTGATAAAGTTACTTGATTAACCGGTTCAGATTGGCAGTTAACCGGCATAACTTAAAATTTGACGATTAATTAACTATGCTACAACATAATCAAAGCCATGATTGAGAATAATCACTGCAGTAGCTGAAAATAAAGTGACGCATTTATTAATTTCAAGCAAAGTAAGTTAACCGTGCTTGAAACCCTCTTACCCTTTGATCACTCTAACTGGTTATCTACTCGAAAATCTTATCACTAGTTTATAACCTCACGAAATATGCTATATATAAAAAACATTTGACTAAATGATATAAGGATCTATTGATTGACAATAAATGTGTTGCAGATTGAGATAGCAATTCAAACAGTTACGTGCCTGCTCTAAGATACCGTAGGCAAGGGTCTTCTGTGAATGCGAATTGCTATCACTCTTTTTCAACCGATGGCTCTACTTGTTAGGCTACTTGTTTCTACTTATATGGCTCATAATACCACGCTCTGCCCAATGTACATTTACGTGTACAAGCTTAGTAACATTTAGAAGTGCGATTTTAATAGATGAGCCCTGTCTTTTGTGCTTCGATGACCAGTGATGAAATAAGTGTTGTGCTGAAACCGGTTCAAAAAGATAGTGGGCTACACTGATAGCATACACGTAGCCTAGTCGAAGCTTAATTCGCAGTTCTGCATTGGTTGGACCTGAGTAAAATTATCCGTACGTTTCTTGGACGTTACAGCCTATGATACCTGTAAAATCCTCAGGATCACACATTGTTCTTTCACTGGTCTCTAACAGCTTCAACTTGTTCCTCATTGCTATTAGTTTCATCCTAGATAACATTTTTGTCACTTTCGGGGGCTTGTCTTCAAACAAATTTAGAGAATTCCTATGGGTGACAAATCCAGTTCGCTCTTGGCTGACCTATTCTTAGCATACAGGGAGTTCAGGTTCTTGACGGGGCTCCTAGCGAGTAAGAGATTTGGCTTGGCCAAACTTCTCTCTCGCACCACAAGGTATGTCGACGACATTTGTGTGTTTAATTACAAACACTTCGATAAGATCCTTCCTAAGATCTACCCGATTGACCTCTCAGATGGCAGAAGCGGTGATAACCACAAGGTATGTCGACAACATTTGTGTGTTTAATTACAAACACTTCGATAAGATCCTTCCTGAAATCTACCCGATCGACCTCTTAGCTAGCAGAAGCGGTGATGACAACAAATACGTAAATTATTTGGATGTTAAAATCAAGATCCAAGATAGTGGCCGATTCACCACGGAGGTTTACCTTAAGGTTGATAAGTTCAGCTTTCCAGTGGTGCTATATACTTTCCCTGAGAGTAATATGCCCTTGAACACTGACTTAAACATCTTTGCTGCCAAACACATCAGGTTCGCTAGGATTTCATCTGATGCTTCCGCCTTCACATCAAAAGCTGAGGGCATTTTCAACATCTTCAAAGAAAAGGGTTACAAGGTTAATCCGATAATTAATTCTTGCATAAAGTCCTTCTCGAGGAATAGGTTCCTCGAGTTTGGTTGTTTTCGGCTCGCCAGATACCTTCCTTCTCTAAAACTAAGACTAAAACCTCTTCCAGATTCTTTTGTCTCCTTTTGTCCGTCCTCAAGAATCCACAAACATTTTATTTTCGGTTAGGTTTTTGCTGTGTTTCCTTAGGCTTGGAGAGACCTTCCTTATCGTGCATTCTACGTGCTTCTACGTCGTCGTGCTTTTTGATATAATTTAAGTTAATCTGGATCTGAACGAGTGGCAGAATATTTTTACAATTGTGGATTCTGCGCGGATAAAGTGCAGATGCGAATCTCAAAAATCAAGTCTGTCGACCTTTGTGGCTGATGTTCACATTACTCAGTGAAAATAGTTAATCCACATTATCTCAGATGATTACGGTCTGCTTTTTATTCGTCTACTATCGAGATGAAATTGCATGGTTCAGCTTACTGAAAGAGAGGCACCAATCTGAAAAGTGACAGCGGGCCACTCAATATAAGTCGGGCGACAATTTAGTAGCCCGCAGGCAACGTGTTTGTCACAACTGGCGTCAACTGAATTTTTCTAATCCCAGATTTGACCGATAGCCATAGAAGTTAGAACTATGCATCGGAGAAAGCCGATAAAAATCAGTTTATGTATTTTCTATTTTTGCATGACCGATGAAGAAAAGCTAGGCCCCTTGACCAAAAGGATGCTAGTAAAAATAGAAATAGTGCCTGCAAAATGAATAGGGTTGGGAAAAAACAATCGTGTTTAAAACAGTTTAAAACAACAAGGTCAATTGTTTAAAACATTGCAATGCTAGAAGGAATCCATGGTAATTGTATGATTTATAGGCACTGTGGATGAGTGATGAAATTCATTCGTTAATTCATAAATATTGCGTGCTCCTTGACACTCCTTGTTATTATGTATGTAAATGTTTAGTGCATTCGTGACACGACACGAACGCGATCGTTTCGAGCCATTCCTATTGTTCTAGTGTTCGTGTTGGCAACCTCTACGCCGTTTAACTGCCGCCCATTGTAAGGTCAATTATTACTTAGAAATTAACAGACTACTCCGTTACTTGTACAGAATTAGATTCATCTGCGCGCGCTTCGGTTTCCTAGAAATTTAGCCTTAATATCGAAATCGCACATCACATTAGACATCTTGCTCCTTCTCGAATGGATGGTTCGTGTATCGCTTGCTATTTAAAATGGCAAACAATAAGCTGTCAGCAGAGGACACCAGAGCCAGTGAGAGGTGCGTGCGTGCTGTGATATCACTTCGCACACACCAAAGCACACATCCCTGTCTTGGCTAGCATTCGATTCAGGGTATGCACTATGCAGTGAGGAATGGTAAGAAGACGATGGTGAAATCATCAAGTGAACTAATTTTCGTGCGCTTGCTACTATTTTTAATAATGATCGGAAGGGCCAACATTATGGAGAACACTTGTGGGCAATGATCTGAATTCTTCGAATCTGAAGGAATTTTGGCAATCGAAGCACTTTGCTGGAACTCACATTAATCCGCAAGCGAAGTACGCCTTTTCTCCTATCTCTGTAAGGTATTAGGAATTCCTTTCTGCCCACTTAATAGGTTCTTCGATGCGCCGTCGATTTCGAATTAACCACACCTCTAGCAAACCGATGCAGATAAACAAAATATTTAATTCTGTGGTTACTTGTCTTCTAATATAACAGCTGCAACACGGCGCTTTAACAGTTCAAACCATAGAACCTTTTTTAGCACTCGTGGTGTCGTTTACTAGAATAACGAAATTTGCAGTACATGAGCGGATCTTATTAGATAGGTGGGCAGAAAGCATAGAACTTAACACAGTATGAATAGGAGAATTTGTCCTTTCTCAACTTAGAGTCGCTGTAGATTCGATTCATGTAGTCGCATGCTTCTGGTTTCTTCATAATCGGAGAGTTCAGTGTATGGAGAACAACTTTCGTCGACAAACCATGCGTGTGATATAACCGGAAGTTACAGTAAATTGACGTCAAACAAATAGTTCACCATTTTTTCACCACGAACAACTGTGTACGAAGAACCATAGACCATTCTCACACAACGTATTGAATCTCACACACCTTATCCATCTCACAAAACGTATTTCCCTATTGAAGATTATTGGTGGGCTACTGAGTTCCATTTCTATGGTTCAAACTACCGAGTTCCTAAGTTATCTCATGGCGAAGATTCCAAGAAAATGTGACGTCACAAATTTTGCGTGCGCCGGACCTGTGATCAGTGAACTGGCCGCTTACCGAAGAAGGGATGGCGTCTACTCAAAGTCTTTCTTGTGGAAAGAAATAGCTGACCAGAAGTCTCTCATCGACGTCGTCTTGACGGAGCGGGCAGAGCTACCTCCACGAACATGGTGGTCCGTTTTTTTGTTGATAACCCTTGAAAAGTAGCCAATCGGATACTTAATGTCGTCGCTTCATCAGCGGGAGTTGAGAGAATCAACTCAATCCAATTGCGCTTGCACAAAAAGGAGCGCAACAGGCTCAGCCATGGGTGAGTTGAAAGGCTGATGACGGTAGCTGTGAACCGAAGGGTGGAGAGTGGA
>CAJQUW010016316.1:0-22865 GCA_907163375.1 Prostheceraeus crozeri
TAGAACTTTATTCTTAACATACACACTATTGAAACTTTATTTTGATATACAAACAGCTAAAACTTTATTTCTAACGTATACACCATTGAAACTTTATTTTTTAACTTGTAAACTCTTGAAACTTAGTTTTTCATATACAAACAGCTAAAACTTTATTTCTAACATATACACTATTGAAACTTTATTTCTAACTTGTACACTGGTGAAACTTTATTTTTACTTGTAAAGGGTTGAAACTTTGTTTTATTTCTATCATACAAACAGATAGAACTTTATTCTTAACTTGTAAACTGATGAAACTTCATTTTATTTCTAACATATAAACTGTTATAACTCTATTTTGAAGCACATAAACTATTAAAACTTTATTTCCAACGTGTACACTATTAAAACTTTATTTCAGCTTGTAAACTGTTCAAACTTTATTTTTTATCTTGCACACTATTTAAACTTTATTTTAAAACTTGTAAACTATTGTAACTTTATTTTTAACTTGCAAACTATTGAAACTTTATTTTATTTCTAACATATAAACAGATAGAACTTTATTCTTAACTTGTAAACTGGTGATACGTCATCTATTTTCTAACATTCAAACTGATAAACTTATTCTAACATACACACACACACATAACACTTTTGAAACTTTGTTTTAACTTGTAACTCATTAAAACTTTATTTTTAACTGTTAACGGTTGAAACTTTGTTTTAATTTTCTAACAACAAACAGGATAGAACTTCATTCTTAAACTTTAAACCTGGTGAACCTTCATTTTATTTCTACTTTAAACTCTTTGAAACTGTATTTTGATATACAAACAGCTAAAACTTTATTTCTAAAACGCATACACCATTGAAACTTAATTTCTAACTTTAAACTCTTGAAACAGTTATAATTTTATTTTTAACTTGTAGACTGTTGAAACTTTATTTTATTTCTAACATATAAACAGATAGAACTTTATTCTTAACTTGTAAACTGGTGAAACTTCATTCTATTTCTAACATATAATCAGATAGAACTTTATTCTTAACTTATAAAAACTTAAAGAGATAGAACTTTATTCGTAACATTGTAAACTGGGACGTGAAAACTTACATTCTATTTCTAACATACAAACAGATAAAACTTTATTATTAACATACACACACTAATGAAACATTAGTTAAACATGTAAACTCTTAAAACTTTATTTTTAACTTGTTAACGGTTGAAACTTTGTTTTATTTCTAACAAACAAACAGATAGAACTTTATTCTTAACTTGTAAACTGATGAAACTTCTTTTTATTTCTAACATATAAACTGTTATAACTCTATTTTGAAGCACATAAACTATTAAAACTTTATTTCCAACGTGTACACTATTAAAACTTTATTTCAGCTTGTAAACTGTTCAAACTTTAATTTTATCTTGCAAACACTTATTTAAACTTTAGTTTTAAAACTTGTAAAACGGTTGAAACTTTATTTTTAACATGACAAAACTATTGAAACTTTATTTTATTTCTACACATATAAACAGATAGAACTTTATTTTCTTAACTTGTAAACTGGTGAAACTTCATTCTTATTTCTAACATACAAACAAATAAAATCTTTATTCTTAACATTCACACATACACACACTACCTTGAAACTTTATTTTCAATCTGTTAAAACTGTTGAAACTATATCTTTTCATTTACAAATAGTAGAACGCTTAGTCTAACTTGTAAATCTTAAAACATTTCATATGGACGATGATGATAACAGATGAAATAGTGTCAAATAAATTAAGATAGCTTACACTTCTGATACAGGGATAGCAATCGACTGCGATCCATGTGTAAAGAGCTTGTTAGACTACGGAAGAGAGAAGTGTGTTATGTTGCGTGTGGCGCGTGAGTGTCCTCCCATTTCATTCCATTCATCAATTCGTCTCATTGATAGAGACAGGTAGAACTCATGGTTCTCATAACGTATGCAATGGAATGTTTTAGGCAACCTTCGACAGTTGGCTAAATGTCGCCCGAGTAAAAGTTTGAGATGATACACTCCTGGCAAACTAACTCATGAAGTAGCTTTGCTGTAATACATTTCTATCTGTAAACATATGATAATGTTAAAGTGAATCGAAAACTTTTCAGCTTATTAATTGTTCATCGTTGCATCAACGCTTTAATCAGAAAATAACGTAACAGTTATAATTTTATTTTTAATTTACACTTAGTCTATCTTGTAAAACTAGTAAATCTTGCGATCTTATTTTTACAAACAGTTACACCTTTATTTCTAACATATACACTATTGAAACTTTATTTCTAACTTGTAAACTCTTGAAACTTTATTTTGATATACAAACAGCTAAATCTTAATTTCTAACTTGTAAACTCTTGAAACAGTTATAATTTTATTTTTAATTTACACTTAGTCTAACTTGTAAACTAGTAAATCTTGCGATCTTATTTTTACAAACAGTTACACCTTTATTTCTAACGCATACACTATTTGAAACTTTATTTCTAACTTGTAAATCTTAAAACATTTCATATGGACGATGATGATAGATGAAATAGTGTCAAATAAAATTAAGATAGCTTACACTACTGATACAGGGATAGCAATCGACTGCGATCCATGTGTAAAGAGCTTGTTAGACTACGAAAGAGAGAAGTGTGTTATGTTGCGTGTGGCGCGTGAGTGTCCTCCCATTTCATTCCATTCATCAATTCGTCTCATTGATAGAGACAGGTAGAACTCATGGTTCTCATAACGTATGCAATGGAAAGTTTTAGGCAACCTTCGACAGTTGGCTAAATGTCGCCCTGGCGCGAATGCATTCTACGTTGAGACAGAGGCAATCACTTGCAAACATGACGCAGAGAGGTTTAACAAGATTGACCATTGCCGAATGTCCCTTGCGGTATACATAGCTACGGGTTTCACCGCCGCCCTTTACAGGAACGCCCGTCGAAAAGAAGTATTACACCGAACTTCATTTGCAACGTTCAAGTTGACTGATAGCAGATTCAACTTAATGATAGTATTCGCCAGTCCGAAGACTGCCCAGGGCAAACCGCGAGGAGGTTCTATCATGTCTTGCCCCATGGTGGCCCTTAAGAGAGCCGATGGTTCGTTCTCGGGAGTAACGTCATCTTACACCCTACCAATTCTACTGAGAGAGTCTTTGACTCTCTCTTTGGTAGCACTGTCGACTTCCACACTAACTGGTACATGGCTAAAAAGTGGACTGTAGCGCCATTCCGTTGGATTGACAGCAGTTGCTGTCATCGGATTGCCAATCCGAGCAAGATTATTAAAAACTCTGTCTTGCTCCTCTAGCCTGACAAACTCCTCTAATAAATTTCGCGGCCTTAACTGCGGTCCGCGAGGAGAGCTGACTTGACTGTTCGGCGTCTGCATGATTGAAATGAAATGAGAGGCAGTGGTTTATATACCCCTCTAATGCGACGCAACGTTCAAGTTGACTGATAGCAGTTTCAACTTAATGATAGTATTCGCCAGTCCGAAGACTGCCCAGGGCAAACCGCGAGGAGGTTCTATCATGTCTTGCCCCATAGTGGCCGATTATACGGTAGTGTGTTAGTAGATTTCAATCATTGAAAAGGGAAGATGAGAATCATTTCATTTGTCTCATCAACGTTTATCATGGGAACAATCATTGAAGGGACATCTAATGAATTACATTTCACTCTACTCCATATCATAAAGACTAACCTTTGTCGAAGGGCTGAAGTACTCTGACCTGGCGAGAGAAAGCGTCACGTTGAGTATGAAGTCGAACGCCCAACATGAGCAACGGCTCAGAGGTTTCGGTCTAACAAACGACGAACAACCCGTGCAACACAATCCCTCTACGGCAGTACCCGCCGTCCCGAAGGAACGCTCGAGCAAAGGAGGTATTACAGCGATGATGTGCTTTATGAGTAGAAGTGAATCTCTTGATAGCAAGAGACTATTCAACTAGATAGCAAGTCAAAAATAACCTGAGAGCAGGACAAATGTATAGTCAGTAATTTACACTTAGTGAGGAATGATAGATTTGAGTGTAGTGAGTGGCACTCGATCCCGTCGACAGCCCGAAGGCCTTGTACTGATCACTAGGGAAGTGAGAGATCTTCCCCGATACCCGCTCTTTACAGCTGAAGACATCATTGTCACTGCCCCGAAGTGGTAACAGCAACGCCGAGTCAAATGTAGTGAACAGTAGCTGGGATCTAACCCCTCAAAGCTGCCTTAGTCTTAGTTAAATTTGAAATCTGATAGCAGATTTGAACTTCGCATACTTGAAAACCTTGAGGAAACATCCCAAGTTGTTGCTTTGATCAGCTTGATAGCAAGCCGTAGAGAGCTTGATTCACCAGCGTTTTGCAATGGAGATGTTTAGAGGCCACCCATGACAAGATAGCTAAGACTCAACCGATTGGCGTTCAAAGTGCTACGTTGAGAGCTGTGTCAAATGCCCAACATGAGACATGAGTTGTCCCAGCGGTTACGGTCTTAAATATGACACATTCCCTTGCCACACTTATCACTACGGCATCGTCCGCCGTCCCGAAGGAACACCCTGTCAGTGGAATATTACAGCAAAACTCTCCGTGTCTTGCTCGCTTTCAGTGAAAAGCCGCTTATACCATGAGAAGACTGGCTCAGACATCATTAAAAATGTTTTCATTGACTTCAGCAGGGTCGAAAACCCCAGAAAAAAACACCTCCAAAACTAGTGAATTATTTTTTAAAATTTTCCGCAGGCCAAAAACTCTATTATTCATTTTTTTAGCACTACTTATGAAATTTTATAAGTAGTCCATCACTTTAGGGCAGGTCAATAGCGGGGGGGGGGGGGACCGAAACCTTTTTTGAATCAAGTCAAACGGACTTGTAGGATATGAAAGAATTAGAAATTTTTTTTTAGATAATACGGGGGAAGGAAAGCAAAGTTTACGAGCCTTTTAAAAGTTTTTGGAGTCTTTTATGGCCTGGAGACGAAGGCCATCTCCTGGCGAACCTCTAAGTCTGACGCCTCTTAGCTGATATCAGCAATGAAATTTTCTAAGTCGGTTTCTTCTTACCACAGAAACTTGGAATTTGGAAATGTCCGAAGCCGAGAGTATCATCGGAGCTCAGAGAGACGACCTACCCCCCCCTGTCTGACATTCGTTTCTCCTCTAAATGACAAGTCCTCCGTTGGTTCCCAGCTTATATAGTGTGTGGCGATCAGCTGATGACGTAATAACCCATCATCCAAACACTAAAAATCCCGTCTATACTTCCCTCTCTCCCCCTCCGGTTCTAGTGCTCCGATTGAGCTGGAATAATACACCATTTTTCCCACCATGTAGAATTTGACGCTGAAAAGAAAATCCGAATCTGGCCTCCGTTTTCCCATCCGACTCTACATAGTTATTGCTTTCGTTTGGCTCTACAGTAGGCAGCCATCGCAAAAATTCTAACACTGTCGTTTTTTTTTGTTTTTTTTTTTTTTTCTTTTTTTTTTTTTTTTTTTTTTTTTTTTTTTATTTTTCTTTTTTTTTTTTTCCCGAAAAATGTTGAAAATTTATTTTTTTTTTTTTTTTTTTTATTTTTTTTTTTTTTTTTTTTTTTTTTTTTTTTTTTTTCCCTCTTCTTCCTTCCTCTCCCCCCCTCTCCGATTGACTTGACACTCTCCGATTGACTTGAAACTCACCATACAGATAGAGAATTTCACGCTGATTCCAAATCTGAAATCCGTTTTCCAATCCGATGCTTCGATTTGAAGCTAGAGCCCAAAACGTCCCAAATTCTAACTCTGTCGTTTTTCGCCAATGTCCCAAAATCTTAAATGGCGTCTCACATCTAAACGAAGACAGATAGGAACAAGCCGATTCTTTCACTGAATTTGTCTCACTCTTAGCTTTCAAACGAGCTATCGCACGACAAAATCCGTCCACTGGAAGCCAAAATCGAAGCAAGCTGTCCAGAGGGGGGGGGGGGGGGACGGTCAGTGAAAAAAAAAGAAAAAAGTAAAAAAGAAAATTTTTTTCTTACCTCACTCCTCCGATTGAGCTGGAAAAAAAAAATTTACACCATTTCCTAATGTAGAATTTGACGCTAGAATCCGAATCTGGGCTGGCCTCCGTTTTTTTTTTTTTTCTTCTCCCTTTTCCCCTTTTTTTTTTCTTCATTCTATTATTTTTTTTCCTTCCCCCATCCGATGCTTCGTTTTGGCTCTACAGTAGGCAGCCATCGCAAAAATTCTAACTCTGTCGTTTTTTCGAAAAATGTTGAAAATTTTTTTTCTCCGATTGACTTGAAACTCACCATACAGATAGAGAATTTCACGCTGATTCCAAATCTGAAAATCCGTTTTCGCCCCATCTCCGCGCCTTCGTTTTTGGGAAGCTACAGCCCAAAATCGTCCCCCAAATTTTTTTTTCCTAACTCTGACGTTTGTTTTCGCCAATGTCCCAAAATCTTAAATGGCGTCTCACATCTAAACGAAGACAGATAGGAACAAGCCGATTCTTTCACTGAATTTGTCTCACTCTTAGCTTTCAAACGAGCTATCTCACTACAAAATCCGTCCACTGGAAGCCAAAATCGAAGCAAGCTGTCCAGAGGGGGGGGGGGGGACTCCAGCGAAAAATGTTTTATCTCCGATTTCGCTGGAAACAATCCTTCCGTAACACCAAAATTATTCACGTAGATTCAGAATCTAGGCCTCCGGATCCATCTCCGAACTTCGTTTGGGCGCTACACACCAAACACATCCCAAATTCTAACTCTTCGTTTATTGCGAAGAAATGTAGAAAAAATTTATCTCGCCGATTGACTTGAAACTCTCCGACCTGACATGTAACTACACCATATAGATAAAGAATCTGACGCAGGATTCCAAATCTGAAATCCGTTTTCCACCCCTCCGAGCCTTCGTTTTGAAAGCTACAGCCCAAAACGTACCCAAATCTAACTCGGTCGTTTTTTCGCCATGTCCCAAAATCTTAATGGCGTCTCACAACTAACGAAGACAGAAGGAACACGCCTATTGATTCACTGAATTTGGTCTCACTCTTAGCTTTCAAACGAGCTATCGCACGACTGGAAGCCAAAATCGAAGCAAGCTGTCCAGAGGGGGGGGACGTCAGTGAAATTTCAAAATTTGATGAAAAATGTTTTGGTGACGGTCCCAGGTCGAAATTCCACACATTGGAAAATTTTCAAAATTTTACCCATACAAAGTCACTCTGACACTTAGGATTTTTTCAGGTAAGCGAGCTCCGACCTAAAATCTTGTAACCGCTCTAACTTTTGAACGAAGACAGATAGGAACAAGCCGATTCTTTCCATGAATTTGTCTCACTCTTAGCTTTTCCAAAAATCAACAACGACTATCGCACGACAAATCCGACGCACTGGAACTAAAATCGAAGCAGCTTCCAGCTTAATGGGGGGGGGACGTCAGCCGAAAATTTTTTCTCTCCGATTTCGCTGGAAACATCCTTCCTAACCCAAAATTTCACGTAGATTCCGAATCTGGCCTCCGTATTCTCATCCGATGCTTCGTTTGGGCGCTACACACCAAAACGTCCCAAATTCTAACTCTGTCGTTTTTTCGAAAAATGTTGAAAATTTTTTCTCTCCGATTGACTTGAAACTCACCATACAGATAAAGAATTTCACGCTGATTCCAAATCTGAAATCCGTTTTCCAATCCGATGCTTCGTTTTGAAGCTACAGCCCAAAACGTCCCAAATTCTAACTCTGTCGTTTTTCGCCAATGTCCCAAAATCTTAAATGGCGTCTCACATCTAAACGAAGACAGATAGGAACAAGCCGATTCTTTCAGTGAATTTGTCTCACTCTTAGCTTTCAAACGAGCTATCGCACGACAAAATCCGTCCACTTGAATCCAAAATCGAAGCAAGCTGTCCAGAGGGGGGGGGACGTCAGTGAAATTTTTTCTCTCCGATTTCGCTGGAAACATCCTTCCTAACCCAAAATTTCACGTAGATTCCGAATCTGGCCTCCGTTTTCTCATCCGATGCTTCGTTTGGACGGCTAACACACCAAAACGTTCCCAAATTCTAACTCTGGACGTCGTTTTTTCGGAAAAATGTTGAAAAATTTTTTCTCACCGATTGCCTTGCCACTCCCCCTACCGATGCAGAATTTCACGCTGAACACGATCCGGACCTCCGTTTTCTCATCCAACCACTTCCTTCACTCGAAACAACCCATTTTACAACCCAACATTCAGCACGGAAAAACATCACACTACTATAGCACTCAAGACTATAATCCTGGGCGGTCCCCCGGGGGGGCCCCAAGTCCACCACGACACTCAGACCCAAAGCACCACGGCGGCCGACCACGACACTCTGCCGTTCCAGAGGGGGGGGGGGAGTCAGCGATGGCGGCCATCTTGCGCTATCTGGTGTTTGTCACTTCCTTACTACTGTCCGCCCCGGGGTACGAGCTTGGATTACTCACGTTACAAGGGTTGCCTTTAATTTTTATTAGAATGACCCGATCGGAAATGGACCAATACCCGAGCAGGCAACTCTAGATTTCCTTATCCAAAAGCACACAAACGCCTCTAACATGTTTATCGCCACCGGAGTATATCATCGAATAACTGTGTTTCTGTATTATGCCAGTTCCAGACCAACGTTTCTCGCTCAAGCCCATGATGTTAATCTCTATTCTTCGCATCTCTTTCAGTACGTTGTCCAACTCCCCACGTTGATATAAGTTGTCAATGTATGGCCAAGTCGAGATGCGGCGGTGAGTGTTCCGGAGTGCGTTCGGAGTATCCTGATGACTAGTCGGGTCGTGACCTGAAAGCGGTATGACTTATCCGAACCTGGCGAGTGCTGCCCGGTAAAAAATTCGGGAGCACTTCCAAGGTTAACGCCGTTCGAAATGTTTTGCTCGGGGGATTGGTACCGGGGGGGGCGGGGTGGTTGCTCGTAGCATGATGATCTGTTCAGAAGAATCCCGCAGTAGGGGGGCGGGGGGGGGGGGGGGGGGGGGCGGGGGGGGGGGGGGGGGGGGGGGGGGGGGGGGGGGGGGGGGGGGGGGGGGGGGGGGGCGCGGCCCGTGGGGGGGGGCGGGGGGGTGGGAGGGGGAGCAGGGAGGGGGGGGGGGGGGGGGGGGGGGGGGGGTGGGGGGGGGGGTGGGGGGGTGGTGGGGGTTTTTTTCTTTTTTCTTTTTTATTTTTTGTTTTTTTTTTTTTGTTTTTTTTTTTTTTTTATTTTTGTTTTTTTTTTTTTCTTGTTTTTTTGTTTTATTTTTTTTTTTTTTTTTTTTTTTTTTTTTTTTTCTTTTTTCTTTTTTTTTTTTTTTCTTGCCCTTCTGCGGTTAGGTTTTTCCTTCTCTAGACGGGTAACCTATCAAGGTTCACGATCCCCATCTACCCGGATTGATTAGGCCCATCCATAGAGTAAGCATATTATTGGGTTTAGAGTACATTCTGATTAGATAAGTTGAGAGGTTAGTAGTTAGAGTGTTATAGAGAGATATAGATTAGAGTGGTATTCCGATTTAAGTTTTCGTTGAATATTAGTAATTAGTAGTCATTAGTTAGTTAGAGTGAAGTAAAGTGTTAGTAGTATAGTATTAGTATTAAGATAGAGTTTCAGAGTTTTTAGTAGTGATAGTAAATAGTAGTTTAGATAGTAGATTTTTTTTAGAGGAGTAATATTAGAGCGATATTTTTTTGAGTTTAGAGTTTAGATCAGTAGAGTTTAGTTTAGTTTAGAGTTATAGTAATAGAGAGTGTGGTAACTCCGCAATTTATTAAATTCCCAATGATGTTATACACTAATTAAATGAGCTCGAGGTGAATACAGTTGGGGTATTGTCACCAAATGTAAGATGATGCAAATTTTTTAAGAAAATTTCAACGGAAATGAACTGATCACGGTAGGAAAACAGAAGGAATGATTGATATTCTACAAATCCTGCGTGTCATTATGACAGACTTGGAGAGGTTAATGTTAGTTAAATAAGCAATTCGATGCGTTTTTCCTTGCTTACTTTCCATAACTCAACCTCAAGAAGTGCTTCTTAAGCGTGATTCATATCACAAGGAAACCTGTCATTGGTTAGAGCCAAAAATAAACTTAATTCAAAGACAATGATTTCAAATTTATTTTAAAAAGATGTTAAAATGTGTCCACAATCAATATTCCATTATTCAAAGAAAATGAAAACACCAAAATTTATATGAGATCATAAAATCATGCCGATGAATATTGAATTAAAAACTTGAAATTTTAGCCAAGAAAGCACAAATAAGATCTCAACTTTTTCATGAAGACTTCTATTATAATGCGGCTCATGAAATTCCCTGGATAATCAGCTTAATTTTCGCTTAGTTAGAATGCTTATTACTAACTATTCATTCCTTTTTTTATATCCAGCCTGTTTCATACTACTTACAAAGCTGCATCATCTCGGTAGTATATAAATTTGCAAAATTTTAGTTTTTTAAAAGCTGCTCAAATAATTTTTTGGACCACAGGAACGTAATCTCGGCAAAATATTTTGATATACAAATTTGCAGTGTATGCAGATACTTTTTTGAGTCGACACTCTACCTATATATCCCTAATCTCGTATTGGCGGTCCTAAATCGCGCTTGTCAGCCGGTTGGTGTGTGAGCGGAAGTGGGCTTAATGGCATGTTCCTCCGTCAGGATTCGACATACATACACTCCCGGACTGACCGGGTTAACCACGATTAATTACAACCCCCAGCACTCGGCTTGCGGTTGAGTTTGTTGCTACCGGCAAGTAATGAAGAAGGTAGCATCCAGAGGGCACGACATACAACACAACCGAGTAGGAATTTCAAAAAGGAGTCGGAATCTGGACCTGATGAACTCGTGGACGTACAAGCATTGCCCTTAAAATCCTGATTAAAGACATTCGCATTGATGCTTACCTATAGATAAAAACATGCTCTTTCAGACAGGAATGATATGCAAAATTTCTTCCCGGTAAACTCTAGTCTGTTTACTGATGTTTATTACTCGAGCTTTCAGCGGCTTTCAGCTCGCCTTCCTCATGAGAAATGACATGAAATGATAAGCAATTGACAGAATAGCGTGGAATTTGCCAGTTCAAGAATTCGATAAATAAATTTCTGCGATAAATGATAGTGTGCACGACATGATTGATTAGAAAATGAAACAGTTGAGCATTACTACTAGCAATATGCACAGATGAGTAATTACGGTTGAGGAAGAATGATATTGCCAAGGAAGGTTACAACCCAAATACTAAAACGGCGGTATATTATGCTTAACTAATGATGTATTTCCATTTGATTTAAGATGCAAAACGCACCCGGAAATCTATGCAGGAAAAAAATATTGCCCGAATTTAAAAGAAAATTTGAATTCATTTCGCCTACTTTTTGCAATTTTCCATCTCAAGCAGAAAAGTCAACTTACATGCGTTAAGCTTGCAATATTATACAGGCTCAGAAAACTGAGTTCATTGTTGCACAGCAATTTTACACTATTGATAAAAATGCGTTCATACTGTTTTCCTTTTCTTTCAGGTGTTGCTTCTTGACCGTGGTTCTGGCATTCCTCTTTCCATCTACGGCATGTTTATCAAATGGCCGGATCCATATAAGCCATACGTAGTTTGCGGATTGTGCAACTACAATCTTACCATCATTTTGGGCTCCACTTGGACTTCAATTTTTTGTCTCATTTGCTCACATGTTCCTACTGCGCTATTCAAAGCGGAGGATCTATTGCCAGATAATTTTCATGATTCAAGATGCATTTTGGCTTGTGCTGCTTGCTGTTCTATTCATGTGGCCCAAGCGGTTCTGACTAGGAGTTTTTTGGGACGATCAAGGTTGGAGACATTGTTGATTTTTTGTTGGGATTTGCTCTAATAACACCAGTTGCCTCCTCATTCAATGCACTTTATTTCTACCAAAAGTGTATTACGCCATTGCTACCCTGGAAAGGAGAGCGAACACAAGGCTCAAATACGATTTTATGGGAATTCAATATCCGTGAGAAGTGAAGCCACTACGAAGTAGTCCATTGAAGGTTTTCAAAAGAATCTGCACTGAGGACGATCTACCTACAAATCGACAAAGTTCATTATCTGATGCAACAAGTGGCTGATCAGTTATTGAGACCATCTGTCATCTTGAAACTTGGCACCACCTCGTTGAGATCAGCTTTTCTCTAGCATCATCTTCTACTGATCAGCCGAAGGATTTCACTACGTTCTACGTGTTGTGTGTTCAAAGCATACATTGTAAACTGTGCGATGCCAAAGCTACCTACGAAATCTATGTACAAAACTATTGTTCGTGTTCATACACTACGAAAGCGATAATTGGCTGTTCTATTGGATGATAAAGACAGTTTCAATAGGAATAGGAAAGGCCAATCCGTTTCGTAGGGTGCTATGACCACGAACAATAGTCCTTGTCGTACATTTTGTTATTCTCGTTTTGTACATCGGTTTCGTTAGTCAAAAAATCATCCAGCTTTCCGCACTCTACAGTTTACAGTGTAGGCCGTATAGTTAAATGGTCAACAAGCGTGTTTGCGTTTGGACACTGATGTTCGAAAGCGGAAAACGCAACACGTTAGGTGATGTGATGCGGCCTTTAATGTTACTGCAAGTGACATATCGTTGTGTGTACGCGCTATGATAGTGATCACTTAACACCAGCGCGTTTACGTAGGAGGGGGAGGTGAGACGCATTCTCATTAATGTCAATATACAAGCACTTTTCCGTTATCGGAACTTACAAAACTGAGTGTCATTTTGCCAAAAATATATCTTCATCTAGGCCTAGTCACCAATTTATTTCGGCTCATTGTTGAGTCAAAATTCAGTACAAACTTTTAAACTGCTACTATCTATTGTGGTTCTGCTTGGCTACGGCCGTGCACCTTATAGCCACAGACATCACTCTACGATGCATATTTTCGTGATCAGTGCACAAAACGTGTGCAAAATATTCAACCCAAATCGTTCGTACAGGATTTGAAATTCAATTTCTGATGACAAAGACTTCAATCTGGACAGTATTGTCAACTTTTTCTAGAAGCTCTGGTATAACTCATTAGAATATTCGAACACTAACTTGTTTGCATAAGAAAAATGGGCGCAACATGACTTCTCGCTCGCCAAAATTATTCAGTAAATGCCACTGAATGATTACTCGGCCGCCAATGTATAACACAAAAAGCAATAATTCAAATGCCAAAAACATGATGTATTAGGTCTAAAAATGATCAATATGTACTTACATGGGATGCTTCTGTGAAATGTGTTCAATTAGATTCATAAATCCTGAAGATGCGTTCGTTCGGTAGCGATCAAACCACATCTGTTGATACATGTAAATCAATATTGCAGTTCGAGCATATCTGTAGAGTTTTCAGCAAGCCTTTGCTTTGTAAAAAACTGATTGCCGACCACTGGGAGTTCACAGACGCAGTTAAGTCAAAATACGCTAAATTCATGGTAAACGATGTAATGAATGACAGACGAACAAATGAATTGATCATATATTTGAGGAAGTTCAAACACATGCGCCTACCAGATGGCTCATAAAACACACACAGACGGCGTAGCAGAGCGCTCATGCACCACGCACAAACGCCTAGCAGAGCGCTCACACATCACTCACAGACGACGTAACAGAGAGCCCATACGCCACACACAAACGCCTAGCAGAGCGCTCATGCACCACACACAGATGCAGAGGCGGCGGGGGAGATGTCATGTTGCGCCGAAAAATATGCCAGCAGGTCTAGGCATCCAGCAATTGATAATATGCACTTCAATCGAGAGCTTTTTTTCACCAAGGTTTGAGGCACGATGATGAGTCCTTTCACCGTTAGGTATGCCTTTCAAAAGAAACTTAAAATCATAAGATTGATTAAGTTTTAATTAGAGAAGTCGAAGAGGGGGTTAGGAAGTAGCATGACAATAGTGCTGATCTGAATTTACGCGAGAAGGAAGTTAGAATGACTTCTAGCCTAAAATTTAGGCTATTTCTGTGGTAGGCTATGTGTTAATGATGAATTCTCCATCATTTATGATGCTTGACTTTTACGATGCAGTGCTGAATCGTTGGAAAGCATGTTGGAAAGTTAACCGAGTTTTCACAAAACTCGGTTCCAGTAAAACGCCGTATTCCGAGTTCTGCGAAAACTGCAATCAGTTACGTAACTCAGTTATTTTACCATGGAATTTAAAACTCTGTTAAGTTCGCACTCAGATAACTCAGTTACTCGACTAAATTCTCTTCTCCTAACGCACACATCTGTGACATATACGAGTAGTTCTTATTGTTTTCTTGTCCAATGATATTCACGCAATTTCCTCACTTAATTTACGGCGGCGTGGCTACACATGTGTTTCACAAGCGTGAAATCAGTTGATTGATCAACTGATTAAGCACAAAACAAAACTTGCTATATAGGCCTGTCATGCTATATTCTCGTGGCCCCCAGCAAATTCTCCTGTGGACGGGCCCCCGGTTGAGTAATACTGATCTAGACTAATATGAGCTGGAAACATGTCACTCCCCTTAAGCGGGAACTCCAGATGACAGTCGCAAGCCATCCCGTTTATCCGGAGTGCCCTGTATAAATAAAATAGACAAAATGACGGATTTTGAGTAATTCTTCCAAATTATTCCGGCCAATGAAAGGATTGTTCATATTTTATGAATGACAAACAAATCTCAATCGCCAGTACCAAACGTGCTGAAACCAAGATGTGAAAGAGAATCTCAAAATGCAAATAGTATTCATTATTGAAGAGACAATACATTTTTCCAACATTCCCAATATTTGAGGAAGTTTAAATTATCAGATTGTTGTTTGCTACAGTAGTCAGCTGATGCGTTAGACAAGTGAAGCGAAATAATACATAAGATATCTCCTGATCGCTTCCGAATTTGGAACAGAAAAGGTTCATTGTCATTGACAGCAGAATGGGCAGAGTAAACAGACAGCCTGGGTATATACAGATTGAGAAGAAATGTTCCAGATTTGAGTGCATAAAACTTTTTTCAAGGAATTTACTTCAACTACAGTTCCTTTTAGCCATTTTTTCCAATTTCAATGGTCTGCAGATTTGTGTTGAATGTTTAGCATATACCGTCAACAATATTTTGCACGTTAGAACAATCGAAGATTCATTCTAATTTCTTAAGGAAATCATTAGGAGTCTGGTAGTCGAGATTTCCGTGCCTGCGCACAGGCCTCCTCCATCCCGCATACCCAAAAATAATTATTTATTATATCAGTATCGGTTTCTCACATAATTTCATTTTATTCTTTTTAGTCATGAGCATACGCTCAGCATGATGTTGGAATATTCATGTATTTGTACAAGTGTATGAAAAAATTCACTGAAACTTAAGACAGCGTCAAATTAAACTATGGCATTGCAGTTCATGCATGTCTGCTTGCAGAAAATATTAAAAATCCACTAATGGAGCGACAATGTTTTGATTGTTGTGTGATATTTGGTTTGTATGGTTTAGTGTTATTTCGTTGAGTTTGTTGTATGGGGGTGGTTTGTATCTTGTTTTGTCTGGTTGTTATAGTTGATATGATGTTTTAAACATAAATAAAATATAGAAAAGATAAAAGCAGGAAATTAAGTAGTAAATAGAAATAAAGGTGTCAAAGTGAGTAGTGCTGAAGGTATTAGTGAGATTAAAGATAATGACAATGATATATATAGTAAAAGGTAAACATTAGTAAGAGAGGTGAATACACGAGAGTAATATATAGGGGTAAGAAAAGTCATTTAGGAGAGAAAAAGTATATAGGAGATAATGGACAAAAGAGAGAGTAAGAGTGAAGGCCTAACCCGGAAGGAAAGAAATTGAAGCTCGGCCTATAAAAGGATCAATAGAAGAAGATGACAAATGAAAGAATGGCTAAAGAAGAGGCCTATAAGGGAACAGAAGATAATTAGAAGAGAAGAATATATAAAAAAGATGGTCTAATAGTTTAGGAGAAAGCAAGACATATGAGTAGAGAAAAAGAAAATATTGTAAATGGTAGAAAAGTAGGAAATAGAAGAAAGAGGCCTAGGAAAGAAATTGATGTAAGATAAGGCCTAAGAGAATAGATACGAAGAATATTTCGAAGATAGAAAAGTAGAGATTATAGAGAAAAAAGAAAGAAGAAAAAATAGAAAATGAAGATCAGGATAACAAGATAAGAGTTAAGAGAAGAATATAAGTGAACAAGATAGAAGATTAAATAAGATATAAAGTATTGGTAAAATAAGTAAAGGCAAGTGAAATAAAGAGGGAGAGGAGAAATATAATATTAAAAATAATATAAGAGTGAAATGGAAGGAGTTATGAGTGAAAGAAAAGTAGGAAAAGAAGTTAATCAAAAAAAGAAAGTAAATTAAGAACATTTAAAGAAAAATAGATAAAATAAAAGTCTAACAACATAGGTAGAAATAAAACTTAAAAGAAAGGAGAAAAAATAGAATAAAGAGGCAAAGTATAAGAAATTAAAGTAAGGATAAAGGCCAGGAGAATTATTAATAGTAACACAAAAAAGAAATCAAGCTAAGAAGGAAATAAAAGTACAGTAAGAAAAGATAGATGAGGCCCTGGAAAACAGCGTAAAAATAGATAAGTGGAAATAATAAGAATTAAAAAAAAGGGATAATGGCAACAAAAAAAATATGAATGGGTTTATGACCGAAGAAAGATAAAATAATAGCACAGAGATATGGAAGATAAAAAGAAGAAGAAGAAAGAAAAGAGTAATGATTGGAAAAAAGCGAATGGAAGAGTTATTAGGTAAAAATATAGAAAGAGAACTGTGTGATTAAATAGAGATAAAAGACTTATTATGAACGTAAAGGCAAAGAGAGAAAAAAAGAAGCAGTTATAAGGTTAAAGACATTAAAGAAAGAAATGGAAAGTATGACCCGGAATAAAGACAAAGTACATATATGACGTTAGAAGATGAGAGAGGAGACATCTGGGAACAAGAGAAGGTAATAAGTAACGAAAGTATATAATAGGTTAAGATATAGGAGAAAGTTAAAGTGAGTGAAAAAGGAATGAGTGAGAGAAGAGATAAAATATGAGAAACTATGAATAAAAAATAGAAATATGAAAAGCGATAAATAAGCCGGACTAGGGGAAGAGGGTGATGATAAGTACAGGAGGAATATAAAAATATAATGAAGGTTAAAAATAAACAAGAGAAGGAATAAAATACAAGAAATTGTAATATAGGGAAGAATAGGATAAAATACAAAAAGAAAGTTAAAGGTAGAAGGTAAGAGTTAAGAATAGGGATGGAAGATAGACAGAAAGAATAAGATGAAAGAAATAGAATAGAAAGAAAGATAATGAATGATAATAATAGGTTAGGAGAACGGAAAAGAAAAACTGGAGAGAAATATATTGAGGCTAGAGAGTCGGAAGGATAACAATAACGAGAATGAGTAATAAGAAAAAAAGATAAAGAAAGAAGAAATAATGAAATGAATAAAAAGGCAAAAGAAAGGATAGAATCAGAAAGGAAGAAATGAATATGCGAAGATAAATAGAAAAAAACTTTCACGAGGGGAGATAAATGCGTAAAGATGAATGAAGAGAAGAGCATTAAGGAAGGACTACCTCATGAAAAATCAGGGGTAGAGAGTTGGTAGGAAAACATAGAAAAGATCAGATAATAATAAGAAGCAGAAGACGGAAGTAGATGAAAAATGAGCCGTAAGGAATCAGTAGACATAGAGATAGGAAGGATTAATATACTGTGAAAATTAGAGAGTATAGTAAAAAAAGAATAAAAAAGATTAAGTCAGATAAGTAGAAGAGAATAAGATGACAAAAGTAACGATTGGGGAAAAAAGTATCGGGAAGTAATAAGAAAAAGAGATGTAGATTGAAAGGAAACAAAAAGATAAAAAGGCAACGAAGAAATAAAAGTATTAGAGGGATCGTTAAGAAAAAAGGAACGAGGAAAGTAAAAAAAGATGGTAGATAAGTTGATGATGAGATTAAAAAATTTAGAAAAGAAAGAACAAGTATTAATAAAAGCAGTAACAGGAAAGATAACTAAGAAAAAATAGTAAGTGAAGTGATTAAGTAGAGGTTCAAGAAGTGACAAAGAAGATAGATGAGAAGTAGAAAATAAAAAAAGTATGGTCATAAATATGATGGGAAAAATAAAAATTTTAAACAGAAAGTCGCAGAAATAAAAATGGAAAGACAAAAGATATAAATCAAAAAGGCAAAAAGAAATGAAAGAATCTAAATAGAAAGCAAAAAGAAAGATACAATGCTTAGAACCAAAGAAATTATGAATAAATATAGAAAGAAAAAATATACCAGAAAAAAGAATATAAGAGGACAAAACAAAAATAGAAGTTTAAAAAAGATGAGAAAAATAAAAAGAAGGCCTAAGGTGGAAAAAGCTAAAAAAAGAGAATAAGGGCAAATGAAAAAAAGGAAGAAGGCCTACGTTCTCGGAGCAGCGCGACGCCACTTGGACTCATTAGTCATAGTTTAAAAGATTGAATTCAGTCTTTAGTTGACCCCTGACTGGTCACCTTATTTTGTGCAAATAAAGATAATGACTGCAAATGACAAGGTCTCGAGCTAAATGCTCCGCATTGTTATTTGTGCCCAATAACGTCCATTGTCGCACATAAATGATGCAGGAAATCTCAGCCTAGCGAGTGCTAATTCACTCTCACACATGCATGTACACACACACATACATACATGCAGCTATGCGACCAGAGGCGTCGCGACCGGGGGGGTGTGGGGGACCGTAACACCCCCCCAATATGAAATTATTAAAAGATTCAGGTAAAATGAGAAATTTCAGGTAAACCGCCGGTTTGCCGGCGATTCAGCTCCAATATTCACTGACGTTGTTCTTAGCCACAAAAACACGTCTTGTCACAAAGACACATCGTAATGTCGGGAAATTCTCACCCTTTCTAGACAACCAGAAAGTATATGGCTTAGTTGCTTGGTTGATGATATTGATTTTGTCACGCGACTAGCGGTCAAACATAGCGCGCTGATAAAACGACCTCTTACCATGATGACTGTAACATGCGAGCAGGAGGAACAGTCGCCTCGCCGCATTTTCTTAAAAAAATTGGGAGCATAAGGCGATGTGAGTTAGCTCTGCAAAATTTAAAATATCTAAGTGCAATTGAAATGTAATTCCAGTACCCTACATATAATGTGGCCAGTGAATATTGGCACATACTCACCTAACGCTGAAACGCCTGCAACTCATTCTGCCTAGCTGTGTAGTGTATATTTAACACGTTGATTCATGTAAGTTCTGGCTATTGCGCTGTCCTTGAGGAGATGACGTCATCGTTACGGAGTGGATTTCATCGGAAAACTATCCTGATACCGAAGTCATTCACACGCGCACCGCAGGAAAGCGCACCGGTAATGAATAAGGCACACCGTCTTCTTTGGGTGCGGTAGGAGTTTCTTTGTTAACAGCGTGTTAACTTTCTCGATGCAAACAACCATCGAAAATTTCCTTAACAGTCGAGACTACGGGATCCAATTGCGCACAAATTAACTAAACGTCATCGGCATTTCATTGGCCACTTAAATAACCACCAATTAAATTATTTTTCATCTATAGGCGTCATTTCCGACCGATTAGGTGATTAGGTAGGTACCTAGTGTTGGATTTGAGCATGATAGCAGTAGGGGGAAGCTTTCGAACGGAAGTTTTTGGGTGTAACGCTGCAACCAAAGCCGGAAAAACGGTGATCAAAAGGAAGAGGATATTGATTATATAGCACCACTATCATCCTCAGCACTAAGACACGCCCGCTAATTATTTTTAAAACAGTTGAACCATAAATGTAAAAAGTTGGATATTGGCCCATTTGATCCTTTAAAGGTACTCTCCAATGCATGAATTTGGTGCCACCCGCATTTGTTTAAATAATGCTTCAAATAAGGTGCGTGGATACCCTTGTCAGTGTTCGTACTGTGGCGCGAATTCGCGCCCTGGGCGCGAATTCCGTAAAAACGGGCGCGAATGCGCGAAAAATGAAGGCGGGCGCGGGGGGGGGGGGGGGGGAAAAAAAAAAACTAAAAAAAAAATATAAAATTCCGAAAATATTTTCGCGCCCCAATATTGTCCTATATATTTTCGCTCCCCAAAAAATATTTGACTATAATATATCACTGGGAACTGTTAGATGTGTCTACGACTATGTATCAGATTGATGACAGTAATAGAATTGAATGTTTTCCTTCTTATTCCAGAAAATGCCTTCCTGACATAACACTAACAAATAGGAATAGTGTGTAGACCTACTGCGACATACCGTAATCATCACTGCGGTATTCTACATTTTATTAAGGGACTATTTATCATCACTGCGTATTACATTTTTGAAAGGGTGAAGCGATTCTTCAGGAGGGGAACTGAAAAGCTCCTCAAGTTTTTAAACTTACCGTTTGAAAATGATGTGCTTCAATCGTGCCAATTTCTTTCCCCACATCATTCGAACGATGCTGATCTGGAGAACTGGGCGAAGACTCTTGCGAAGTGCTTTCCCCAAATTGTTCCTCAAAACGAGATTTCTACTCTTGAAGTTGAAGCTCGACTCGTTCAAGGTACAACAGAGAAGCCAATGGACATTGGAGAATACTGGCAGAAAATGTCCTCAAAGATACCAACTCTGAGTCGTCTGGCTCGAGTCACGATGACATTACCCCACGGAAACTGGCAACGCAGAAGTGGAGAGGGTGTTCAGTTTGCTGCTGATCTAGTGACAAAGAAAACGGAGTAAACTGTCCGCGACTACAATGAATGCGATCGTCGTTATTAAGAGCGCCATGGCATCGAATAATATCTCATCGCGAAACTTCGAAGTGACACAGGCACTTTTGGAGAAAGTTGCCAAAGCCAAACAAGCATATGAGCTGCGTTTGAAGAGCGAGATGGAGGAAGAGGCAGCAAGGAAGAAGAAGGCAGCAGAGTAAAACCCGTATATTAAAAACTTTCGAAAATCAGAAGAAAAATGATTCAAAGCTGAATGAGTTGAACGAAAAGCGAATCAGCGATATCATGAAACGGAAAGAAAGCCTCGTGAAAATGCAGGAGGAGGCATTACGGTCATTAAAGGAAGAGGAGGACACTTTAAAGCTCTGCTTGATGAGAAGGAGAAGGTGGAAGAAAAGAAACGAGCAGTAGCTGAGAAGCTCAAGACTAGTACTTTGAAGCGAAAAGCACATGAAGAACTGAAAGTTATTTCTCCCAAGAAATTGAGGTGATATTTTCTTTATCAGTGCCTAGCGCTTTTAGACAGCATTTTGATTCAACACAGCTCGATCATCATGTACCTGATTGAATGAAACTATTTACATGTGTACTTTCATTTCTGATCTTTTCTTCATTTAAATCACAAGGAAAATAGGGATAAACTCCTACGGTGTATTAATGAATTATTATGTTACATTTCAGTACCAGATTCTTTTTTTGGAAAGTGTAGCGACGTTATTTTAACGAAGACGTTGACTACACCGAGGAAATGTCAGGTATGACAGGCCCTAACACCCCGATTTTAGTCTTTGGTTCGGTTCCATTTGGCTCAGATTTGGTTGTAGTGATTTCGGGCATTTTTCTAAGGCCCCACAACCAAATCCTAGCCAATTGGAACTGGAAAAGGCATTTTCGGGGTTTCCTTCCTTAGGCTCATTTGATTCAACGTTGAGGAAATGTTATAGTAGCGAATTAGAATGAGTACATTATAACGTACTTATATGTTCGTATATGATCTCATTAATATCATATGGTTGTCTGCTCCATGTAGGGCCATTCATTAATCAATTAAGTTTTCATCTACTCCATCAAAGGTATCTAATAAATGCTGTTAATCGTCATAGACCTATGAAATTGACCCGTAAATATGCCTATATGAATTCCATATATGTTTGAAAAATGTATGTATTGACCTTACGCTTTTCTCGTGCATTTTTTACCCGCAACAATTAGACCAATTAGTTGGGGGCGCGAATCGCAGGGCGGGGCGCGAAAAATGCGAAATCGGCCAGTACGAACACTGCCTTGTGCATCCAAACTAGAAATTCATAGTAGGTCTCGCATGTGAAGATCCACACAAACATTCGCAGATGATCATTCTGTAATTTATTGTAATTAGACCTATAATGAATTCACAAAAATCGGGCTTCTGTCAATATTCACAGAGTGAAAGTTAAACAATGTTCCAAACTTGATTTTATTGATTGTGAAGAGTTCTATTACATTAATATGAATAAAATACTGTGTGTGTTGTCATCAAGACCCTGAAAGAATCAAGATAGCATTCTGGATTCCACTCTTTTTGTGATGGTTTTGCTACTTCTAATTATTTCATTCAGCACTTTCATGCTTCTCGGAATTTATTGTGGTTTATCTTTATGAACAAAAGAAGGTCAATTATTGATGATAAGACAATTAAGGACTTATGAAGAATCGTGAGGAGGCACAAGGAACCTAGGCCTGCGCTGTTCAATGTTGCTCATGTTCACTAAATAATGAACTGATGCTCAATCAATCTGCGTTTTGAGGCAATGTAAAGGGCCTATCTACTGGAAATATTCTTCCCCTCAGGGTGCCTGGGGATGAGATGAGGAGTTGCAGGGACTTCCCCACTTTCCTCCTCAAATCCAAACACTGCAGGTACCTCTTCTGTAGGCTATAAACATGAAACATGTTGAAATGTGTGTTGAGTTGCGTGTGTGCAATAATCAGGCAACTTTTGGCTCTTAGCTTAGTGTACATCAGGTAAAATTTAGCAAACACCCCAATGGATGTTTCCTTAGCGACGCCTCTG
>CAJQUW010016317.1:0-114674 GCA_907163375.1 Prostheceraeus crozeri
GCTTCCTTCATTGTTATCGTCATGTCCCTGTTGTGATATATGTAAAAAGGTTCAATGATATCTGAAAATGCATTTAATATAACTCATAAAGTATCCAAACATTGAGAAAAAGTGTCCAGACAATATTAAAATCAAAAATTCACTGTACAGTTATTGAATATTTGGATCGTATTTCCTGTGGATTGCGCCACCATGTTCATCATCTGGTTTATTTGCTGCGTGTTTACTGTTCTCGTAATTGTTTCTTCGGGTTCATGTTCATGCTTTTTCTGGTTATTTGGTTCATTATTTGACAAAACACTTGCTATGCGGCGCTTGCGGCTGTCTGACGGCCAGTCATATCCATCGATACTTGCTGCATCCTTATGTCCAGTTAGCAACTCTATTTCCTGATTTGTGAGACCCTTTTCTTTTCCTTTGGTAATGGTCGTGCATCTTATACAATGGTTGGTGTACATTTTTGACAATTCCAATTTCTTTGATAAAGTTTTCATAAAATCGCCCAACCAATGTTCCCCTCGAACTTGGCTTCGCCTGAAAATCAGTTTGTTATTTTTGTTGCTCAATGGTCGGGGGAAAAGATTGTCTGAATTTGGAGTTCCTTGGTTCAGCAGCTTCAAGTAAATTTCAATGGCTTCGATAGCTCGAGTATCATATATTCTGCCAATTCGTTTGGATGAATATTCTTTCAATTTCAAACTGGGTCTTGTGTTTTTCCTTATGTTGTCGCTGTCTTTTGATGATACTTCTACAAATTTTTGCCCTTCAGAATCGGTACAAATAGAAACATCACTTCGGCGAAGTCGCCTAAATTCTTCTTCTCTTCCTCTTGCACCAAGGAAATAGAGAATAGAAAAACTGACTTCGTTTTGAAGGGAATCGGCTGTTTTTCGTGTAAATGACTTGTTAATTTTTGTTAAATTATTCTCTTCAATTGAAACATATTCAGTTGGTCTTCCTCCATTTGATAACCATAAGGCTGACATCGTTGTTAGCATTCGATTTGCCTGACTGAACTCTTCTCCGCTTATTATGTTGACATTTCGATTCAGTGCTATAGTGAGGTAACGATGAATGCCAGCTCGTATACATCGTAAACTTTGTGGACTATAATATTCGTTCTTTTTAGTCTTTAGCTCTTTATAAAACCATCTCAACAGGCCATTCAGTCTTTCTTCAGAAATGGTCTTTAAATCAACTTCGATCTGCTTTTCTATTAAAAAGTCCATAAATCTTTTGGAATGTTCTCTCTCTTGCTTCGATGATGATGCAGATTTCATTCTGATTTCTAACGCATCCATTTCCGCGATCGCATCCTCTGGAATTTGACACTGTTGCTCATTTCTTTCTACTGGTTCGTTCAATATTTCCTTTATTTCATTCAATTCTAGATTTGTAATCATGCTATTGGGAAATACACTGAAATCAATTATAGGCATGTTATCCCAGTCGTCGTCCATCGTATTGCCAGATATCGTTAATGTTGCTAAATGATTACTTCTTATTTCTGTGCTTATCTTAATAACATAGATACTGGATTTGAATTTCATTGTCTGGATACTTTCATCTTGATTATTCTGAACATAGAAATATCGATAACAATGCTATGTTGGACTCTAAATTCATCCAGCATCTCTACATTGTCAACCTATTTTTCTACAAATCATCCTCCGCATTAACCTCGTCTCTAAAAATTCAACTTGTGTTGCTTTCAAATTGCTCTTCGCCTTCTCAATCATCATGGCCTACACGTTTAGAGTTTCAGCGTTCTACAACTTCTCCGCAGTTTCCGAGAGCAGCGTATTTACAGATAATCATTTGGGTGTAGCCTCTTCTTTCTTCAATCTCGCTTCCTTCTCTCTGAATGTCCACGCTTTCTTCGACATCCATTCGGATCCAATGTCATCCAAAATAGCATTTGTCGCATCCCTTTTCTTTCTTTTCCAATTTGTATTTCCGATTAGCATGTCTCCCACGAAGAATGAAAATCTTTTGTGATGGAACAGCTTCGGACTTGCTTCCATGTGAACGAATTCCAGACGCCGTTGCCCCAATGAGAGATCAATTTGCGGAGAAACTCAATAGTCGATCGAAGAGATGATGGATAATTGTTTGCTGAGACTGAAAGGATAATAGGAGATCATCAAAGGCTTTCACAACAAAGAGGAGAAATTTCATTTTCGCCAGCAACGTCGATTGATATCTTGATTACATCTTTCTTTTCATATCGTCCTTGGGAATGTGGATGAAGAAGCTTTCATCGACTGACTTCCAAACTTCGAGAAGACACAGCTGGGCCCATTGCCCTAAAGACCGCGGTCTCCATTCTCTTTCTTTTGCCTCTAAGCCTCATCTGAAAATCATGCAGATTTTCTTTGTTTAATTCGGCGGCATTCCAACCGATCACTGGAGATCCTTTTGAAAATCCAGCAAGAAGCATCAGCATCGAGCTGACGGTAATCGTATACATTTGCCATTCTTCCTTCTCCATCTCCTTCTATCTATATATACAGGTCATAAATATATATATATATATATATATATATACACAATATATATCATGTAGCAGTACAGGTCAATTTATTCACAACATTCCGCCTATGACATATTTTTGCATCATTAATTGGACAATTTTATACATTTTATTATTGGACAGATATAAAAGGAAAACGGAATAAAAGTGTATTATCTTACACAGTGTATGTATTAGTGTATGTATCGATAATGCACTTTTCTTCCGTTTTTCATAAAAATATCTTTATAACAGAAAAAATTAATGTACGCATAGTTCGTAAAAATAAAACCCTGCGCCAACAATTTAAGAAACACTCCAACACTATAGCACGTTCACTCCAAAATTGTCCATTATGTTAGAGGAGGAATGTTGTGTATAATTGTGCTCTACTTCCAGTAAAGTGTAATCCAGTGCAATCGGTTTCAATTGTTCTATGTTGTCCTTTTTCGTAGCTATAGACTTTGCCTTGGCTTGCCACTTGCATCAAATCTATGTTACTTCGTTTACATGTTTGAATTTCTTGTTTACCTAAGACATGATTCACTTGTCTGACGATGATCTAGATCGAAATATATTACCTAAAGAAAAAAAATAATTATAAAATATATAAATAACCAAGTAAACTGAACATCAGCTTAGTTGGTTCTTCCCACAACATACTCTATTATGTCAAACCAAGGACCCAACACCCTATATCCTGCCTCTTCCAACCCATAACTGAAAAATATGTACAATCAAGACATTCACATGAGTTCTCAATTTACGCAGATATGCGCAGAAAATGAAGTTTACGACCAGGCACGCTTACACTGAAATTTCCACTGCGTGGTACGAATAGAAGGAAGTGAATGACCAAAGCTCACTACAAGGCCTGAAGACAGACATTTGTGTCCTGATAAAGAGAAATGGTTTCATACTCTTCTTGTCACAACATAGAATAATGAACATTCTACCTTCGAAATTGTCGTTTTTTGAAATTATTTTACCATTAAAACTTAAATGATTTTAAGAGAATTATATCCTTACTCATTTTTTGGCCGCGGTTATGTAAGAAATGGGTCGAATGTCGAACAGATATCACCTTTTGGTTAATATGCAGATGTCTCGATGTGCTACTGATGACAATGGCATTACAGGGTGTATAACAGAATCAGTGCCAGAATTTCCCTGTATTTTCCAGACAAATGCAGTGCATGTCTAATGTACCCATAAACAAATGCCTTGATATAACAGGGTGTCCCAAAAGTCGCGTGAAACTTCAAATGACTGTCAATTGCTTCGATTAAATCATTCACAAATGATTTTTTTCTAAAAGCGCACGTCAATTCGGGGAAAATGACATTGTCTTGATAGGAAACTTTCATGTGAAGAATCCTACTTAAATTTAATCTAGCCGTAGCTTTTAAATTTCTGTGGTAGTGTCACTATTGGCTTTCCCGTCTACTGCTTTATCCTAGCATAATGTAGAGCAATCACAGTTCATTCTCTTGTATGAATGGCTTAATAGTTGGGCCAACATTTTGTTATTGATTCGTCAATCATCAGTGTATCGTGGACCTCACGAAAGGGGACAAGAACGTAGGATTTTGTACTACCAAAAATCACTGAGAATACAGTCCGACAATGTTATGCTTCAGAGGTCACACATCGGCAAGAACGGTGCCGATTGTTGCAAAACCACCTACAGTACAGCTGATTGTGGATTGGATTACTGAATCATAGGGAAGAAATTAATGAGGCTCAAAAGCTTTCAGGCGACTAATTGCAACAGAATCGCGACAAGTTTAGAGACTGTGTACTCCGACCGAGATTTGATCGAAAAGCAATAAGTAATGCTTGATGATGAAATTTTTAGAAAATTTCTCATTTATTCATAGCGGAGGAGCATTAGAGGCGGTAGGCCTATACCTGTATATCAGGTATAGCATATCACAGCATCCCCTCATTCTCCAAATCATGCTAGCAATGTGGACTATAATCAGCTAACGTCATCTACGGTAGTTTTCAGCTTATTAATGTATACCGTGCGTCTCAAGTGGATCGAAAACATTTCTTGGCTCAAAGAAGGCTCATAAAATGAAGGAATGTCTCAATAGATTTCGTCAATATTTACACTTGTCTTCATAGAGGAAAATGTCTAGATCGAGCGAGTGTCTAATTCACAGAAAACACGGCATTTGTATTTATTATAAAATAAGATCAATTTCCACTTTTGCTCTAGAAAGCGGTGAATAAGGCGTTATGGGTGGAAGGGGTAACTCCACTTAATCAGCTAAATAATCGGTTTAATCGATTAAAGGGGTCCGATTACAACCATAAACAATCAGTAGACGCAATCGCTTGTGAAGGCTTGCTCAACAAATGAAAAAAAGTGAAGCTCAAGAAATGTAATTCGTATTTCGACATCCATTTTGAGGCCTTGTAAAATAATCAGATCACTGCTGAATGTAGAAGATATTCATGTTACTCGTCATTTGAATAGAACCCAGACGATACCTGATCATTCGACTCACTATCCATCATTACATGCAATTGTTCAAGATAAGCGAATTCTGCCAATCTAAAATCACATTGATTCAGGGTCAATGTGTCATTTATACCAGATAAAAGGTGTCAAGATCTTCAGCATCATAAAAATTGGTGTTTTATTCTATGTTTTATCAACATACAAACAAAATACAACGAAATGATATCAAATAATTCGTCGACTTAACGTACAGTACTGTTAAAAAGTTTTTTTGAAGTTAAAACTTCAGGGATACCCGGACAGATTTCGAGATGTAACTGTCAAGCATCCAAGTACCATCTTCTAAATACCTGTTTGGAAAAAATCGACATCTTCGAAAATGAATACAAATTTTTAAAAAAAGTTGCCCAATGTGTCACTTTCAGCACAATTTGTGTCTCTGCTTCCCTAGCTTTTCTAGCGCCCTGCTGTTCTCTTACATAACTGCGCACTTCTGCAGCACGTCAAGTGAACTCCGTCAATTAAGATATTTAGCTAAAATTAATGACAAACGGACAGCATAACAAACCTCCAAATAAATCTTTTGAATTGAGTGTTGATTCAGAATTTTTTGGAAATTCACATATTCATTTCACAAGGCAAATGGAACAAGGAGAAAGGTAGTACATTCTACAAGGTGTTCCATAAAAGTACCTATTCATGCGATCGTTTCCAGATAATGCCACTACATAATAATAATAATAAATGTTTATCTTTTCCAAATAGAAATCAAAATTACAAGTCACAAGTAATAAGTCGGTACAAGTCATCAACGCATAACATCACTATTGTAGAAAGATACACAGTAAGCAACAAAAGCAGTTCTCCGGTATGCACTTCTAGTAATGGGGAAGAGAAGCCTGTCTGTCCGCTTCGATCTCTGCGGGAAAAGGCGATGGAGGATGTGTTTTGGAGAAAGGGTTGAACGAAAGTTTCATTGTCTTCTTATGTCGACGAAGGTCTAAAGACGGAAGGCATGCGGAGGTACAATCAGACACACATAACAGTCGATGAAAACGCTTTTGAACTTTACACAAACGTGATTTATCGTTGGCAGTGATGTTCGTGAACAAAGGTTTGGCGTATTCCAATGACATCCTCACCGTTGAATTATATATTCGTATAAAGTCGTTCTTCGATACAAAACTTCTCAGCTTACTCAAACCATAAAGTCTTCTTGAAGCCGATAATATCACGTTATCAAAGTGCAGTCTCCATGACAAAGTCGAACAAAAAGTGACACCAGTAGTTGAGGAGACCTGCTGAACACTATTTAGAACAATCGGACTTGAGGAATTTCTGTTACTGACACACATGGTTTTACACTTGAATATGTTAAGAGTGAGGTCCATATCTTTACACCAATCAATAAATCTTTGATGTTCTGATATTACATGTGAATTGTCATCATCCGCATATAATGGGAAACACCAAGTACAGTCATCAGCAAACTTCATGAGAAGATTGTCACTGCTAAGCGATTCAAAGGATCCCATTACTATAGAAAACAAGTACGCGCCAATCACTGATCCTTGAGGGACTCCTGACGTAGCACATACCATATCACTTAAGGCATTATCGATGCAGACATACTGGTATCTGTCTGAAAGGTAGTTTGCCACCCAAGCAATAAATTGACGTGGTATTTGCGCTTCCATGAGACGTTTTACAATCAAGTCAGATCTTATTTTATCGAAAGCTTTTGACAGGTCGTACGTTACTACCAATTGTACCGCGTGAACACTTGATTTTTCCAAACTTTTACTGATGTGGTCGGTTAGGCTAATGAGGGCACATGTTGTGGAGGAATTCGGACGGAACCCAAACTGATCCCTGCCATAGTGCTGAAGAAGTTCATCTTTCATGTGACTCAAGATTATGCGCTCCAATAACTTAGCCGGTGTTGTTAATAAGCTTATTGGTCTTATATCATCAAGACAAGGGTTTTTACATTTCGGGACTGGTATCACACAACCAATTTTCCAATTTCTTGGAAAGACTTTCAAGTCTATAGAGAGATTGAACAAGTAGGCCAAAGGTTGACATAAGATATGAGCAGCATGTTTATACTGTGGTATTGGAATATCTGGCGAGCTTTTTGTAGTGTCTAAGGATTTCAGTGATCGAAAAACGTCGTCAACATTGATAGCAATATGCCAGTCGTCATTACATGGGATTTCAGGGAAAGGACGAGTCTTTAGGAAGACTTTCTTTAAGGCATTGTTAATCGCATTTGCTGTCGTTTCGCTGTCAGGATACTGATGAAGGATAAATGACAGGGCATTCTTCGACTTTGCATCCATTGTGGAGTGAACTACGTTCCAAATATCCATTGTATGCGTCCTTACAATCCACCGCCGTTTCGTTTTCTGTATTTCGGCTTGTGTCTTTATCTTTAGGTGTTCATACAGAGGCAAGTTTCGATTGCGATAAACCTCCCAACGTCGATCTATTGAAGACTTGATAACCGGAGTCATCCAAGGTTTATCCTTGCTAGATTTTCGTACATGAATGATTGGAATAGTGTAAAGCACACCAGAGGAATCACTGTCATGTAAATTTCGACCAAATGCGAGGGCAAAACATCCACATACAGAGCAAATGCGACTATAATTACGAGAGACGCTAGTAACTAGTAGACCGACCGCTGCGTTTGAAGTATCGCTCCTGTATAGCATGTCTAATGGAACTGTAAATCGAAAATGATATGGGATTGTGCTGCAAAATGTCGAACGACGTAAATCAACATGGTGTTCTATAAGCATCAGTCTCCCATTACATAAAAATATGAAACGATAGTAGAAAACACAAAAAAACATTTTCATCATTACAACTTATATATTTTGAATTAATCTCAAACATTTTGTCCTTCAATTCAGATTTTTCAAATTTCCGTGAGTTTTCCCGATTTTATCCTGTTTTCCAGGTCGTTGTACACCCTGCATGGTTGCCACTCTTACAATATGAAAAATAAGCACGATTTATTCCCGCATGTGGTGAGTTTTGAATGAGAACCGATCCATGTGGATAATGTAACAGACTGATATATAATAGTAAATGAAATGCATTCTATCAAAATATGGCTTGCGGAATAGTATAAATCAACTTGCCATTTTTACTCAAATAATCACAGTGAAAAGAATTTTGTCCCCGCACTTCCTGGCAGAAATTCATACAACCTGAATCTCCGAGTATTAGAAGCACGAAATCTTGAAGAAGCAAATGTTCACCTGCAGCCCCACTGTTTTGAGTTCGGCCTCAACATTACGATTTGACAGACGGATTCACTAGATTCTTGTAGAGATTCTTGTTTCAGAGCATTGACCACATGGAATACAATGTCATCTTCTAAAAGTAAAGATTAAATACTTCCAGAAACGAAAACCACTCACAAAATGAAAAATGTCAGCCTTTGTTTCAAAATGCGAATTCCTTTAATACACGTGAAAAATCACAAATATCAGGCTTATCAAGGCCAACTTTCTTGACTGAAAAACAATGCTGCAAAAATCTAGCAGAATTGATCATAGATTGTCATTTCATCATAGCAAGCCTTCTTCCCTGTGCGATTATGGTGTTTTATTATCACAATCTTAAAAAGACACAATTAGTAAGATCTTTGGCTGTCACTTCCTGGTCAGAAACGCCGAAAAATAGGGTTCCCTGTTTGAACCTTGATTCATGTGATCTTCATTGTTTGAAGAATAAACGCTTTATTATTATTGCTATAATGTATATATGGCACAAAAAACAACGAAACAAATGTTGGCACAGCATGGGTGTAAAATAAAATACCGAATTCCGAAGGAAAATTCAGAAATCTATTATTCCATGACCGGCTTCTTCTCTTCCAGAGCTTGTCAAGGAGAATGATTTATACTTCAAAATTATACAAACATGGGCATTAGAACGTGCATTGACAAAGAAATACGAAAGAAAATGACAGAAAGATATTACAGCTTATTGAGTTCGGGATTAAGGATAGCTATTAGATGACCTTCTTTCATCTCCCGATAGAATTTGCTACACTGTGGTAAAAGGGAGCCGCTCTAAACTTGCTTCAGTAATGGCGAAAGACTATGTGCTTACTTACGACATAATTAGCTTTGTTAATGTGTTGTTTATGCCACGCTTATCGTTTATGAAACACGCCACCAGTTTGTCCAATGCAAAATCTATTGCATCCGTTATAAAATGAAGAATAAATGCTATTACTCGATGCAAAGTCTATATTATTGTGCTTGCCGAAGCTCTTTGCTGTGTTCTGTATTTCAAATATAGTTTCTTTTCCGACTATTATGCAATCGCAACATCCGTATCTGGATTCATTACATCGAGTCACTTCTTTGGCTGCTTCTCTATTATTTTTTTTCAAAATTCTCAAAATAATACTTGGTTGTCTGAAAATTAGAGTAAATGTATTATCTTTCGAAGTTTCCATTAATTTGAGGCAGTTAGGGAATGAAAAAATGTTATTAAATATATTCGGATCATTGATGCTCTTGTCAAAATGAATGACATTTCTATTACTTTCAACCTCGGATTTCTGTGATTCCAGGGAAGCATGAAAAAAGGAATTTCAAATCAAAAACATCCAACCAATATGGCTTTTAATCGATTAATTTCGGCTATCATATTTTCTTCTTCGAAAACAATTTTTCTCAATAATTTTCGCAAACCAGAAATGGGAATATTGCTTTTGATATGTGCGCTTGATGTTCTAGTGAACAAGGAACGTAATTACTACCATCAGAACATTTATGATGAATGTTCTCTTCAATTATTCCACTTCCTTTATAGATTCTAACATCGAAGTATTACCACCATACATGCACAAAAGTGAAAATGAATAGATTCTGGCAATTCTCTTCATTACAGCACTAAATCACAATCTACACAATCTCCTAGAAAATCGTTAACATAGTTATAAATCATACAAATCTCCAAATCAACGTCTCATGACTAAATCTAACCAAAAAATTCCTCATGTCAATATTTCTCATTTAGCCAACGCGCACTCGAGTTCTTCATCATTTGCTAGATAATTTTTAACGAACGTTTTTTTAGGTCCCTACCGTCTACCGATTTGTTACCAAACTACAGCACAACTGAAAGATGACTTGTCTTCGACACTTCTTATTCATGGTGCATCCGCTGATGAAATGCAAATTACTTGAAACTGCTAACGACCTCCCGCACGACTCACAAGTGAGCGGTCTGTCACCTGCTGTGTATTCGCCGATGTTTGACCAAATTACTGGAATCCGAAAACGACTTCCCGCATGAATCACAACTGAACGGTCTGTCCCCTGTGTGTAATCGCCGATGCTTTATCAAGTCACCTGAACTGGCAAATGACTTCCCGCACTACTCACAAATGAACGGCCTGTCACCTGTGTGTGTTCGCCGATGCTTTATCAAAGTACCTAAAACTGGAAACGACTCCCCACACGACTCACAGATGAACGGCCTGTCACCTGTGTGCGTTCGACGATGCCTCGCCAATTGACTTGAATCAACAAACGACTTCCTAAGAGACTCACAAACGAACGGCCTGTCGCCTGTGTGTTTTCCCCGATGACTCGTCAATTGACTTGAATCAACAAACGACTTCCCACAAGACTCGCAAATGAACGGCCTGTCTCCTGTGTGTATTCGCCGATGCTTTACCAAATTACTGGAATCCGAAAACGACTTCCCGCACGACTCACAAACGAACGGCCTGTCTCCTGTGTGTATTCTCCGATGCCTCCTCAAGCTACTTGACTTGGTAAATGACTTCCCGCATGAATCACAACTGAACGGTCTGTCCCCTGTGTGTATTCGCCGATGATTTGTCAAGCTACTTGACTTGGTAAATGACTTCCCGCATGAATCACAACTGAACGGTCTGTCCCCTGTGTGTATTCGCCGATGATTTGTCAAGTCACTTGAATTGGTAAATGACTTCCAGCATGAATCACAAATGAACGGTCTGTCCCCTGTGTGTATTCGCCGATGCTTTGTCAAGTCACTTGAACTGGCAAATGACTTCCCACACGACTCACAAATGAACGGTCTGTCACCAGTGTGTATTCGCCGATGATTAATCAAACCATCTGAACGGACAAATGACTTCCCACACATCTCACAAATAAACGGCCTTTCTCCTGTGTGTATTCGCCGATGTTTAATCAAACCGTCTGAACGGGCAAATGACTTTCCACACAACTCACAAATGAACGACCTGTCACCTGTGTGTATCTGCCGATGGCTTATCAAGGTACCTGAGTCTGCAAGCGAATTCCCGCTCGATCCACAAGTGAACGGCTTGTCTCCTGTGTCGGACCATCGATGGCTTGCCAAACTACTTGAACTGCCTAAGGACTTCTCACACGAAGACGACTCACAATTGCATTTTCTGGCTTCAGGTTTCACCACCAACATTCTGCCCGTGAGGAACTGAAACGACGGAAAGAAACAACTTTTAAACGCACATCAAGAATCATCTTAACGAACCAAACTGATATCAATCATAAATCATTGAAAACTGAAATTCTGATTCTGTTAAAACTCTTTAACTTTTCATTTAACTGATAAGAAGCTCCTTTTCTTTTTTTGAACTTACGACATATAGTCCTTCCTACGCTCCATGAAAAATGGAAACTTCTTAAAAAGCACAGGAAAAACAAGTTTCCGAAAGAAAATATTGAAAATTCAGGAGGGAAAATTGTCTTGCATGGCATTTAACAGATAAGAATGCCATGAAAATGCAGTACGTCATATTTCTAGATACCTGTCAATCATTCCACACTGAATGAAATCCAGCAGAAGCCCATATACCGAAGCATCGCTTTGGTATGAACAGAGCCGCTCATCGATGATTTAAAAGGAATAAAAAATAACGCTTCAATCCAAGAAATGTTCAAAAAATCAAAAGAACGTCACAGCAACCTACAAGAACATTGTGTACTACTAAGTCCCTTTTTCTGAATGAATGCTTCCACCAATGATTGTCAACCTTTTTTTCTACAAATCATCCTCCGCATTAACATCGTCTCTAAAAATTCAGCTTGTGTTGCTTTCAAATTGCTCTTCGCCTTCTTAATCATCATGGCCTACACGTTTAGAGTTGCAGCATTCTACAACTTCTCCGCAGTTTCCGAGAGCAGCGTATTTACAGATAATCATTTGGGTGTAGCCTCTTCTTTCTCCAATCTTGCTTCCTTCTCTCTGAACGTCCACGCTTTCTTCGACATCCATTCGGATCCAATGTCATCCAAAATGGCATTTGTCGCATCCATTCTCTTTCTTTTCCCGCTACTTGTCGCTTCCTTCTCTCAACATTCATAAGTCTCTTGTCCTCTTCCAAACACAATTTGTATTTCCGATTAGCTTGTCTCCCACGAAGAATGAAAATCTTTTGTGATGGAACAGCTTCGGACTTGCTTCCATGTGAACGAATTCCAGACGCCGTTGCCCCAATGAGTGATCAATTTGCGGAGAAACTCAATAGTAGATCGAAGAGAACATGGAAAATTGTTTGCCGAGACTGAAACGATAACAGGACATCATCAAAGGTTTTCACAACAAAGAGGGGAAGTTTCATTTTCGCCAGCATCGTCGATTGATATCTTGATTACATCTTTCTTTTCATATCGTCCTTGGGAATGTGGATGAAGAAGCTTTCATCGACTGACTTCCAAACTTCGAGAAGACACAGCTAGGCCAATTGCCCTAAAGGCCGCGGTCTCAATTCTCCTTCTTTTGCCTCTAAGCCTCATCTGAAAATCATGCAGATTCAAAGCCTTGAAGTTCATAGTTGAAGTCACTCAAGAATTTCTTTGTTTAATTCGGCGGCATTCCAACCGATCACTGGAGATCCTTTTGAAAATCCAGCATGAAGGATCAGCATCGAGCTGACGGCAACCGCATACATTTGCATTCTTCCTTCTCCATCTCCTTCTATCTACATATACAGGTCATAAATAAATATATATATATACACAATATATATCATGTAGCAGTACAGGTCAATTTATTCACAACATTCCGCCTATGACATATTTTTGCATCATTAATTGGACAATTTTATACATTTTATTATTGGACAGATATAAAAGGAAAACGGAATAAAAGTGTATTATTTTACACAGTGTATGTATTAGTTTATGTATCGACAATACACTTTTCTTCCGCTTTCCATTTATATCTGAACTTTTACACTGAAATTTACACTGCGTGGTACGAAAAGAAGGAAGTGAATGACCAAAGCTCACTACAAGGCCTGAAGACAGACATTTGTGTCCTGATAAAGAGAAATGGTTTCATACTCTTCTTGTCACAACATAGAATAATGAACATTCTACCTTCGAAATTGTCGTTTTTTGAAATTATATTTTACCATTAAAACTTATAAGATTTTAAGAGAATTATATCCTCATTCATTTTTTGGCCGCGGTCATGTAAGAAATGTGTCGAATGTCGAACAGATATCACCTTTTGGTTAATATGCAGATGTCTCGATGTGCTACTGATGACAATGGCATTACAGGGTGTATAACAGAATCGGTGCCAGAATTTCCCTGTATTTTCCAGACAAATGCAGTGCATGTCTAATGTACCCATAAACAAATGCCTTGATATAACAGGGTGTCCCAAAAGTCGCGTGAAACTTCAAAAGACTGTCAATTGCTTCGATTAAATCATTCACAAATGATTTTTTTCTAAAAGCGCACGTCAATTCGGGGAAAGTGACATTGTCTTGATAGGAAACTTTCATGTGAAGAATCCTACTTAAATTTAATCTAGCCGTAGCTTTTAAATTTCTGTGGTAGTGTCACTATTGGCTTTCCCGTCTACTGCTTTATCCTAGCATAATGTAGAGCAATCACAGTTCATTCTCTTGCATGAATGGCTTAATAGTTGGGCCAACATTTTGTTATTTCTTCGTCAATCATCAGTGTATCGTGAACGCCACGAAAGGGGAGAAGAACGTAGGATTTTGTACTACCAAAAATCACTGAGAATACAGTCCGACAATGTTATGCTTCAGAGGTCGCACATCGGCAAGAACGGTGCCGATTGTTGCAAAACCACCTACAGTACAGCTGATTGTGGATTGGATTACTGAATCATAGGGAAGAAATTAATGAGGCTCAAAAGCTTTCAGGCGACTAATTGCAACAGAATCGCGACAAGTTTAGAGACTGTGTACTCCGACCGAGATTTGATCGAAAAGCAATAAGTAATGTTTGATGATGAAATTTTTAGAAAATTTCTCATTTATTCATAGCGGAGGAGTATTAGAGGCGGTAGGCCTATACCTGTATATCAGGTATAGCATATCACAGCATCCCCTCATTCTCCAAATCATACTAGCAATGTGGACTATAATCAGCTAACGTCATCTACGGTAGTTTTCAGCTTATTAATGTATACCGTGCGTCTCAAGTGGATCGAAAACATTTCTTGGCTCAAAGAAGGCTCATAAAATGAAGGAATGTCTCAATAGATTTCGTCAATATTTACACTTGTCTTCATAGAGGAAAATGTCTAGATCGAGCGAGTGTCTAATTCACAGAAAACACGGCATTTGTATTTATTATAAAATAAGCTCAATTTCCACTTTTGCTCTAGAAAGCGGTGAATAAGGCGTTATGAGTGGAAGGGGTAACTCCACTTAATCAGCTAAATAATCGGTTTAATCGATTAAAGGGGTCCGATTACAACCATAAACAATCAGTAGACGCAATCGCTTGTGAAGGCTTGCTCAACAAATGAAAAGAAGTGAAGCTCAAGAAATGTAATTCGTATTTCGAGATCCATTTTGAGGCCTTGTAAAATAATCAGATAACTGCTGAATGTAGAAGATATTCATGTTACTCGTCATTTGAATAGAACCCAGACGATACCTGATCATTCGACTCACTATCCATCATTACATGCAATTGTTCAAGATAAGCGAATTCTGTCAATCTAAAAACGCATTGATTCAGGGTCAATGTGTCATTTATACCAGATAAAAGGTGTCAAGATCTTCAGCATCATATAAATTGGTGTTTTATTCTATGTTTTATCAACATCCAAACAAAATACAACGAAATGATATCAAATAATTCCTCGACTTAACGTACAGTACTGTTAAAAAGTTTTTTGAAGTTAAAACTTCAGGGATACCCGGACAGATTTCGAGATGTGACTGTCAAGCATCTAAGTACCATCTTCTAAATACCTGTTTGGAAAAAATCGACATATTCGAAAATGAATACAAATTTTTAAAAATGTTGCCCAATGTGTCACTTTCAGCACAATTTGTGTCTCTGCTTCCCTAGGTTTTCTAGCGCCCTGCTGTTCTCTTACATAACTGCGCACTTCTGAAGCACGTCAAGTGAACTCCGTCAATTAAGATATTTAGCTAAAATTAATGACAAACGGACAGCATAACAAACCTCCAAATAAATCTTTTGAATTGAGTGTTGATTCAGAATTTTTTGGAAATTCACATGTTCATTTCACAAGGCAAATGGAACAAGGAGAAAGGTAGTACATTCTACAAGGTGTTCCATAAAAGTACCTATTCATGCGATCGTTTCCAGATAATGCCACTACATAATAATAATAATAAATGTTTATCTTTTCCAAATAGAAATCAAAATTACAAGTCACAAGTAATAAGTCGGTACAAGTCATCAACGCATAACATCACTATTGTAGAAAGATACACAGTAAGCAACAAAAGTACTTCTCCGGTATGCACTTCTAGTAATGGGGAAGAGAAGCCTGTCTGTCCGCTTCGATCTCTGCGGTAAAAGGCGATGGAGGATGTGTTTTGGAGAAAGGGTTGAACGAAAGTTTCATTGTCTTCTTATGTCGACGAAGGTCTAAAGAGGGAAGGCATGCGGAGGTACAATCAGACACACATAACAGTCGATGAAAACGCTTTTGAACTTTACACAAACGTGATTTATCGTTGGCAGTGATGTTCGTGAACAAAGGGTTGGCGTATTCCAATGACATCCTCACCGTTGAATTGTATATTCGTATAAAGTCGTTCTTCGATACAAAACTTCTCAGCTTACTCAAACCATAAAGTCTTCTTGAAGCCGATAATATCACGTTATCAAAGTGCAGTCTCCATGACAAAGTCGAACAAAAAGTGACACCAGTAGTTGAGGAGACCTGCTGAACACTATTTAGAACAATTGGACTTGAGGAATTTCTGTTACTGACACACATGGTTTTACACTTGGATATGTTAAGAGTGAGGTCCATATCTTTACACCAATCAATAAATCTTTGATGTTCTGATATTACATGTGAATTGTCATCATCCGCATATAATGGGAAACACCAAGTACAGTCATCAGCAAACTTCATGAGAAGATTGTCACTGCTAAGCGATTCAAAGGATCCCATTACTATAGAAAACAAGTACGCGCCAATCACTGATCCTTGAGGGACTCCTGACGTAGCACATACCGTATCACTTAAGGCATTATCGATGCAGACATACTGGTATGTGTCTGAAAGGTAGTTTGCCACCCAAGCAATAAATTGACGTGGTATTTGCGCTTCCATGAGACGTTTTACAATCAAGTCAGATCTTATTTTATCGAAAGCTTTTGACAGGTCGTACGTTACTACCAATTGTACCGCGTGAACACTTGATTTTTCCAAACTTTTACTGATGTGGTCGGTTAGGCTAATGAGGGCACATGTTGTGGAGGAATTCGGACGGAACCCAAACTGATCCCTGCCATAGTGCTGAAGAAGTTCATCTTTCATGTGACTCAAGATTATGCGCTCCAATAACTTAGCCGGTGTTGTTAATAAGCTTATTGGTCTTATATCATCAAGACAAGGGTTTTTACATTTCGGGACTGGTATCACACAACCAATTTTCCAATTTCTCGGAAAGACTTTCAAGTCTATAGAGAGATTGAACAAGTAGGCCAAAGGTTGACATAAGATATGAGCAGCATGTTTATACTGTGGTATTGGAATATCTAGCGAGCTTTTTGTAGTGTCTAAGGATTTCAGTGATCGAAAAAACGTCGTCAACATTGATAGCAATATGCCAGTCGTCATTACATGGGATTTCAGGGAAAGGACGAGTCTTTAGGAAGACTTTCTTTAAGGCATTGTTAATCGCATTTGCTGTCGTTTCGCTGTCAGGATACTGATGAAGGATAAATGACAGGGCATTCTTCGACTTTACATCCATTGTGGAGTGAACTACGTGCCAAATATCCATTGTATGCGTCCTTACAATCCACCGCCGTTTCGTTTTCTGTATTTCGGCTTGTGTCTTTATCTTTAGGTGTTCATACAGAGGCAAGTTTCGATTGCGATAAACCTCCCAACGTCGATCTATTGAAGACTTGATAACCGGAGTCATCCAAGGTTTATCCTTGCTAGATTTTCGTACATGAATCATTGGAATAGTGTAAAGCACACCAGAGGAATCACTGTCATGTAAATTTCGACCAAATGCGAGGGCAAAACATCCACATACAGAGCAAATGCGACTATAATTACGAGAGACGCTAGTAACTAGTAGACCGACCGCTGCGTTTGAAGTATCGCTGCTGTATAGCATGTCTAATGGAACTGTAAATCGAAAATGATATGGGATTGTGCTGCAAAATGTCGAACGACGTAAATCAACATGGTGTTCTATAAGCATCAGTCTCCCATTACATAAAAATATGAAACGATAGTAGAAAACACAAAAAAACATTTCCATCATTACAACTTATATATTTTGAATTAATCTCAAACATTTTGTCTTTCAATTCAGATTTTTCAAATTTCCGTGAGTTTTCCCGATTTTATCCTGTTTTCCAGGTCGTTGTACACCCTGCATGGTTGCCACTCTTACAATATGAAAAATAAGCACGCTTTATTCCCGCATGTGGTGAGTTTTGAATGAGAACCGATCCATGTGGATAATGTAACAGACTGATATATAATAGTAAATGAAATGCATTCTATCAAAATATGGCTTGCGGAATAGTATAAATCAACTTGCCATTTTTACTCAAATAATCACAGTGAAAAGAATTTTGTCCCCGCACTTCCTGGCAGAAATTCATACAACCTGAATCTCCGAGTATTAGAAGCACGAAATCTTGAAGAAGCAAATGTTCACCTGCAGCCCCACTGTTTTGAGTTCAGCCTCAACATTACGATTTGACAGACGGATTCACTAGATTCTTGTAGAGATTCTTGTTTCAGAGCATTGACCACATGGAATACAATGTCATCTTCTAAGAGTAAAGATTAAATACTTCCAGAAACGAAAACCACTCACAAAATGAAAAATGTCAGCCTTTGTTTCAAAATGCGAATTCATTTAATACACGTGAAAAATCACAAATATCAGGCTTATCAAGGCCAACTTTCTTGACTGAAAAACAATGCTGCAAAAATCTAGCAGAATTGATCATAGATTGTCATTTCATCATAGCAAGCCTTCTTCCCTGTGCGATTATGGTGTTTTATTATCACAATCTTAAAAAGACACAATTAGTAAGATCTTTGGATGTCACTTCCTGGTCAGAAACGCCGAAAAATAGGGTTCCCTGTTTGAACCTTGATTCATGTGATCTTCATTGTTTGAAGAATAAACGCTTTATTATTATTGCTATAATGTATATATGGCACAAAAAACAACGAAACAAATGTTGGCACAGCATGGGTGTAAAATAAAATACCGAATTCCGAAGGAAAATTCAGAAATCTATTATTCCATGACCGGCTTCTTCTCTTCCAGAGCTTGTCAAGGAGAATGATTTATACTTCAAAATTATACAAACATGGGCATTAGAACGTGCATTGACAAAGAAATACGAAAGAAAATGACAGAAAGATATTACAGCTTATTGAGTTCGGGATTAAGGATAGCTATTAGATGACCTTCTTTCATCTCCCGATAGAATTTGCTACACTGGGGTAAAAGGGAGCCGCTCTAAACTTGCTTAAGTAATGGCGAAAGACTATGTGCTTACTTACGACATAATTAGCTCTGTTAATGTGTTGTTTATGCCACGCTTATCGTTTATGAAACACGCCACCAGTTTGTCCAATGCAAAGTCTATTGCATCCGTTACAAAATTCAGCATAAATGCTATTACTCGATGCAAAGTATATATTATTGTGCTTGCCGAAGCTCTTTGCTGTGTTCTGTATTTCAAATATAGTTTCTTTTCCGACTATTATGCAATCGCAACATCCGTATCTGGATTCATTACATCGAGTCACTTCTTTGGCTGTTTCTCTATTACTTTCTTCAAAATTCTCAAAATAATACTTGGTTGTCTGAAAATTAGGGTAAATGTATTATCTTTCGAAGTTTCTATTAATTTGAGGCAGTTAGGGAATGAAAAAATGTTATTAAATATATTCGGATCATTGATGCTCTTGTCAAAATGAATGACATTTCTATTACTTTCAACCTCGGATTTCTGTGATTCCAGGGAAGCATGAAAAAAGGAATTTCAAATCAAAAACATCCAACCAATATGGCTTTTAATCGATTAATTTCGGCTATCATATTTTCTTCTTCGAAAACGATTGTTTCAATAATTGTCGCAAAAAAAGAAAAAGGAATTTTTTTTTGATATGCTTGATGGGATGATGAGCAAGGAACGTAATTTCTACCATCAGAACATTTATGATGAATGTTCTCTTCAATTATTCCACTTCCTTTATAGATTCTAACATCGAAGTATTACCACCATACATGCACAAAAGTGAAAATGAATAGATTCTGGCAATTCTCTTCATTACAGCACTAAATCACAATCTACACAATCTCCTAGAAAATCGTTAACATAGTTATAAATCACACAAATCTCCAAATCAACGTCTCATGACTAAATCTAACCAATAATTTCTCATGTCAATATTTCTCATTTAGCCAACGCGCACTCGAGTTCTTCATCATTTGCTAGATAATTTTTAACGAACGTTTTTTTAGGTCCCTACCGTCTACCGATTTGTTACCAAACTACAGCACAACTGAAAGATGACTTGTCTTCGACACTTCTTATTCATGGTGCATCCGCTGATGAAATGCAAATTACTTGAAACTGCTAACGACCTCCCGCACGACTCACAAGTGAACGGTCTGTCACCTGCTGTGTATTCGCCGATGTTTGACCAAATTACTGGAATCCGAAAACGACTTCCCGCATGAATCACAACTGAACGGTCTGTCCCCTGTGTGTAATCGCCGATGCTTTATCAAGTCACCTGAACTGGCAAATGACTTCCCGCACTACTCACAAATGAACGGCTTGTCACCTGTGTGTGTTCGCCGATGCTTTATCAAAGTACCTAAAACTGCAAACGACTCCCCACACGACTCACAGATGAACGGCCTGTCACCTGTGTGCGTTCGACGATGCCTCGCCAATTGACTTGAATCAACAAACGACTTCCTAAGAGACTCACAAACGAACGGCCTGTCGCCTGTGTGTTTTCGCCGATGACTCGTCAATTGACTTGAATCAACAAACGACTTCCCACAAGACTCACAAATGAACGGCCTATCTCCTGTGTGAGTTCGCCGATGCTTTACCAAATTACTGGAATCCGAAAACGACTTCCCGCACGACTCACAAACGAAGGGCCTGTCTCCTGTGTGTATTCTCCGATGCTTCCTCAAGCTACTTGACTTGGTAAATGACTTCCCGCATGAATCACAACTGAACGGTCCGTCCCGTGTGTGTATTCGCCGATGATTTGTCAACCTACTTGACTTGGTAAATGACTTCCCGCATGAATCACAACTGAACGGTCTGTCACCTGTGTGTATTCGCCGATGATTTGTCAAGTCACTTGAATTGGTAAATGACTTCCCGCATGAATCACAAATGAACGGTCTGTCCCCTGTGTGTATTCGCCGATGCCTTGTCAAGTCACTTGAACTGGCAAATGACTTCCCACACGACTCACAAATGAACGGTCTGTCACCTGTGTGCGTCCGCCGATGAATAATCAATTCACTTGAACGAGCGAATGACTTCCCACACGACTCACAAATGAACGGTCTGTCACCAGTGTGTATTCGCCGATGATTAATCAAACCATCTGAACGGACAAATGACTTCCCACACATCTCACAAATAAACGGCCTTTCTCCTGTGTGTATTCGCCGATGTTTAATCAAACCGTCTGAACGGGCAAATGACTTCCCACACGACTCACAGATGAACGGTCTGTCACCTGTGTGCGTTCGACGATGAATAATCAAATCACTTGAACGAGCGAATAACTTCCCACACGACTCACAAATGAACGGCCTGTCACCAGTGTGTATTCGCCGATGATTAATCAAACCATCTGAACGGACAAATGACTTCCCACACATCTCACAAATGAACGGCCTTTTTCTTGTGTGTATTCGTCGATGATTAATCAAACCCTCTGAACGGGCAAATGACTTTCCACACGACTCACAAATGAACGACCTGTCACCTGTGTGTATCTGCCGATGGCTTATCAAGGTACCTGAGTCTGCAAGCGAATTCCCGCTGGATTCACAAGTGAACGGCTTGTCTCCTGTGTCGGACCATCGATGGCTTGCCAAACTACTTGAACTGCCTAAGGACTTCTCACACGAAGACGACTCACAATTGCATTTTCTGGCTTCAGGTTTCACCACCAACATTCTGCCCGTGAGGAACTGAAACGACGGAAAGAAACAACTTTTAAACGCACATCAAGCATCATCTTAACGAACCAAACTGATATCAATCATAAATCATTGAAAACTGAAATTCTGATTCTGTTAAAACTCTTTAACTTTTCATTTAACTGATCAGAAGCTCCTTTTCTTTTTTGAACTTACGACATATAGTCCTTCCTACGCCCCATGAAAAATGGAAACTTCTTAAAAAGCACAGGAAAAACAAGTTTCCGAAAGAAAAACTAGAAAATTCAGGAGGGAAAATTATCTTGAATGGCATTTAACAGATAAGAATGCCATGAAAATGCAGTACGTCATATTTCTAGATACCTGTCAATCATTCCACACTGAATGAAATCCAACAGAAGCCCATATACCGAAGCATCGCTTTGGTATGAACAGAGCCGCTCATCGATGATTTAAAAGGAATAAAAAATAACGCTTCAATCCAAGAAATGTTCAAAAAATCAAAAGAACGTCACAGCAACCTACAAGAACATTGTGTACTACTAAGTCCCTTCTGAATGAATGAATGCTTCCACCAATGATTGTCAACCTTTTTTTCTACAAATCATCCTCCGCATTAACCTCGTCTCTAAAAATTCAGCTTGTGTTGCTTTCAAATTGCTCTTCGCCTTCTTAATCATCATGGCCTACACGTTTAGAGTTGCAGCATTCTACAACTTCTCCGCAGTTTCCGAGAGCAGCGTATTTACAGATAATCATTTGGGTGTAGCCTCTTCTTTCTCCAATCTCGCTTCCTTCTCTCTGAACGTCCACGCTTTCTTCGACATCCATTCGGATCCAATGTCATCCAAAATGGCATTTGTCGCATCCATTCTCTTTCTTTTCCCGCTACTTGTCGCTTCCTTCTCTCAACATTCATAAGTCTCTGGTCCTTTTCGGATTAGATTGTCTCCCACGAAGAATGAAAATCTTTTGTGATAGAACAGCTTCGGGCTTGCTTCCATGTGAACGAATTCCAAACGCCGTTGCCCCAATGAGTGATCAATTTGCGGAGAAACTCAATAGTAGATCGAAAAGAACATGGAAAATTGTTTGCCGAGACTGAAACGATAACAGGACATCATCAAAGGTTTTCACAACAAAGAGGGGAAGTTTCATTTTCGCCAGCATCGTCGATTGATATCTTGATTACATCTTTCTTTTCATATCGTCCTTGGGAATGTGGATGAAGAAGCTTTCATCGACTGACTTCCAAACTTCGAGAAGACAAAGCTAGGCCAATTGCCCTAAAGGCCGCGGTCTCAATTCTCCTTCTTTTGCCTCTAAGCCTCATCTGAAAATCATGCAGATTCAAAGCCTTGAAGTTCATAGTTGAAGTCACTCAAGAATTTCTTTGTTTAATTCGGCGGCATTCCAACCGATCACTGGAGATCCTTTTGAAAATCCAGCATGAAGGATCAGCATCGAGCTGACGGCAACCGCATACACTTGCATTTATCTACATATACAGGTCATAAATAAATATATATATATATATATATATATATACAATATATATCATGTAGCAGTACAGGTCAATTTATTCACAACATTCCGCCTATGACATATTTTTGCATCATTAATTGGACAATTTTATACATTTTATTATTGGACAGATATAAAAGGAAAACGGAATAAAAGTGTATTATTTTACACAGTGTATGTATTAGTTTATGTATCGACAATACACTTTTCTTCCGCTTTCCATTTATATCTGAACTTTTACACTGAAATTTACACTGCGTGGTACGAAAAGAAGGAAGTGAATGACCAAAGCTCACTACAAGGCCTGAAGACAGACATTTGTGTCCTGATAAAGAGAAATGGTTTCATACTCTTCTTGTCACAACATAGAATAATGAACATTCTACCTTCGAAATTGTCGTTTTTTGAAATTATATTTTACCATTAAAACTTATAAGATTTTAAGAGAATTATATCCTCATTCATTTTTTGGCCGCGGTCATGTAAGAAATGTGTCGAATGTCGAACAGATATCACCTTTTGGTTAATATGCAGATGTCTCGATGTGCTACTGATGACAATGGCATTACAGGGTGTATAACAGAATCGGTGCCAGAATTTCCCTGTATTTTCCAGACAAATGCAGTGCATGTCTAATGTACCCATAAACAAATGCCTTGATATAACAGGGTGTCCCAAAAGTCGCGTGAAACTTCAAAAGACTGTCAATTGCTTCGATTAAATCATTCACAAATGATTTTTTTCTAAAAGCGCACGTCAATTCGGGGAAAGTGACATTGTCTTGATAGGAAACTTTCATGTGAAGAATCCTACTTAAATTTAATCTAGCCGTAGCTTTTAAATTTGTGTGGTAGTGTCACTATTGGCTTTCCCGTCTACTGCTTTATCCTAGCATAATGTAGAGCAATCATAGTTCATTCTCTTGTATGAATGGCTTAATAGTTGGGCCAACATTTTGTTATTTCTTCGTCAATCATCAGTGTATCGTGAACGCCACGAAAGGGGAGAAGAACGTAGGATTTTGTACTACCAAAAATCACTGAGAATACAGGCCGACAATGTTATGCTTCAGAGGTCGCACATCGGCAAGAACGGTGCCGATTGTTGCAAAACCACCTACAGTACAGCTGATTGTGGATTGGATTGCTGAATCATAGGGAAGAAATTAATGAGGCTCAAAAGCTTTCAGGCGACTAATTGCAACAGAATCGCGACAAGTTTAGAGACTGTGTACTCCGACCGAGATTTGATCGAAAAGCAATAAGTAATGCTTGATGATGAAATTTTTAGAAAATTTCCCATTTATTCATAGCGGAGGAGTATTAGAGGCGGTGTGGCTATACCTGTATATCAGGTATAGCATATCACAGCATCCCCTCATTCTCCAAATCATACTAGCAATGTGGACTATAATCAGCTAACGTCATCTACGGTAGTTTTCAGCTTATTAATGTATACCGTGCGTCTCAAGTGGATCGAAAACATTTCTTGGCTCAAAGAAGGCTCATAAAATGAAGGAATGTCTCAATAGACTTCGTCAATATTTACACTTGTCTTCATAGAGGAAAATGTCTAGATCGAGCGAGTGTCTAATTCATAGAAAACAAGGGATTTGTATTTATTATAAATAAGATCAATTTCCACTTTTGCTCTAGAAAGCGGTGAATAAGGCGTTATGAGTGGAAGGGGTAACTCCACTTAATCAGCTAAATAATGGGTTTAATCGATTAAAGGGAGACGCAATCGCTTGTGAAGGCTTGCTCAACAAATGAAAAGAAGTGAAGCTCAAGAAATGTAATTCGTATTTCGAGATCCATTTTGAGGCCTTGTAAAATAATCAGATAACTGCTGAATGTAGAAGATATTCATGTTACTCGTCATCTGAATAGAACCCAGACGATACCTGATCATTCGACTCACTATCCATCATTACATGCAATTGTTCAAGATAAGCGAATTCTGCCAATCTAAAAACGCATTGATTCAGGGTCAATGTGTCATTTGTACCAGATAAAAGGTGTCAAGATCTTCAGCATCATAAAAATTGGTGTTTTATTCTATGTTTTATCAACATACAAACAAAATACAACGAAATGATATCAAATAATTCCTCGACTTAACGTACAGTACTGTTAAAAAGTTTTTTGAAGTTAAAGCTTCAGGGATACCCGGACAGATTTCGAGATGTAACTGTCAAGCATCCAAGTACTATCTTCTAAATACCTGTTTGGAAAAAATCGACATCTTCGAAAATGAATACAAATTTTTAAAAATGTTGCCCAATGTGTCACTTTCAGCACAATTTGTGTCTCTGCTTCCCTAGCTTTTCTAGCGCCCTGCTGTAGTTTCTGCACTTACATATGTTCTCTTACATAACTGCGCACTTCTGCAGCACGTCAAGTGAACTCCGTCAATTAAGATATTTAGCTAAAATTAATGACAAACGGACAGCATAACAAACCTCCAAATAAATCTTTCGAATTGAGTGTTGATTCAGAATTTTTTGGAAATTCACATATTCATTTCGCGAGGCAAATGGAACAAGGAGAAAGGTAGTACATTCTACAAGGTGTTCCATAAAAGTACCTATTCATGCGATCGTTTCCAGATAATGCCACTACATAATAATAATACAGTAGTGTTCGGATTTAGTAACATCGGATTTAGTAACAATTCTTATTTGCACCATTGATGAAATCGTTCGAGTATTGTAACATGTTGACCACCTGCGAACGAGAAGTATTTGTGCACACGTGCCCTTCCCTTCGGCGATTCAGATTTAATTGAGATAAAACCATTGATAACCTTAACAGATGTTATCTGAGGAAGCTGGTGTGCAGACTAAGTCAAGAGCCTCTGGTCAAGAGCGTGTTGCGATCATCAGTTGCATTGATAACTCACATCCTATCCCTCTCGATTCAAGCGCAAGTTAAGCATTGATGTAGGAGTTAGCAGGATAGTGGACTTCCCTAACTTTCTCGCTGCCGTGGTGAACCTGATGACCGTTTGTGCGAGTCGAGGGATTGTGCCCCGCGCCCAGCGCGCATGTCATCACATTTTGACAATTGATAAGATGCTAATTCGAATTTGACTGATAATGAGCTAAGAAAGAGACTCTCTGAACACACCTGGGATGTCACTTTATAAAGTGTGAATGATAATTGTTTGCACGATGGATCAGATAAGTGTCAGAGACTCCAAAATCTTGCTGTGTACTTGACGAAACTTACATCAATGAATTTAAGATCTATAACCGGCTTTTAATCAAACCCGAAGGAAACACATCATCACAACCTTAGTCTGTCTAATATTGTGCGCACACATCATGTCTCCACCTACGAACAAGCGAACTCGACTATCACTTTCGGACAAATATTCTGTTATTCTCGATTTGAATAAATGTGTGAAATCTTCGACGATTCAGGAGCGATTAAATATTTCCCATTCTCTTGTTTCTGTTATCAAGAAAAACAAGGATGCTATATTAAAACAGTTCGAGGCTGGTGAAAAGCACACGCAAAAGTCAAGTAAGAAATGCAACTACGAAGAACTCGATCGACTGCTTCTCGAATGGTTTAAACAGGCATCAACGGCGAATCTACAAGGATTAACGGGTTTCGTTCTACAGCAACAAGCACTCAAACTTGCTGCTAAAGCAAATTTAGTGGATTTCGACGAAGAAAAAATTTACATTAATTGGATCAATCGCTTCAAGAAAAGACGTTCCATCGTGTCTAAAATTCAGCATGGAGAAGCGTCATCTGTGGATCCTAACGACGTTGCTTATTGGCAGGAAAAGAGCTTACCAGAGATTCGACGTGCATTTCCTAGCAAGGACATTTTCAATGTTGACGAATGTGGAAGTTGCTACCAAATACAACACTGGCATTCAGGGAAGAAAAGTGCAGTGGAGGCAAGCATGCCAAGGACAGGATAACTGTCTTAGTAGGAGCCAGTGCCGAAGGAGAAAAACTGCCATTACTTATCATCGGTAAGTCAAGAATGCCTCGTGCGTTCCAAAACAAACAACTACCAGTGGAATATAAATCCAATCGACGCGCTTGGATGACTGGTGTTTTTTTTACTGCCTATATTCAGCAATTAGATCAGCAAATGAGGTCTAAAAATCGAAAAATCGCTCTCATCATTGATAACGCTCCGTCGCATCCCAAAGTCGCTAATCTAACGAACACAACATTGTTCTTCTCACCTCCAAACACAACCTATGGATGCAGGTGTAATTAGAAATCTCAAATACCAATACAAATTGAAACTCGTAAATCGAAAGATTGACGCACATGACCTTGGTCAAAAATTCGCGATTGATCTGTACGAAGCAGTCACCATGCTCCATAGCTCATGGCAGAATCTGTCAAGTGAAACGATTAAAAACTGTTTTCACCATGTAGGGTTTCATGAGGAAGAAGTGCAACCAATGTGCTCACATGAGATCGTTCAAGATGAGACGGTCATACAACAAAACATTCCTGATAACATTTGGGAACGCCTGCGTTTTGTTTACGGAGACTTCAATTTCGATGAATATGTTGACTTTGACCATAATGTGATCACAACAGAAACTCTCAGTGACGAGCAGATAATTCAAAGTGTTCTTCATCCAGATACGGCAAGTGATGACTCTGATCCGGAATGTAGCGTTCAAAACGTTACAGAGTATGAGGCTCTGAGCAGCATTGATACACTTGTCCGATATTTTCGTGACGACGAAGACGGTGCCCCTTTCATTTTTGAATTGAACAAATTCAAAAGTCATGTTGTTCGCCGTGGCCTTGACAAGAAGCGACAGTCCACATTGGATTCCTTCCTCAAGTAAGCATTGAAATAGAAGTGTGTCGGAAGTTAAGGATCGCTTTTAATTCCTCTTTACTACATGTACTATGCATTATTTTCCGTAGTAACTGCGTATATATCCTATAGTGTTTGTGCTTCTAGTAACACTAATTGGTCATATTCTTGCTATTGATTGAATCTTTGTACCATTATTTCATTGAAATATCATCAGTGACATGATTTTTGAAAATTCGGGTTTAGTAACATATTTTACCTGCACGATGGCATGTTACTAAATCCGAACACTACTGTAATAATAATAAATGTTTATATTTTCCAAATAGAAATCAAAATTACAAGTCACAAGTAATAAGTCGGTACAAGTCATCAACGCATAACATCACTATTGTAGAAAGATACACAGTAAGCAACAAAAGTACTTCTCCGGTATGCACTTCTAGTAATGGGGAAGAGAAGCCTGTCTGTCCGCTTCGATCTCTGCGATAAAAGGCGATGGAGGATGTGTTTTGGAGAAAGGGTTGAACGAAAGTTTCATTGTCTTCTTATGTCGACGAAGGTCTAAAGAGGGAAGGCATGCGGAGGTACAATCAGACACACATAACAGTCGATGAAAACGCTTTTGAACTTTACACAAACGTGATTTATCGTTGGCAGTGATGTTCGTGAACAAAGGGTTGGCGTATTCCAATGACATCCCCACCGTTGAATTGTATATTCGTATGAAGTCGTTCTTCGATACGAAACTTCTCAGCTTACTCAAACCATAAAGTCTTCTTGAAGCCGATAATATCACGTTATCAAAGTGCAGTCTCCATGACAAAGTCGAACAAAAAGTGACACCAGTAGTTGAGGAGACCTGCTGAACACTATTTAGAACAATTGGACTTGAGGAATTTCTGTTACTGACACACATGGTTTTACACTTGAATATGTTAAGAGTGAGGTCCATATCTTTACACCAATCAATAAATCTTTGATGTTCTGATATTACATGTGAATTGTCATCATCCGCATATAATGGGAAACACCAAGTACAGTCATCAGCAAACTTCATGAGAAGATTGTCACTGCTAAGCGATTCAAAGGATCCCATTACTATAGAAAACAAGTACGCGCCAATCACTGATCCTTGAGGGACTCCTGACGTAGCACATACCATATCACTTGAGGCATTATCGATGCAGACATACTGGTATCTGTCTGAAAGGTAGTTTGCCACCCAAGCAATAAATTGACGTGGTATTTGCGCTTCCATGAGACGTTTTACAATCAAGTCAGATCTTATTTTATCGAAAGCTTTTGACAGGTCGTACGTTACTACCAATTGTACCGCGTGAACACTTGATTTTTCCAAACTTTTACTGATGTGGTCGGTTAGGCTAATGAGGGCACATGTTGTGGAGGAATTCGGACGGAACCCAAACTGATCCCTGCCATAGTGCTGAAGATGTTCATCTTTCATGTGACTCAAGATTATGCGCTCCAATAACTTAGCCGGTGTTGTTAATAAGCTTATTGGTCTTATATCATCAAGACAAGGGTTTTTACATTTCGGGACTGGTATCACACAACCAATTTTCCAATTTCTCGGAAAGACTTTCAAGTCTATAGAGAGATTGAACAAGTAGGCCAAAGGTTGACATAAGATATGAGCAGCATGTTTATACAGTGGTATTGGAATATCTAGCGAGCTTTTTGTAGTGTCTAAGGATTTCAGTGATCGAAAAACGTCGTCAACATTGATAGCAATATGCCAGTCGTCATTACATGGGATTTCATGGAAAGGACGATTCTTTAGGAAGACTTTCTTTAAGGCATTGTTAATCGCATTTGCTGTCGTTTCGCTGTCAGGTTACTGATGAAGGATAAATGACAGGGCATTCTTCGACTTTACATCCATTGTGGAGTGAACTACGTGCCAAATATCCATTGTAGGCGTCCTTACAATCCACCGCCGTTTCGTTTTCTGTATTTCGGCTTGTGTCTTTATCTTTAGGTGTTCATACAGAGGCAAGTTTCGATTGCGATAAACCTCCCAACGTCGATCTATTGAAGACTTGATAACCGGAGTCATCCAAGGTTTATCCTTGCTAGATTTTCGTACATGAATCATTGGAATAGTGTAAAGCACACCAGAGGAATCACTGTCATGTAAATTTCGACCAAATGCGAGGGCAAAACATCCACATACAGAGCAAATGCGACTATAATTACGAGAGACGCTAGTAACTAGTAGACCGACCGCTGCGTTTGAAGTATCGCTCCTGTATAGCATGTCTAATGGAACTGTAAATCGAAAATGATATGGGATTGTGCTGCAAAATGTCGAACGACGTAAATCAACATGGTGTTCTATAAGCATCAGTCTCCCATTACATAAAAATATGAAAAGATAGTAGAAAACACAAAAAAACATTTTCATCATTACAACTTATATATTTTGAATTAATCTCAAACATTTTGTCCTTCAATTCAGATTTTTCAAATTTCCGTGAGTTTTCCCGATTTTATCCTGTTTTCCAGGTCGTTGTACACCCTGCATGGTTGCCACTCTTACAATATGAAAAATAAGCACGCTTTATTCCCGTATGTGGTGAGTTTTGAATGAGAACCGATCCATGTAGGTAATGTAACAGACTGATATATAATAGTAAATGAAATGCATTCTATCAAAATATGGCTTGCGGAATAGTATAAATCAACTTGCCATTTTTACTCAAATAATCACAGTGAAAAGAATTTTGTCCCCGCACTTCCCGGCAGAAATTCATACAACCTGAATCTCCGAGTATTAGAAGCACGAAATCTTGAAGAAGCAAATGTTCACCTGCAGCCCCACTGTTTTGAGTTCGGCCTCAACATTACGATTTGACAGACGGATTCACTAGATTCTTGTAGAGATTCTTGTTTCAGAGCATTGACCACATGGAATACAATGTCATCTTCTAAGAGTAAAGATTAAATACTTCCAGAAACGAAAACCACTCACAAAATGAAAAATGTCAGCCTTTGTTTCAAAATGCGAATTCATTTAATACACGTGAAAAATCACAAATATCAGGCTTATCAAGGCCAACTTTCTTGACTGAAAAACAATGCTGCAAAAATCTAGCAGAATTGATCATAGATTGTCATTTCATCATAGCAAGCCTTCTTCCCTGTGCGATTATGGTGTTTTATTATCACAATCTTAAAAAGACACAATTAGTAAGATCTTTGGATGTCACTTCCTGGTCAGAAACGCCGAAAAATAGGGTTCCCTGTTTGAACCTTGATTCATGTGATCTTCATTGTTTGAAGAATAAACGCTTTATTATTATTGCTATAATGTATATATGGCACAAAAAACAACGAAACAAATGTTGGCACAGCATGGGTGTAAAATAAAATACCGAATTCCAAAGGAAAATTCAGTAATCTATTATTCCATGACCGGCTTCTTCTCTTCCAGAGCTTCTCAAGGAGAATGATTTATACTTCAAAAATATACAAACATGGGCATTAGAACGTGCATTGACAAAGAAATACGAAAGAAAATGACAGAAAGATATTACAGCTTATTGAGTTCGGGATTAAGGATAGCTATTAGATGCCCTTCTTTCATCTCCCGATAGAATTTGCTACACTGTGGTAAAAGGGAGCCGCTCTAAACTTGTTTCAGTAATGGCGAATGACTATGTGCTTACTTACGACATAATTAGCTTTGTTAATGTGCTGTTTATGCCACGCTTATCGTTTATGAAACACGCCACCAGTTTGTCCAATGCAAAATCTATTGCATCCGTTATAAAATGAAGAATAAATGCTATTACTCGATGCAAAGTTTATATTATTGTGCTTGCCGAAGCTCTCTGCTGTGTTCTGTATTTCAAATATAGTTTCTTTTCCGACTATTATGCAATCGCAACATCCGTATCTGGATTCATTACATCGAGTCACTTCTTTGGCTGTTTCTCTATTACTTTCTTCAAAATTCTCAAAATAATACTTGGTTGTCTGAAAATTAGAGTAAATGTATTATCTTTCGAAGTTTCCATTAATTTGAGGCAGTTAGGGAATGAAAAAATGTTATTAAATATATTCGGATCATTGATGCTCTTGTCAAATGAATGACATTCCTATTACTTTCAACCTCGGATTTCTGTGATTCCTGGGAAGCATGAAAAAAGGAATTTCAAATCAAAAACATCCAACCAATATGGCTTTTAATCGATTAATTTCGGCTATCATATTTTCTTCTTCGAAAACGATTGTCTCAATAATTGTCGCAAAAAAAGAAAAAGGAATATTGTTTTTGATATGCTTGATGGGATGATGAGCAAGGAACGTAATTTCTACCATCAGAACATTTATGATGAATGTTCTCTTCAATTATTCCACTTCCTTTATAGATTCTAACATCGAAGTATTACCACCATACATGCACAAAAGTGAAAATGAATAGATTCCAGCAATTCTCTTCATTACAGCACTAAATCACAATCTACACAATCTCCTAGAAAATCGTTAACATAGTTATAAATCACACAAATCTCCAAATCAACGTCTCATGACAAAATCCAACCAATAATTTCTCATGTCAATATTTCTAATTTAGCCAATGCGCACTCGAGTTCTTCGTCATTTGCTAGATAATTTTTAACAAAAGTTTTTTTTAGGTCCGCCACCGTCTACAGATTTGTTGCCAAATTACAGAACAACTCAAAGATGACTTGTCTTCGACACTTCTTATTCATGGTGCATCCACTGATGGAATACAAATTACTTGAAACTGCTAACGACCTCCCGCACGACTCACAAGTGAACGGTCTGTCACCTGCTGTGTACTCGTCGCCGATGACTCCTCAAGTTACTTGAATAGGAAAATGACTTCCCGCACGACTCACAAATAAACGGCATGTCTCCTGTGTGAGTTCGCTGATGGCTTGCCAAATTACTTGAAGTGTTAAATGATTTCCCGCATGAATCACAAATGAACGGTCTGTCTCCTGTGTGTATTCTTCGGTGCCTCTTCAAGCTATTTGACTCGGTAAATGACTTCCCGCATGAATCACAACTGAACGGCCTTTCACCTGTGTGCATCCGACGATGCTTTATCAAACCACCTAAAACTGTAAACGACTTCCCACACGACTCACAGATGAACGGTCTTTCGCCTGTGTGTATTCGCCGATGATTAATTAAAACTGCTGAACGGGTAAATGACTTCCCACACGACTCACAAATAAACGGCCTTTCTCCTGTGTGTATTCGCCGATGATTAATCAAACCTGTTGAACGGGTAAATGACTTCCCGCATGAATCACAACTGAACGGCCTGTCACCTGTGTGTATTCGCCGATGTCTAATCAAACCTAGTGAACGGACAAATGACTTTCCACACAACTCACAAATGAACGACCTGTCACCTGTGTGTATCTGCCGATGGCTTATGAAGGTTCCTGAGTCTGCAAGCGAATTCCCGCTCGATTCACAAGTGAACGGCTTGTCTCCTGTGTCGGACCATCGATGGCTTGCCAAACTACTTGAACTGCCTAAGGACTTCTCACACGAAGACGACTCACAATTGCATTTTCTGGCTTCAGGTTTCACCACCAACATTCTGCCCGTGAGGAACTGAAACGACGGAAAGAAACAACTTTTAAACGCACATCAAGCATCATCTTAACGAACCAAACTGATATCAATCATAAATCATTGAAAACTGAAATTCTGATTCTGTTAAAACTAATTAACTTTTCATTTAACTGATAAGAAGAAGCTCCTTTTCTTTTTTGAACTTACGACATCTAGTCCCTCTAGCGCTCCATGAAAAATGGAAACTTTTTAAAAAGCACAGGAAAAACAAGTTTCCGAAAGAAAATATTGAAAATTCAGGAGGGAAAATTGTCTTGCATGGCATTTAACAGATAAGAATGCCATGAAAATGCAGTACGTCATATTTCTAGATACCTGTCAATCATTCCACTGAATGAAATCCAACAGAAGCCCATATACCGAAGCATCGCTTTGATATGAACAGAGCCGCTGATCGATGATTTAAAAGTAAGGAATAAAAAATAACGCTTCAATCCAAGAAATGTTCAAAAAATCAAAAGGAACGTCACAGCAACCTACAAGAACATTTCGTACTACTAAGTCCCTTTTCTGAATGAATGAATGCTTCCACCAATGATTGTCAACCTATTTTTCTACAAATCATCCTCCGCATTAACATCGTCTCTAAAAATTCAACTTGTGTTGCTTTCAAATTGCTCTTCGCCTTCTTAATCATCATGGCCTACACGTTTAGAGTTGCAGCATTCTACAACTTCTCCGCAGTTTCCGAGAGCAGCGTATTTACAGATAATCATTTGGGTGTAGCCTCTTCTTTCTCCAATCTCGCTTCCTTCTCTCTGAACGTCCACGCTTTCTTCGACATCCATTCGGATCCAATGTCATCCAAAATGGCATTTGTCGCATCCGTTCTCTTTCTTTTCCCGCTACTTGTCGCTTCCTTCTCTCAACATTCATAAGTCTCTGGTCCTCTTCCAAACACAATTTGTATTTCCGATTAGCTTGTCTCCCACGAAGAATGAAAATCTTTTGTGATGGAACAGCTTCGGACTTGCTTCCATGTGAACGAATTCCAGACGCCGTTGCCCCGATGAGTGATCAATTTGCGGAGAAACTCAATAGTAGATCGAAAAGATCATGGATAATTGTTTGCCGAGACTGAAAGGATAACAGGACATCATCAAAGGTTTTCACAACAAAGAGGGGAAATTTCATTTTCGCCAGCAACGTCGATTGATATCTTGATTACATCTTTCTTTTCATATCGTCCTTGGCAATGTGGATGAAGAAGCTTTCATCGACTGACTTCCAAACTTCGAGAAGACACAGCTGGGCCTATTGCCCTAAAGACCGCGGTCTCCATTCTCTTTCTTTTGCCTCTAAGCTTAACCTGAAAATCATGCAGATTCAAAGCCTTGAACTTCATAGTTGAAGTCACTCAAGAATTTCTTTGTTTAATTCGGCGGCATTCCAACCGATCACTGGAGATCCTTTTGAAAATCCAGCATGAAGCATCAGCATCGAGCTGACGGTAATCGTATACATTTGCCATTCTTTTTTATCCATCTCCTTCTATCTACATATACAGGTCATAAATATATATATATATATATATATATATATATATATATATATATATATATATATATATCATGTAGCAGTACAGGTCAATTTATTCACAACATTCCGCCTATGACATATTTTGCATCATTAATTGGACAATTTTATACATTTTATTATTGGACAGATATAAAAGGAAAACGGAATAAAAGTGTATTATCTTACACAGTGTATGTATTACTGTATGTATCGACAATACACTTTTCTTCCGTTTTCCATTTATATCTGAACTTTTACACTGAAATTTACACTGCGTGGTAAGAAAAGAAGGAAGTAAATGACCAAAGCTCACTACAAGGCCTGAAGACATTTGTGTCCTGATAAAGAGAAATGGTTTCATACTCTTCTTGTCACAACATAGAATAATGAACATTCTACCTTCGAAATTGTCGTTTTTTGAAATTATATTTTACCATTAAAACTTATAAGAATTTAAGAGAATTATATCCTCACTCATTTTTTGGCCGCGGTTATGTAAGAAATGGGTCGAATGTCGAACAGATATCACCTTTTGGTTAATATGCTGATGTCTCGATGTGCTACTGATGACAATGGCATTACAGGGTGTATAACAGAATCGGTGCCAGAATTTCCCTGTATTTTCCAGACAAATGCAGTGTATGTCTAATGTACCCATAAACAAATGCTTTGATATAACAGGGTGTCCCAAAAGTCGCGTGAAACATCAAAAGACTGTCAATTGCTTCGATTAAATCATTGACAAATGATTTTTTTCTAAAAGCGCACGTCAATTCGGGAAAGTGACATAGTCTTGATAGGAAACTTTCATGTGAAGAATCCTACTTAAATTTAATCTAGCCGTAGCTTTTAAATTTGTGTGGTAGTGTCACTATTGGCTTTCCCGTCTACTGCTTTATCCTAGCATAATGTAGAGCAATCACAGTTCATTCTCTTGCATGAATGGCTTAATAGTTGGGCCAACATTTTGTTATTTCTTCGTCAATCATCAGTGTATCGTGAACGTCACGAAAGGGGACAAGAACGTAGGATTTTGTACTACCAAAAATCACTGAGAATACAGGCCGACAATGTTATGCTTCAGAGGTCGCACATCGGCAAGAACGGTGCCGATTGTTGCAAAACCACCTACAGTACAGCTGATTGTGGATTGGATTGCTGAGTCATAGGGAAGAAATTAATGAGGCTCAAAAGCTTTCAGGCGACTAATTGCAACAGAATCGCGACAAGTTTAGAGACTGTGTACTCCGACCGAGATTTGATCGAAAAGCAATAAGTAATGTTTAATGATGAAATTTTTAGAAAATTTCTCATTTATTCATAGCGCAGGAGCATTAGAGGCGGTAGGCCTATACCTGTATATCAGGTATAGCATATCACAGCATCCCCTCATTCTCCAAATCATGCTAGCAATGTGGACTATAATCAGCTAACGTCATCTACGGTAGTTTTCAGCTTATTAATGTATACCGTGCGTCTCAAGTGGGTCGAAAACATTTCTTGGCTCAAAGAAGGCTCATAAAATGAAGGAATGTCTCAATAGATTTCGTCAATATTTACACTTGTCGTCATAGAGGAAAATGTCTAGATCGAGCGAGTGTCTAATTCATAGAAAACACGGCATTTGTATTTATTATAAAATAAGATCAATTTCCACTTTTGCTCTAGAAAGCGGTGAATAAGGCGTTATGAGTGGAAGGGGTAACTCCACTTAATCAGCTAAATAATCGGTTTAATCGATTAAAGGGGTCCGATAACAACCATAAACAATCAGTAGACGCAATCGCTTGTGAAGGCTTGCTCAACAAATGAAAAGTGAAGCTCAAGAAATGTAATTCGTATTTCGAGATCCATTTTGAGGCCTTGTAAAATAATCAGATAACTGCTGAATGTAGAAGATATTCATGTTACTCGTCATTTGAATAGAACCCAGACGATACCTGATCATTCGACTCACTATCCATCATTACATGCAATTGTTCAAGATAAGCGAATTCTGCCAATCTAAAAACGCATTGATTCAGGGTCAATGTGTCATTTATACCAGATAAAAGGTGTCAAGATCTTCAGCATCATAAAAATTGGTGTTTTATTCTATGTTTTATCAACATACAAACAAAATACAACGAAATGATATCAAATAATTCCTCGACTTAACGTACAGTACTGTTAAAAAGTTTTTTGAAGTTAAAGCTTCAGGGATACTCGGACAGATTTCGAGATGCAACTGTCAAGCATCCAAGTGCTATCTTCTAAATACCTGTTTGGAAAAAATCGACATCTTCGAAAATGAATACAAATTTTTAAAAATGTTGCCCAATGTGTCACTTTCAGCACAATTTGTGTCTCTGCTTCCCTAGGTTTTCTAGCGCCCTGCTGTTCTCTTACATAACTACGTACTTCTGCAGCACGTCAAGTGAACTCCGTCAATTAAGATATTTAGCTAAAATTAATGACAAACGGACAGCTAACAAACCTCCAAATAAATCTTTTGAATTGAGTGTTGATTCAGAATTTTTTGGAAATTCACATATTCATTTCACAAGGCAAATGGAACAAGGAGAAAGGTAGTACATTCTACAAGGTGTTCCATAAAAGTACCTATTCATGCGATCGTTTCCAGATAGTGCCACTACATAATAATAATAATAAATGTTTATCTTTTCCAAATAGAAATCAAAATTACAAGTCACAAGTAATAAGTCGGTACAAGTCATCAACGCATAACATCACTATTGTAGAAAGATACACAGTAAGCAACAAAAGTAGTTCTCCGGTATGCACTTCTAGTAATGGGTAAGAAAAGCCTGTCTGTCCGCTTCGATCTCTGCGGTAAAAGGCGATGGAGGATGTGTTTTGGAGAAAGGGTTGAACGAAAGTTACATTGTCTTCTTATGTCGACGGAAGGGATGCGGAGGTACAATCAGACACACATAACAGTCGATGAAAATGTTTTTGAACTTTATACAAACGTGATTTATCGTTGGCAGTGATGTTCGTGAACAAAGGGTTGGCGTATTCCAATGACATCCTCACCGTTGAATTATATATTCGTATAAAGTCGTTCTTCGATACAAAACTTCTCAGCTTACTCAAACCATAAAGTCTTCTTGAAGCCGATAATATCGCGTTATCAAAGTGCAGTCTCCATGACAAAGTCGAACAAAAAGTGACACCAGTAGTTGAGGAGACCTGCTGAACACTATTTAGAACAATTGGACTTGAGGAATTTCTGTTACTGACACACATGGTTTTACACTTGAATATGTTAAGAGTGAGGTCCATATCTTTACACCAATCAATAAATCTTTGATGTTCTGATATTACATGTGAATTGTCATCATCCGCATATAATGGGAAGCACCAAGTACAGTCATCAGCAAACTTCATGAGAAGATTGTCACTGCTAAGCGATTCAAAGGATCCCATTACTATAGAAAACAAGTACGCGCCAATCACTGATCCTTGAGGGACTCCTGACGTAGCACATACCACATCACTTAAGGCATTATCGATGCAGACATACTGGTATCTGTCTGAAAGGTAGTTTGCCACCCAAGCAATAAATTGACGTGGTATTTGCGCTTCCATGAGACGTTTTACAATCAAGTCAGATCTTATTTTATCGAAAGCTTTTGACAGGTCGTACGTTACTACCAATTGTACCGCGTGAACACTTGATTTTTCCAAACTTTTACTGATGTGGTCGGTTAGGCTAATGAGGGCACATGTTGTGGAGTAATTCGGACGGAACCCAAACTGATCCCTGCCATAGTGCTGAAGAAGTTCATCTTTCATGTGACTCAAGATTATGCGCTCCAATAACTTAGCCGGTGTTGTTAATAAGCTTATTGGTCTTATATCATCAAGACAAGGGTTTTTACATTTCGGGACTGGTATCACACAACCAATTTTCCAATTTCTTGGAAAGACTTTCAAGTCTATAGAGAGATTGAACAAGTAGGCCAAAGGTTGACATAAGATATGAGCAGCATGTTTATACTGTGGTATTGGAATATCTGGCGAGCTTTTTGTAGTGTCTAAGGATTTCAGTGATCGAAAAACGTCGTCAACATTGATAGCAATATGCCAGTCGTCATTACATGGGATTTCAGGGAAAGGACGAGTCTTTAGGAAGACTTTCTTTAAGGCATTGTTAATCGCATTTGCTGTCGTTTCGCTGTCAGGATACTGATGAAGGATAAATGACAGGGCATTCTTCGACTTTGCATCCATTGTGGAGTGAACTACGTGCCAAATATCCATTGTAGGCGTCCTTACAATCCACCGCCGTTTCGTTTTCTATATTTCGGCTTGTGTCTTTATCTTTAGGTGTTCATACAGAGGTAAGTTTCGATTGCGATAAACCCCCCAACGTCGATCTATTGAAGACTTGATAACCGGAGTCATCCAAGGTTTATCCTTGCTAGATTTTCGTACATGAATCATTGGAATAGTGTAAAGCACACCAGAGGAATCACTGTCATGTAAATTTCGACCAAATGCGAGGGCAAAACATCCACATACAGAGCAAATGCGACTATAATTACGAGAGACGCTAGTAACCGACCGACCGCTGCGTTTGAAGTATCGCTGCTGTATAGCATGTCTAATGGAACTGTAAATCGAAAATGATATGGGATTGTGCTGCAAAATGTCGAACGACGTAAATCAACATGGTGTTCTATAAGCATCAGACTCCCATTACATAAAAATATGAAACGATAGTAGAAAACACAAAAAAACATTTTCATCATTACAACTTATATATTTTGAATTAATCTCAAACATTTTGTCCTTCAATTCAGATTTTTCAAATTTCCGTGAGTTTTCCCGATTTTATCCTGTTTTCCCGGTCGTTGTACACCCTGCATGGTTGCCACTCTTACAATATGAAAAATAAGCACGATTTATTCCCGCATGTGGTGAGTTTTGAATGAGAACCGATCCATGTGGATAATGTAACAGACTGATATATAATAGTAAATGAAATGCATTCTATCAAAATATGGCTTGCGGAATAGTATAAATCAACTTGCCATTTTTACTCAAATAATCACAGTGAAAAGAATTTTGTCCCCGCACTTCCCGGCAGAAATTCATACAACCTGAATCTCCGAGTATTAGAAGCACGAAATCTTGAAGAAGCAAATGTTCACCTGCAGCCCCACTGTTTTGAGTTCGGCCTCAACATTACGATTTGACAGACGGATTCACTAGATTCTTGTAGAGATTCTTGTTTCAGAGCATTGACCACATGGAATACAATGTCATCTTCTAAGAGTAAAGATTAAATACTTCCAGAAACGAAAACCACTCACAAAATGAAAAATGTCAGCCTTTGTTTCAAAATGCGAATTCATTTAATACACGTGAAAAATCACAAATATCAGGCTTATCAAGGCCAACTTTCTTGACTGAAAAACAATGCTGCAAAAATCTAGCAGAATTGATCATAGATTGTCATTTCATCATAGCAAGCCTTCTTCCCTGTGCGATTATGGTGTTTTATTATCACAATCTTAAAAAGACACAATTAGTAAGATCTTTGGATGTCACTTCCTGGTCAGAAACGCCGAAAAATAGGGTTCCCTGTTTGAACCTTGATTCATGTGATCTTCATTGTTTGAAGAATAAACGCTTTATTATTATTGCTATAATGTATATATGGCACAAAAAACAACGAAACAAATGTTGGCACAGCATGGGTGTAAAATAAAATACCGAATTCCGAAGGAAAATTCAGAAATCTATTATTCCATGACCGGCTTCTTCTCTTCCAGAGCTTGTCAAGGAGAATGATTTATACTTCAAAATTATACAAACATGGGCATTAGAACGTGCATTGACAAAGAAATACGAAAGAAAATGACAGAAAGATATTACAGCTTATTGAGTTCGGGATTAAGGATAGCTATTAGATGACCTTCTTTCATCTCCCGATAGAATTTGCTACACTGAGGTAAAAGGGAGCCGCTCTAAACTTGCTTCAGTAATGGCGAAAGACTATGTGCTTACTTACGACATAATTAGCTTTGTTAATGTGTTGTTTATGCCACGCTTATCGTTTATGAAACAAGCCACCAGTTTGTCCAATGCAAAGTCTACTGCATCCGTTAAAAAATGAAGCATAAATGCTATTACTCGATGCAAAGTATATATTATTGTGCTTGCCGAAGCTCTTTGCTGAGTTCTGTATTTCAAATATAGTTTCTTTTCCGACTATTATGCAATCGCAACATCCGTATCTGGATTCATTACATCGAGTCACTTCTTTGCCTGTTTCTCTATTACTTTTTCAAAATTCTCAAAATAATACTTGGTTGTCTGAAAATTAGAGTAAATGTATTTTATCTTTCGAAGTTTCTATTGATTTGATCGAATTAAGACACGACACGGTCAAAAAAATTCGAAGGATCCAGGAAACGGAAGATACCACAGTTAAACAACTATCCTAGTGGAGAACCCTGTAAATAATTATGAAATTAAGAGTCATGATCGAATGAATATAAATTAATACTACTGTAACAACATAGAGTAAACTACTCCAGTATAGAGTAGGGACTGAAATACGTATAAAGGCTGGTCGACTCAACTTAAGACGGTAAGGGAAATAAATTTAATACTTACAAACGATTATATTTTACCATACAAAAAATCAAAAAGGAGTTTGTCATGGCCCTGACGAGAAGCCTACTTAAAAAACAACAAAAGGTGAAAATAAGAAACATAAAAAACCAAATCAAGTTTGCTATGTATAGAGTCATCAGGGAGGAACCATGTGGCTGCATGCTTCCAACCTCCAACCTATACCACATGCCCCCATCGAATGTACGACATGGAAGGTCTCTCCAAACCTGAGGAAACATAGCAGAACATAACCGAAAATAAAAATTTAAGGCAGGTAGGGAAAGAAAAAATGTTGTTAAATATATTCGGATCATTGATGCTCTTGTCAAAGGAATGACATTCCTATTACTTTCAACCTCGGATTTCTGTGATTCCTGAAAAGCATGAAAAAAGGAATTTCAAATCAAAGACATCCAACCAAAATGGCTTTTAATCGATTAATTTCGGCGATCATATTTTCTTCTTCGAAAACAATTTTTCTCAATAATTTTCGCAAAACAGAAATGGGAATATTGCTTTTGATATGTACGCTTGATGTGCTGGTGAACAAGGAACGTAATTTCTACCATCAGAACATTTGTGATGAATGTTCCCTTCGAAGTATTACCACCATACATGCACAAAAGTGAAAATGAATAGATTCTAGCAATTCTCTTCATTACAGCACTAAATCACAATCTACACAATCTCCGATAAAATCGTTAACATAGTTATAAATCACACAAATCTCCAAATCAACGTCTCATGACAAAATCCAACCAATAATTTCTCATGTCAATATTTCCAACAATTTAGCCAACGCGCACTCGAGTTCTTCATCATTTGCTAGATAATTTTTAACAAAAGTTTTTTAGGTCCGCTACCGTCTACCGATTTGTTACAAAATTACAGCACAACTGAAAGATGACTTGTCTTTGACACTTCTTATTCATGGTGCATCTGCTGATGAAATACAAATTACTTGAAACTGCTAACGACCTCCCGCACGACTCACAAGTGAACGGTCTGTCACCTGCTGTGTATTCGCCGATGCTTTGCCAAATTACTGGAATCCGAAAACGACTTTCTGCATGAATCACAACTGAACGGTCTGTCCCCTGTGTGTAATCGCCGATGCTTTATCAAGTCACCTGAATTGGCAAATGACTTCCCGCATGACTCACAACTAAACGGTCTGTCACCCGTGTGTATTCTCCGGTGCCTCCTCAAGCTACTTGAACCGTTAAACGACTTCCCGCACGACTCACAAACGAACGGCCTGTCGCCTGTGTGTATTCGCCGATGCCTCGCCAATTGACTTGAATCAACAAACGACTTCCCACAACACTCACAAACGAACGGCCTGTCGCCTGTGTGTATTCGCCGATGACTCGCCAATTGACTTGAATAAACAAACGACTTCCCACAAGACTCACAAACGAACGGCCTGTCGCCTGTGTGTATTCGCCGATGACTCGCCAATTGACTTGAATCAACAAACGACTTCCCACAAGACTCACAAATGAACGGCCTGTCTCCTGTGTGAGTTCGCCGATGCCTCGCCCATTGACTTGAATCAACAAACGACTTCCCACAAGACTCACAAACGAACGGCCTGTCTCCTGTGTGTATTCTACGGTGCCTCCTCAAGCTACTTGAATCGGTAAATGACTTCCCGCATGAATCACAACTGAACGGTCTGTCCCCTGTGTGTATTCGCCGATGCTTTGTCAAGCCACTTGAATTGGCAAATGACTTCCCACACGACTCACAAATGAACGGCCTGTCACCTGTGTGCGTCCGCCGATGCTTTATCAAAGTACCTGAAACTGCAAACGACTCCCCACACGACTCACAGATGAACGGTCTGTCACCTGTGTGCGTTCGACGATGAGTTGTCAAATAATCTGAACGGGCAAATGACTTCCCACACGACTCACAAATGAATGGCCTTTCTCCTGTGTGTATTCGCCGATGTCTAATCAAACCTGCTGAACGGGCAAATGACTTTCCACACAACTCACAAATGAACGACCTTCCTCCTGTGTGTATCTGCCGATGGCTTATCAGGGTACCTGAGTCTGCAAGCGAATTCCCGCTCGATTCACAAGTGAACGGCTTGTCTCCTGTGTCGGACCGTCGATGGCTTGCCAAACTACTTGAACTGCCTAAGGACTTCTCACACGAAGACGACTCACAATTGCATTTTCTGGCTTCAGGTTTCACCACCAACATTCTGCCCGTGAGGAACTGAAACGACGGAAAGAAACAACTTTTAAACGCACATCAAGCATCATCTTAACGAACCAAACTGATATCAATCATAAATCATTGAAAACTGAAATTCTGATTCTGTTAAAACTAATTAACTTTTCATTTAACTGATAAGAAGAAGCTCCTTTTCTTTTTTTGAACTTACGACATCTAGTCCTTCCTACGCTCTATGAAAAATGGAAACTTTTTAAAAAGCACAGGAAAAACAAGTTTCCGAAAGAAAAACTAGAAAATTCAGGAGGGAAAATTATCTTGAATGGCATTTAACAGATAAGAATGCCATGAAAATGCAGTACGTCATATTTCTAGATACCTGTCAATCATTCCACTGAATGAAATCCAGCAGAAGCCCATATACCGAAGCATCGCTTTGGTATGAACAGAGCCGCTGATCGATGATTTAAAAGTAAGGAATAAAAAATAACGCTTCAATCCAAGAAATGTTCAAAAAATCAAAAGGAACGTCACAGCAACCTACAAGAACATTGTGTACTACTAAGTCCCTTTTCTGAATGAATGCTTCCTTCATTGTCAACCTATTTTTCTGCAAATCATCCTCCGCATTAACCTCGTCTCTAAAAATTCAACTTGTGTTGCTTTCAAATTGCTTTTCGCCTTCTCAATCATCATGGCCTAGACGTTTAGAGTTTCAGCATTCTACAACTTCTCCGCAGTTTCCGAGAGCAGCGTATTTACAGATAATCATTTGGGTGTAGCCTCTTCTTTCTCCAATCTCGCTTCCTTCTCTCTGAACGTCCACGCTTTCTTCGACATCCATTCGGATCCAATGTCATCCAAAATGGCATTTGTCGCATCCCTTTTCTTTCTTTTCCCGCTACTTGTCGCTTCCTTCTCTCAACATTCATAAGTCTCTGGTCCTTTTCCAAACACAATTTGTATTTCCGATTAGCTTGTCTCCCACGAAGAATGAAAATCTTTTGTGATGGAACAGCTTCGGACTTGCTTCCATGTGAACGAATTCCAGACGCCGTTGCCCCAATGAGTGATCAATTTGCGGAGAAACTCAATAGTAGATCGAAGAGAACATGGAAAATTGTTTGCCGAGACTGAAACGATAACAGGACATCATCAAAGGTTTTCACAACAAAGAGGGGAAGTTTCATTTTCGCCAGCATCGTCGATTGATATCTTGATTACATCTTTCTTTTCATATCGTCCTTGGGAATGTGGATGAAGAAGCTTTCATCGACTGACTTCCAAACTTCGAGAAGACACAGCTAGGCCAATTGCCCTAAAGGCCGCGGTCTCAATTCTCCTTCTTTTGCCTCTAAGCCTCACCTGAAAATCATGCAGATTCAAAGCCTTGAAGTTCATAGTTGAAGTCACTCAAGAATTTCTTTGTTTAATTCGGCGGCATTCCAACCGATCACTGGAGATCCTTTTGAAAATCCAGCATGAAGCATCAGCATCGAGCTGACGGCAACCGCATACATTTGCCATTCTTCCTTCTCCATCTCCTATCTACATATACAGGTCATAAATAAATATATATATATATATATATATATACAGGGTGACTCAAAAGTCTTAATCGGGTTTCAAGTCAAGATTTCTCAGTAAGTATTTGCACTACAACCTTAATTTTTCGTTTATACTGTAGAGGAAGAACCAGAATTTTAGTAACATATCGCAATTTGTGAAAAAAATCAAGTTAGAGGTCGAACTACTTGCTCATTCATTTTATGGAGGTCAACCAATTTATCAAATGGTATGAAACATTGTCCGCTTACGATTTGTTTCTCATTGACTACAACCACATGCTAATACTTCATCATTAAATTTGATTGATCAAGTGACCTGCTAAGTGTGAACAAGACTTAATGCACATGCGTCCATTGAAATAATAGCGGAAAGTTAATACGAAGGCATAATGAAGAAGGACAACAAAGAAGAATGCTAAGCTATCCATTTCCATTAATGTGTGATTGGTACTTATGATAATTATCGAACTTCTACATTAGCTCAATAGTTATGCATGACGTCAAAATGTAGTTGAATTGAAGCATAGGCATAGATATCTGTGAAAAGACTGATTTCGGAAACCGTTTAGTACTTAATAGCTGCTGATATTCACTTTTCTATCATAGAAACCAGTGATGTTATCTGTGCAAGATCGGATCAACGTAGTGTTGCTTATGGCTAAGCATGAGTCCGTAACTACCGCCCGACGGGAGTGGCAAAGAAATTTCACATCAAAGCCACCTAAAGGCCGCGGTCTCAATTCTCCTTCTTTTGCCTCTAAGCCTCATCTGAAAATCATGCAGATTCAAAGCCTTGAAGTTCATAGTTGAAGTCACTCAAGAATTTCTTTGTTTAATTCGGCGGCATTCCAACCGATCACTGGAGATCCTTTTGAAAATCCAGCATGAAGCATCAGCATCGAGCTGACGGTAATCGTATACATTTGCCATTCTTCCTTCTCCATCTCCTTCTATCTATATATACAGGTCATAAATATATATATCATGTAGCAGTACAGGTCAATTTATTCACAACATTCCGCCTATGACATATTTTTGCATCATTAATTGGACAATTTTATACATTTTATTATTGGACAGATATAAAAGGAAAACGGAATAAAAGTGTATTATCTTACACAGTGTATGTATTAGTGTATGTATCGATAATATACTTTTCTTCCGTTTTCCATTTATATCTGAACTTTTACACTGAAATTTACACTGCGTGGTAAGAAAAGAAGGAAGTGAATGACCAAAGCTCACTACAAGGCCTGAAGACATTTGTGTCCTGATAAAGAGAAATAGTTTCATACTCTTCTTGTCACAACATAGAATAATGAACATTCTACCTTCGAAATTGTCGTCTTTTGAAATTATATTTTACCATTAAAACTTATAAGATTTTAAGGGAATTATATCCTCATTCATTTTTTGGCCGCGGTTATGTAAGAAATGGGTCGAATGTCGAACAGATATCACCTTTTGGTTAATATGCAGATGTCTCGATGTGCTACTGATGACAATGGCATTACAGGGTGTATAACAGAATCGGTGCCAGAATTTCCCTGTATTTTCCAGACAAATGCAGTGTATGTCTAATGTACCCATAAACAAATGCCTTGATATAACAGGGTGTCCCAAAAGTCGCGTGAAACTTCAAAAGACTGTCAATTGCTTCGATTAAATCATTCACAAATGATTTTTTTCTAAAAGCGCACGTCAATTCGGGGAAAGTGACATTGTCTTGATAGGAAACTTTCATGTGAAGAATCCTACTTAAATTTAATCTAGCCGTAGCTTTTAAATTTCTGTGGTAGTGTCACTATTGGCTTTCCCGTCTACTGCTTTATCCTAGCATAATGTAGAGCAATCACAGTTCATTCTCTTGCATGAATGGCTTAATAGTTGGGCCAACATTTTGTTATTTCTTCGTCAATCATCAGTGTATCGTGGACCTCACGAAAGGGGACATGAACGTAGGATTTTGTACTAGGCGGTAGGCCTATACCCTATATATCAGGTATAGCATATCACCAGCATCCCCATCTTCAAAAAAATCATGCTAGCAATGTGGACTATAATCAGCTAACGTCATCTACGGTAGTTTCAGCTTATTAATATATACCGTGCGTCTCAAAGTGGGTCGAAAACATTTTCTGGCTCAAAGAGGAGGCTAAAAAAAAAGAAATGTCTTTATTAATAGATTACGTATTACACGTCTCCACGTCATAGAGGTGGAAGGGGCAGCATGTGCATATGTAGCGAGATTTGACATCGCATAGTTATTGAAAGTGCATTGATCAAATCTGCGCATAAATTCAATAAAACGTTAATAATTCCGCTTATGAGCTGAATATCGGCATTCACTCATCATAAGCTTTTGTAAACAACATAGAAACCCAAACTGGTTCTCCAGAATCTTGATTTTAACATCCAAATAATTTACGCATGGAAGAAAGAAATTACGCAAAGGAAGAAAATGTGATGAACAATCTCAATGATGCCGTCAAAAGTGAAATGGACACATTCGAGAAGGCAAAAGGACCTCAAAGCGGTGTAATTCAGGAGAAATGCTGTCTTGAAGATATGGACATTTGTTAAGTCGAATGAATAGCATCCAGCATGAGTTTCTGCAGAGAACGAGGCCGAGAATGAGACTTTCACAGAGTGATGTGCAATTTTCACAGAATGATGTGCACCTCATAGTCCGGCAGCCAGCACGAGTTTCTGCAGAGAACGAGGCCGAAGATGAGCAGGGAAGGAGGCCGAAAGAGACTTTCACAGATGATGTACACCTCATTCATTGTCCGACAGACAGCACGAGAAATGAGACTTCACAGAAAATGATGCACCTCATCATAGTCGGCAGCCAGCACGAGTTTCTGCAGCGGCAGCCAGCACGAGTTTCTGCAGGGAGTAGGCCGAAAGGGAGACGGCAGCCAGCACGAGTTTCTGCAAGAGAACGAGGCCGACAATGAGACTTCACAGAATGATGCACCTGCATAGTCCGGCAGGCAGCCACGAGTTCTGCATGCATAGAGGCCGAGAATGAGACTTTTCACAGAGTGATATGTGCACATCAAAGTCCGGGCAGCCAGACACGTTTTCTCCAGGGACGAGACCGCACCTCATAGTCCGGCAGCCAGCACGAGTTTCTGCAGAGAACGAGGCCGAAGATGAGACTTTCACAGAGTGATGTGCACCTCATAGTCCGGCAGCCAGCACGAGTTTCTGCAGGGAAGTAGGCCGAAAGGGAGACTTTCACAGAATGATGTACACCTCATTGTCCGACAGACAGCACGAGTTTCTGTAGGGAACGAGGCCGAAAATGAGACTTTCACAGAATGATGTGCACCTCATAGGAGGCCGAGAATGAGCTTTCACAGAGTGATGACACCTCATAGTCCCGGCAGCCCACACGAGTCGAGTTTCTGCATAGAAGCGATAGGGAGACTTCGGAGAAATGATGTGCACCTCATAGTCCGGCAGCCAGCACGAGTTTCTGCAGAGAACGAGGCCGAGAATGAGACTTTCACAGAGTGATGTGCACATCATAGTCCGGCAGCCAGAACACGTTTCTCCAGGGAACGAGACCGAAGATGAGACTTTCACAGAATGATGTGCACCTCATAGTCCGGCAGCCAGCACGAGTTTCTGCAGAGAACGAGGCCGAAGATGAGACTTTCACAGAGTGATGTGCACCTCATAGTCCGGCAGCCAGCACGAGTTTCTGCATAGAACGAGGCCGAGAATGAGACTTTCACAGAGTGATGTACACCTCATAGTCCGGCAGCCAGCACGAGTTTCTGCAGGGAAGGAGGCCGAAAGGGAGACTTTCACAGAATGATGTACACCTCATAGTCCGGCAGACAGCACGAGTTTCTGCAGAGAACGAGGCCGAGAATGAGACTTTCACAGAGTGATGTGCACCTCATAGTCCGGCAGCCAGCACGAGTTTCTGCAGAGAACGAGGCCGAAGATGAGACTTTCACAGAATGATGTCCACCTCATTTTCACAGAATGATGTACACCTCATAGTCCGGCAGCCAGCACGAGTTTCTGCAGAGAACGAGGCCGAGAATGAGACTTTCACAGAGTGATGTACACCTCATAGTCCGGCAGCCAGCACGAGTTTCTGCATAGAACGAGGCCGAGAATGAGACTTTCACAGAATGATGTGCACCTCATAGTCCGGCAGCCAGCACGAGTTTCTGCAGAGAACGAGGCCGAGAATGAGACTTTCACAGAGTGATGTACACCTCATAGTCCGGCAGCCAGCACGAGTTTCTGCAGAGAACGAGGCCGACAATGAGACTTTCACAGAATGATGTGAGTAGTATATAGTGTGACATCCGGCGCGACGCTTCGCTTCGCTTTGCTTCGCTTCGCTTGCGCCGGATGTCACACTTTTGCGGGGTTTTTTCAAAAAATCAAAATTTCAAAAATTTAGGTAGACTTCAAATTTCACGTGGCCGAAGGCCCAAGGGGGGAAAATTTAGGTAGTGACAAATTTTCAAAAAAACAAAATTTCAAAAAGAATTACAATTTTCACCCCCGCCAAAATCATGACCGTTCTAGGACACTAAAAATTATAAAAGTTGAGTATCTCAAAATTTGAGAATAACAATTTTCTCGCTTAAATCATGACCGTTCCAGGACACCGAAAATTATAAAAGTTGAGAATTTCAAATTCATGAATTTTATCCATCTTTCAGGTTTTTAAAATATATCATGTGACTAAAAATATTTCTTTAAAAATGGAAGAAACAAAAGTGGAAGGAACTTCAGAAATGGAAGGAACCTCAAGAATATATCCTTCGTTATCTCAATTAAAAACAGGTGAAATGGTTCTCAATTATTATTAAGATTAGAGCACTATGATAAATTAAGAAGACGCAATTATTACTTAGTCATTCTTCGTTAGAAGATCATTGTAACTCATAAACTCAAAATTATTCAATGAACCCGTACACTGGCTGATAATTGAAGAGAGAGACAGAGATTGAAGAGCCATCGGTAAACTTTTGACATTTCAACTTACGCGTGCGTAAAGTTTTGACATTTCAATTTACCCCTACGTAAATTATTTTCAGAATCTGTTTTCAAAATCTATTTTCAAAATCCATTTGCAAAGTCTATTTTCAAATTCAGTTTTAGAAATCGATTTGCAAAATTCATTTAGCGTTTCCTGTTTCCACATGAATAGGTTAAAACACATACGGGCAACAATAAAAAGCAATTCTTCTTGTGAATTGAGAACACATGCGGGTGTGCTGATAATAAAAAAGCAATTTTTATTGTGAATTAGAACGCATAAGGGCAACGCCGATATGCAAGATAGTTGTTATGGCAATTTTAAACAATCACTTAAACGGTGATCGTATAGAAACTACAAAAGGACAAATATCAAAAAAAGTGTGCCTGATCAACGAATTTGTAAAGAAGAATCATTTCATAAATACTGTGGATCTACAAAAAAGTTTGGAAAACTTTAGTGATATTGATTTTGATGATTTCTTGACGTCGTGTGAAATATCAGAGCGAAACGGCGAGAATGAAGCGTTCTTTTGATGAACAACTTGAGATGGAATATTATAATAAGACAATGAAAACAAGTCAAATAGTTTTAAATCTACAAAAAGCAAGCAAGCAAGCAGTGATTCAAGAACCATCTAAAACTCAGTTTTTTCTAATTCATTTTGAGAAGTTCATGAAGAAAATGGAAATATGTAAAACAATATAGATTAGAATAATTATAATATAATCATTTCAAAATCGAATAAGTAGTAAGGAAAGACATCATTAGAGAACAGTTTTAAATCAATACCCCCTCCCTTCTGACTTCTAGGGGTCCCTTAAGAAATTTTTTTATTATAAAATGAGCAACATAAATGAGTTTTTGAAATTATATGGAACACAAACGACAACGAATTTCGACCTAAAGAAAATCGCTAATCGATTAGGAATAAAGAATTTTCATGTTCTAATGAGAAACGAATTACAATTCCTAAAAAATAGGCCAACAGGAACCTTCAGTTCCCGGAACAAAGTTCCATCAATAACTGTAAATTTCATAACGAATCTTCATATTTGATTCATACGGTTTGCCCCCTACTTATACGTTTTGTACAAATTACAAAAATAACTCAAGCGAAGCTAGCTAAAGCGCCACCTAAAGGTTAAAGCTCTGTTTTCTGTAATTCATTTTGATAAAAACGTCCTCTGATATCCTCATTATCTAAATCTTTAATTTCATAAGTAATCGGATAACTTTGATTTATTTTAGAAACTTCAAATATTTCTTTAGTCCAATAGCCAACAAAGCCTTTTTCAAATTTATTCTTATATTTAAATATTCTAACTCTATCTCCAATTTTAAATTTCGGCTTAAGTTTCTGCAAATTCGGATTACTCTCATTCAAATTATTATTCTCGAATATTTTCTTTCGTACTAAATCAGGGTCGTCAGAAGCATTCTTTGGGGTTTCTTCAATACCTGAATGAACTTTATTATTGTATTTTAACCATTTCTGATTTCCTTGCTGAGTAAATTTCTTGAAAATTTTATTTTTTTAACGTCCGATTGAATCTTTCTATCACTACGGCCTTCCCAGCGTTTTCAGTTGAATAAACAGTTTCAAATAGTGGCTGAACGTTTCGGTTATAAAATTCCGACCCTTTATCAACAAACAATTTCCTTGGCTTTCTATTACTTTCTTTAAAGATTTCTTCAAACGCATATTTAACTGATAGACCACTTTTATTTTTTAAAGGTTTTACCCAAGCGTATCGTGTATATAAATCTATAACTGTCAATGCGTATTTGTAGTCCCTTTCATTCGGCATATGAATAAGATCAGCACTCCAAATATCATCTTTATTAAATACTTTTACTTTCAATAGATATTTCGGCTTTCTATATTCCTTGTGAATTTCGGACGCATAGGTTCGAGCGTTGCTCTCAGACAGCTTAGCTGTCGTTTCATTTAAACCCTGGCCGAATAATATTTTAGCTTGTAAAGCTTTCTTAACAAACATTCTTTCAATTTTTTCTCTAAATGTAGGATTCTGAATACTATCTAATTCTTGAATCATCTTCTTATCAGCTGCATGTCGAGAACTTAGATCATGATTTCGATAAGCTAAATCATGCCTGTAAGCGGCGGCATCTACTCTATTTATCGGTTCTTCACCTGGTTTCGGATTATTATTCTCATCTAGTCTTATATCTAATCGAGTTCCTGGACCAGTATATGAATGACCAGGAAGATGTTTTTCTTTCGAATATTTACTCCAAATAAATCCAGGAAAGTTTTCTAATGTTTTTTGTATATCACCACCGAAGTGGTATGGAACTTTGTTCTTATCACCTCCAATATGCTGACAATTTGAGTTTTTATTTTTGCTTAATAGATAATTCAATAAATCTAAATTAGAAATTTTTAATTTAATTAAATTTTCGGAATTTGTAGAATTCATTTTAAAAGATAAAAAAAATTTAAAAGATAAAATAAATGTTGTACCTAATCGGACCAAAGGTCCTGAGGCTTTAGCCGATAGAACTTTGTTCAGAGGATTTAGCCGATCGGACCAAAGGTCCTGAGGTTATTACCGAATCATACTAGGACTTAGATATATTCCAGAACCATCTTTAGTTTCTTTAATTTCAATTAAATCATCAACATTGTGGAGAATATTTTTAAGAACTCGTTTTCCTTCATCAACTAATTTTAATTTACTAATAAAATTATCTACTACTCCTTTTCCTTCGGGCGAAGCCCTGGAAGACATCTCCGTTGTCCCTTCACCCCTAGCAACTTTCTCTAACTCTCTGTTATGACGTTTTTGTTCTTCTAATGCTGCCTTCTCTGATTTATTTTTATTTACTGCTTGGACAATACCAGCTGTCCCACCTGCAACACTTCCTGCTGCAGCTATGCCTCCTATTATTAGTGGAATTAATGGGAGAATCCCGCCATTCTTTTCTTCTTGTAATTGAATATTCTCTATCATTGGTTTACTTATGTAATACTTTTTTTTATTAATAGTAATAGTTTTAGGGGTATTTTTGTCAACAATATTACGTAATTTTAATTCAACAGTTTTATTATTAATATTACTTTTCGCTTGCGACATTTTTAATAAAAAAATTTTAAGTTATCAAAAATTTAAATCTATTCTAGTTATGAAAAAATTTTAAGTTAAGAATTTTTTTAATATATTCTAGTTATGAAAAAAAATTAATTAATCGACTAAGTCATGGGCTTTAACCTATCGGAGAGAAGCTCCTCTGGCTTTAGCCGATCCTAACCATCTTTCCATTAAGAATTTCAATAGAATATTTTGCATCTTCTAGCAATAAACCATAAGCCATCAATGAAGTTGTGGAATCTTTCTTTTCAATATTAATTGTTACATCACAACCATTTTTAATAATATCTTCAGATTGTGCACTTAAATCGAAACAGAAAATTGGATATAAATGTCTCCAATCTCCAGGAGTTAATTGTGGTTCAACTCCAAATTCTATACAAAGATTTCTATAAGCATCATATCCTTCCATAAATTGATTATTGGTATCATCGAATCTTAATGGATCAATTGGATATCGAGTTTGATTTAATGAAACTTGTAAACTTCGAATTGTATTAATATGGAAGATATTATTGTTCTTATCAAAACTTGGAGAATTATTTCTTTGAAATGTTAGTAATAAATATCTTGGAGTATTCGCAGTTCTAGTAAAATGCCAGTTAAATCTTTGTTCGGAAAAAGTTACTGAACTAGCAGTACGCTTTAGAAAATTTACTGGAATTGGTTTGTTAGTATTTAATCTTTTTGCAATAGCTGTTTCAACCTCTAAACTAGGAGTAATATGCTTAATCCACCATTCAAGTCTATCAATTTTTAAATATGCTTTTTTTCCAGTCTTACCAAAAAAGATTAATTCATTATTTGCTGTACGATGAATTATTAATTTAAATTTTAATTGATATGATATTTTAACATAATCTAAATAACCGAATAATGGAGACAATGACCAATTTACTGTTTGCTTACTTTTCTTGTTAAATTCACGTCTTTCTTTATATGCATAATTATTTGTTTTATTTAAATGTTTTGCAATATTTTCTACATCTTTCGCAATTCCTGCGGCATCTGTTCCAGCGTGAGATAAATCATCAATAATTATACCATCATTAGTATCAGGAAACCAACCTTCGATTTCATGCTTTTTATTATTTTCACCAATTGTTATAAATCTAAGCATTGTATCAATTACACCTGGGGAATCACTTATTGTTTCTATATTTTGAGTTGCAACATCTAAACGCGTTTGTGTAAATAAACTTGGGAAAAAATTATTCTCTAGTGTAATATTATCGGTATCTGGTAATGGTGTTGTAAAATTAGCATCACTATATAAAGAATATTCACAGTGTAAAAATGAATCAGGTAAATATAAATAACTCTGCTGATTATCAACTTCAAAGATTAAATCTCCTCCAGTATTTACTCTACTGGAAGATCCGGGATTCGTAGCAATTCTTATATAGTCATTCTTTTTTTGATTATAACTGACGAACGGAGGATCGTCTAATCTAAATTTATTTTCGATAAGCGAAGACATTTTTATAAAAAATAATTTGACTTTTTGTTTTTCTCACAGATAGAAAAAAATTTTTACTAAAATATAATTTTAGAATTTTGCTAGACCAGCTCCGCTGCTCACGCCATTACCTCTTATTTCTTCAATTGTTTTTTCATTATGTTTACTATCAGACGGAGCTCCGCTCCTCAAGGTTTCCCCAACAGCAATGTTAGCAATTTTGTTTTTTGTTTCATCTGAAAGTTTTTTTAATTTTTTTAGTTCTTCAGAATCATTCCTAAGTTTACGAATAGCTTCTAGTTGTTTTAATTCGTTTTGTGATTTAACAGCATTTGATATTGCACTAGCTGTACTACCTATAGCAGCTGCTCCTTTTGCAGCAGATGTAATCAAATCTTTATTATTTTTAATTAAGTTAACGATACTACCAATACCAGAAAAGATGCCATCCCCTTCTTTTTGAACGGTTTCTCTATTATCATAATGGTAAACCGGATTCATACGTGGTTCATGAGCAATTTTTTGATTTGAAGCAAATTGTTTAAGATTGTGTTTATAAATTATAGGCATTTTTTAGCAATAAATTTGACTTTTGGGAAAAAAAATAAATTATAAAAAATGTTTATTTTTTGTTCTTAACTTTTGCAGATTGCGTTTTTGGTTTAACTTTATCAGGAACCAAACCTGCATCAATCATTCTTTTTATTCTATGATTTCTTTCATAATATTTCTTTCTTTTATTAACTCTTCTAATTGTTTAATTCTTTTAAAATTATTAGCTCTAATTTTATCCATTTTTAAAATTATATACTTTTATATTTTAAATTTTTTTTTAAAAAATTATATTTATACTTTTATATTTTTAAAATTATATTTATATTTTTGTATTTTTTAAATTATATTTATATTTTTTATGATTCTTATTTTTTGTAGGTAAAAAATATTTAAGTTAATATTTACAATACTCGTTTAAGATTTACGTTTGTGAATGGACAACAACTTCGAGATAACTTTATTAATTGCCTGTTGCACTTTATCTATTGCGTCAAGTAGCGTGTGATGTACTTTAATTTCTTTTCTATTAACTTGCATTTTCTGCTGATTAATCTTCAATGCCGTTTTAAGAGCATTTAACTTAATTTTAAGAACATCTAATTGTCTTTTAACAGCATCTAACTGTTCTTTATTTTCTTTAGAGTTTTCTTGTAAATTTTTCTTTAATTCATTTTCTAAATTGATTTTAAGAGTTTTCATTTTATCAACTTTTTCATTAAGTGAGTTTACTTCATTTATTATTCTATTCATCTTTTTCATTTGCTGAGTAATTTTAGAACTTAATTCATCAACACTTTTTTGGAATGTAGTTTGTAACTGCTTTAAATTTTTTTTAATTCTTTCAGGAAGTTTTTCTATTTCATCTTCTAATTGTTCTTTTAACATTTTTATCTGATGTTTATTTTTAATTACAGCAGATTTTAAATTTAAAGAAAGTAATATTAAAATTTTTGATTGTTCTGAAATCTTTTTAAAAAGTTTTGCTATATCTGCTTCTAGCTCTCTATCCTTTTTATCAAGTTTTAGTAATTTTTCGTTTAATGATTTGTAATTAAGTTTAAGCAACTTCAATTCATTCATCAGTGGAACCATAACATCGTTTATATATTTTTCCTTTAAGTCATTGATTTGTGTATCAACATATTGTTTATTTGTTAACTCTGTATTTTGTTGCGGAAGAATAGAAAGATGCAATGGACCAGATAAAACGTCTCCAGTTTTCATAATATGATTTTCTATCTCTATTTCTAATTCACGATTATTCGGGATATATGCACCTCCACCAACATTTGGTAACATCATTTTTTAACAATAAAAAAATAAATTTTTTTCTAATAAAAATAAAAATGGAAATGTCTCAAATTTGTCAAGTTTGTGGAGTAGATTTTTTAAACCCAACTATGTTGTTTACTCATATGAAAAATACATCATGTGGGAAAATTAATCGAAGTAACTTTTATAAAAAACAGTATGATGGTATTCAATCTAACAATAATCAACTGGAACAACCATTGCAAAAATTAAAACATTTATTTATTTCAGATCAGGGGCAAAATCTTTATACCGCTAGAAAAAATACACCTAGAAAAAATACATCTAGGCAAAATAATAATAATTATTTAGCACAAAATAATCATGTAAATCAAAATAATTCTTTTATTCAAAATAATCATGTAAATCCAAATAATCATGTAAATCCAAATAATCATGTAAATCCAAATAATCATGTAAATCCAAATAATCATGTAAATCCAAATAATCATGTAAATCCAAATAATCATGTAAATCCAAATAATCCCCTTGCTCAAAATAATAATGTCAATCAAAATAATAAATCTGTGAAAGGGGATACGAAAAAATGTTCTGGTTGTAATAAAAATATAACGTCCAAAAATTTTGCACGTCATTTAAAAATATGTGAACAAACAGAAGAGGTTAAAAAAGCTAAAAAGGATAAAATGAAAGATCAGTTATGTCGTAATTGTAATAAATATTTTACAATTCAAGGAATTACTAATCATTATAATTCTTGTATAAGTTCTACAAGACAATGTACAAGTTGTCAAAATACTAAACCTAAGACAGAGTTTTATGATAGTAAATATAAGTGTAAGGATTGTTTAAAGGAAAAAGTAAAATGTAGAGGTTGTCAAAAAATTATATTAAAGAAAAATTTTCCAAGACATGTAACACTATGTCCAAAACTTAATGAAGATTTAAATCAAAATATTCCAAATCAAAATATACCAAATCAAAATATTCCAAATCAAAATATTCCAAATCTTCATCAACGTATAAATACTTTTTATTAGTATTTCTATTAAAATAGTCTTATATATTAAAATATTTATATTTCTACTAAAATAATCTTATATATATTAAAATATTTGTATTTCTACTAAAATAATCTTATATATATTAAAATATTTGTATTTCTACTAAAATAATCTTATATATAGTAAAATATTATTTTTTTATAAAGAATAAAATATTATTTTATTAAAATATTCTTATGCATTCTGGAAGAGAGGAGAGGTATAAAAAATACTTCTTTTGAGTATAGGAACAAAAATTCCGACACATTCCGGAGGTTCTACAGAGGTTAAAAACACTCAATAGAGTGTAAGAATGCTAGTCCGGAATCAACAAATAATAACTCCTAAATTTTTTATTTAAAAAATAATAAATGAATAAAAGCGAAAATTTGGAAGATTTATATTCACCGGTTATAATTAAAAGTGATAAAAGTAATAAAAGTAATCTAAGTCGTCATAAATCTCTTAATGCACTGAGTTTCAAGATACACTAACCCCTCAAGATCCGAATCTAAAAGATATTAATAATATTGTAGATAATCCTATATATAATACTAGATATAATAATAATATAGATAAAAATATATATAATAATATAGATAAAAAAATATATAATAAAAGATATTTAGAGACACTACCCCCTAATTCATCTCTTAATAAAAAAATACCACAATCAGATCTTACACGTCTTTGGAATTTTTTAAAATTTCATTGTATAAAAATATTGTTAGCATGTATTTTAATATTTTTTATTTATCATCTTGTTATATGTATTGGAAATCAATGGGGTTACTTTCTAACAGAGGAACAAAAGAGAATAAATTTTTATAAACAAGAAATAAAAACTTTTAAAGGATGGAAGACTGAGGAGGATAAGATTAAGGATAAAACTAATAATAAAAATATTAAACAAGGTAAAATGCATCAAGAAAATTTACATTTCATTGTTTACGGTAAAACTGGAAGTGGTAAGACTACGTTTATTAAAAAATATATAAACCAATATTATAAGGACGAAACAAAAGTACATATTTTTTGTATGCATACTTCTGAATGGCCAACTTTTACAAACGTCTATAATGATAAACAATTAGATGAGTTACAAGATATGGAAAGTTTTGCTGGTACACCTGAAAATAAATCTTTATTAATTTTAGATGATGTTGCAAGTTTATCAAAACAAAAAAATATGTCAGAAATATTTACAAAAGGAAGACATCAAAATATTCAATTAGTTGTATTAGCTCATAAAGCTTGTGATGTAGATAATAAGATTAGAGAAAACATTCAAACATTTTTTACAACTACACAAAATAATGCAGCATTCTTTAATGATATTAATAAAAATTATAAAATGAATATGCCTTTATCATATTATACACAACATAAATATGGAATAATACGTGTTGACACCATAAGTGAACATATGCAAGTATATGATAAAGACTTGAATATATTAGTAGATACCGAACATGAAATCTATAATAACTCTCAAGATTTTGATATTAGAATGTATGCAAATACAAAACATTTATCAAATCAAGTTATAGAACAAATAATTATCTTTTTAGAATCCGAAGCAAAAGTACCACTAAAAATTATTCCTGATACATTTTATTTTTATTTCGATCATTATTTAAATACAAAATTTGGTATACCAATACCTAACAGATTACAAGATAATGAAACATTAAACTATTTGAAAATTGCAATCAATGATGTTAGAAACGGATTAAGAAAAGCAACCCCAATAATATCTGATGTTAAATCTACATTTTCTGATGCCAAATCTACATTTGTTGAAGCCAAAAAAACTTTTAATGATATAAAACCATTAATAAATGGTGTAAGTGAAATACTTAATAATTAAACAAATTTATCATAATCAAACCGAAGGTTCTAGGGCTTCGCCCGATTTTGCAGATATATTAGAATTTTTCCATTATATATATTTAGAATTTTTTTCTCTAAAAATTAAAACAAAAATTTTTTTTTAAAAAAAAACTAAAACACAAATTTTTTCTTTAAAAAATAAAAAATGAAAAAATTTTATTGTGTCTTATGTGAAAAAAAATTGCAAACAAAAAGAAGTTATCAATCCCATCTACAAAGTAAAATGCATTTACAAAATGTAGAACGAGTTGATGAAGGAAATATATTAAAATTAAATAGTTATAAAAACTATCTAGAAACATTGCCTACTGATATAAAAGTTAAAAAAATGTTTGATGATTATTCACATTCGGAATATAAAAAATTTTTTAATAGTGAAGATGAAGCCGTAACAGATATAAAATATTTATTTAGCGATACTGATGAATTTAACGAAATAGATGAATTTGATGAAGCCGTAACAGATATAAAATATTTATTTAATGAATCGGTTGAATATAATGAAACCGATAAAACTTTTTCTGATATTCTAACCAACTTTTATAATATATTTAAGAAATCTTTCAAATGTTATATGAATGTAGAAGTACTTTATACAAAAAATGGACCTGATGGAATTCCTGAAGAAATAATACAAGGACATTTTACAAATTCGCAAGAAATTCATAATGTAAATGATATACAACCCATATTTGAATCGATGATACTTAAATTAGAAAATTGTATAATTGAAGCCCAGTTACGTGAATCTGGTTGGAGATTTGTTAAAATAATATCTAAGAAAATAGTAATTGATAAATATAAAAATAATACTGGTGGTAGTTATGTTCCTTTACCTTTCAGTTCACCTCAATTAATCAACATAAAAAATGAAGATGATTATTGTTTTCTGTGGAGTATTATAGCACATTTACATCCTGCAAAATATCATAAAGAAAGACTAAGTCATTACAATAAAGAAGAATACATAAGTGAATTTGATCTTTCTGATGGCTTAGATGAATTTCCATATGATTATAATAGGTTACTAAAGTTTCATAAAAAGAATAAAAATTTAATTGAAGTAAATGTTTTTGAATTAAATGTGAATTATGTTTCTATTGGTAAAATTACTCCACTTTACTCAGATTCAAAAAAATTTTATTTGAATAATAAAAATTTATGCCAATCAGAAATAGTATATAATGATAGAGGTAATTACATGCATCATAATATTTTTTACCAAGGAAATATAATATGTACTGAAAAATTTGAACTTGTTAAAACACTATCACCAATAATGATTAATCATAATAATTATAAAGGACGTACTGATGATTATAATTACAAATATTCATCTTTATCTTCAGAATACCAACAAAAATTAGAAAATTTAAATAAAAGTTTACAAAAATGTAAAATAGATTATCAACAACAAACAAAAATGTTACTACAAGAATATCACCATAAATATCAAAATAAGATAGAAACAATTCAAAAATTAAATGAAGAAAATAATAAAGAATTAAATAATGAAGAAAATGAAACCAATCAAAAAATAAATGAATCTTTAAAAAAATGTCTACAACAATATAAAGAACAATATGATAAAGAATATAGTTATCAGTTACAAATATTAAATCAAAATTATTATCAAAATACATTTAATCTTACAAAAGAAATTAATGAAACACATGAAATATATAAAGATGAATTTGAAAAACTAGAACAGTCAAAACAACCAGCACAAGCGAATATATTATATTATCAGGGTCATTTTATATTGTGTAAAGATGTTTCTATATTTACAAAAACTTCAGATAATAAAAATTTTCCTTGTCTTCAATGTATGACAAGTTTTAGAACTTTAGAAGAAATGAATAGACATTTGGAAAATTGTCAACAAAACGAAGCAGTTCAAAATACTTTTCCTAAAGATGATTATTTAGAATATAATAAATGGTATTTTAAAAATAAAGTACCCTTTACTATTTATTGTGATTTTGAAGCATATAATGTTAATATGACGCAAAATCAAACGGAAAGTTCCAGGGCTTCACCCGATTCTGAAAATTATAATTCTGAAAATTATAATTCTGAAAAAAGTGCGCCTGAAAGAAGTGCACCTGGAAAAAGTTCAACTGAACAAAGTAAAGAAAAATATTTATTTGAACAAAAACCATTATGTTGGGGAATGTACATTCATTCAAATTATCCTGAATTATTTAAATCAGAATATTTACAATACTATGGTGAAGACAGTTCAGAAATGTTTACAAAGAAAGTAGAAGAATTACAAGGACGTTTTTCACAATTGCTTGAAACAAATAAACCAATGATACCATTAACGGATGAAGAAAGAAAAGAATTTTATGATGAAATAAATTGTTATTACTGTGGAAAAGGTTTTACAAATAAATATAAAACTGGCAGAGGTAGATATATTGATAAAGTAAAAGATCATGATCATCTAAATGGATTATATAGAGGTGCAGCACATAATTCTTGTAATCTTAATGCTAACAAATTTAAATATAACTTTGTTCCTTTATATTTCTATAATGGTTCTAAATATGATTTCCATCTAGTAATGAAAGATTTATTTTCATCTGAAAAATTACAACAACAAAAAATAAATGTACTATGTAAACAAGAAGAAGAATATTTTTCAATGCAATTAGGTTGTATTAGAATTTTAGATGCATTTAGATTTTTTACTCCTTATTCATTAGATGTTATGGGAAAAACTTTGAAATCTGAACAATGTAAAATATTAAATAAATATAATTTAAAACCTTTAAAAGGAATATTTCCGTATGAGTACATAGCCTGCGGCTCACAGTCGAAGACTGATATAACTGGAGCTTTTAATTCTGTGAATAAAATTATGGAAGAAGAACAACCTCCTCCAATAAATAAATTTAAATCAACATTAAAACAATCACAATTATCTGACGAAGACTATGCAGAAGCTGAAAAGAATTGGAGAGAGTTAAATTGTAAAACAATGTATGATTATACAATGAAATATCTACAGATAGATGTATTAATACTAGCTGATCTTTTCGAAAACTTTCGTGACATGTGTTTAGAATATTACGGAATAGATCCATGTTATTGTTATTCTACACCAGGTTTAACATGGTTAGCAGGATTAAAACATACAAATGTTAAACTTAAACATTATAAAGAAAATACATATGATAAATTATTATTTTTTGAATCTGGAATTAGAGGTGGAGTTTCATCAGTTTTAGGTAATAGATATGTTAAATGTTATAATAAGAAAGTAAATCCACAAGAATATGGAATAATGAAACCTTTATCTCCAGAAGAAAAAGAAAAAATATTAGAAATTTTTCGAACGAAACAAGAAGGAGTAGAACGTGAAAAAGCAATTGATGAATTCATGAGAGAAAACTATTTGTTATATTATGATTTTAATAGCTTATATTCTTCTTGCATGATACAAGAATTACCAACAGGTGAAATGACATGGTGTAATAATCTAGATTATCAAAGAACATATGATGGTGAAAATAATTTTGGTTATGTATATGAAGTTGATTTAGTATATCCTGATTATATAAAAGACGCAACAAAATATTATCCTTTCTGTCCAGAAAACAAAATTCCCAATATAGAAGATTTTTCAGATTATCAAAAATCTATAATGCCGAAAAATACAGACCAACAAAAAAACTTATGTTAACACAAGGTAATAAAGGAAAGTATGTTGTTGAAGGAAGAATGCTAGATTGGTATTTAGATCATGGCATGATTCTCACCAAAATACATCGAAAACTAGAGTATAGAAAATCTAAATGGTTAAAAAATTATATAGAGTTCAATATTGAAAAACGTAAAATAGCTAAAAGAAATAAAGATGATTTTGGAAACGTTTTCTTCAAATTAATGAATAATGCATTTTATGGTAAGACTTTAGAAAATGTGGGTAATAGACAGAATATTGAAATAGTTTATGATAGAGATAGATTTCAAAATTTAACAAGGAAACCTACATATAAAAGAACTACTAGATTCAGTGATGAACTTTGTGCTGTTCATCTAAGAAGAAGCATTGTAAAACATGATAAGTTTAATTTCATTGGTTTCACTATATTAGAATTAGCTAAACTATTTATGTATAGTTTTATATATGATTATTTAGCACCTGCTTATGGCAAAAACTATAAATTACACTTTACAGATACCGATTCTATTTTCTTAGAATCAACAGTACCATATGGTTCTTCACTTGATAAAGAAATTAATAAAATAAAAGATATTATTCATCCTTTTGATTTATGTAAAGTAAAAGATGAATTAGAAGGAAATGAAGATTTCATAACAGAAGCTATATTTTTAAAATCTAAATGTTACTGTTATGATACAACTAATAATATTAAAACACATAAAACATTAAAAGGAATTTCAAAGGCATCAGTGGCTAATCAAATAACATTTCAAGATTATAAAAATGCATTATTTAATAATGAAATAAAAACAGCATATAATTATAGACTTAATTCAAAGAAACATAAAATGTATTTAAAAGAAGAACATAAATTAGCATTAGATCCATTTGATGATAAAAGAAAAATTTTACCTGATGGAATAACTACTTTACCTTTTTAATTTTCTAATTTCTATTTTCTAAATATAACAATATAACAATATAAAAATATAAAATATTATAAAATAATATAACATAAAATAATAATATAAAATTATCATATAAAAATGGATAAAATTAGAGCTGATAATTTTAAAAGAATAAAACAATTAGAAGAGTTGATAAAACAAAGAAATATTATGAAAGAAAATCATCTTCAACATAGAATGATAAAAGCTGGTATTCAATCTGATATGTTTGAAAAAATGCAGCAAACCGAGCAAGTAAAAACTGATTTTGAAAAAACTATGGAACCATTTAAAACTCTTGAAAAAGAAAGTACAAATAATGATAAACAAACTGATATAACAGATCCAGAGCACAAAACTATATTAGATGACTATGGATTACTAGAATCAAACATTAATAAGAAATTACCAAAATCTATGCAATTTGAACATTCTATTTCATTTATAGATGGAAAAACAATACCTAGATTTTATCTCGGTCAAAAAGAAATATTTCCACAACCTTTTCGAGGTATAATTTTTTCACCAGATAAATCTCCTTTTAATTTAGATAGAAATTTTGTTGATCTTTTAAGAGGAGCAGATTTAAATAATTATGCTGTAGAAGATCTCATAAAATATAAAGCTATGTTAGACAGAGTTGGTGCAGTAAAATCTCTTAGACGTTATAAACAATTAGAAAATTTATTATCAACGGGAGTTAAAGTAGGGAAAGGTTTATCTGAAAAACAGAAAACAGAAACAACCATATTTTTACCAGATGATCCACAAGAATTACTAAATAGATTAAATATTTTAATATCTGCAATAAAAGAAGGACATAATTCTAGTTTCAATGAAATTCATGCTATATTGAAAAGACTGTTAGAAAAGAAGATTCTAAATGAAGAGGATTATAAAAGTGTAGCTGAAATATGTTGTTTCTAATTTTTATCTATGATTTTTATTTATGATTTTTATCTATGATTTTTATCTATGATTTTTATCTATGATTTTTATCTACGATTTTTATCTATAATATTTATTTAATTTTTTTAGTTTAAAAATGTGTTCAACAGATTTAGACAAAATTAATGATCATTTAGAAAATTTGACAGAGATTTTGGGTTCATCAAAATTTAGTACGACGTTAAAAATTATAACAACTACTTCATCACACACTTGTAATTTAGAACCCATTCTACATTTGGAACAAAATAAAAATTATCAAATTGCATTGACTAGTTTCTCTACATTTAACACTATTCAAAACGTTATCAAAGATGTGAATGATCAATTTAGATATTCTACTGATAAAGGCAAAACATGGAAAATATTAACTTTTCTTCCTGGTTCTTACGAAGTTGAATCAATATCAAATGAAATTAAGAGACATTTAGGTATACCATTTAAAGATAAGAAACAATTACATTTTGCAGTTGAACCGGCAGTTAATAAATTTTCTCTTACTTTAGACGAAAATCATCAAGTTGATTTTAATCATGATAGATCATTGTCAAAGCTATTAGGATTTAATAAACAAACCTATAGTCAAGGTTATCATTTAGGTGAGAAGATTCCAAAAATAACTGAAATAAATTCAATTGTTGTACATTGTGACATTATTGAAGGAGGATATATAAATGGTAAATTATCAAATTTAATATTCAGTTTTCCAGCTTTTACTGTACCCATTGGTTATAGATTAAATGTATTTCCACAAACATTAATATATTTTCCTATTACAAGAAAAACTATTAACAACATTAACATTAGAATCACTGATGAAAAAGGACAAGAAATAAATATTGGAGGTGAAGAGATTATGATAGATCTTTTGGTTCGGGAGGTATAAACTCCCGTTCGGGAGGTATAAACTCCCGTTCGAGAGGTATAAACTCCCGTTCGAGAGGTATAAACTCCTACGCGAAGCTAGAGAAGTTTAATTTTCTTCTTCTTCTTTAGAAACAAAAAATAAAAAAATAAAAATAAAATTTTTTTATTAAAAAATGAGTGAACTACCTCCATTTAATAAAAAAAAACTTAAATTTAATCATCATCCAAATTTATCTAATAAAGTTTTGTCAGTTATTTGTGGAAGATCAGGTTGTGGAAAAACGTATCTATTGTTTAAAATTTTAACGACTCCAAATTTTTTGGATTATAACAATCTTATAATTTATACAACAACGGCAGAACAACCCGTCTATCAATTTTTAAAATATGGATTTGAAAATAATCTTAAAAAAACAGCAATTGCTTCATTATTCAAAGAATATGAAAAATCTGAAGATGAAGAAGAAATATGTTCGTGGTGTGAAGAAGCAGCAAAAATGATCAGTTAGTAGAATCTAATAAAAATAAGCATATAAAGATACAACTAATAGATGATAGTGGTAATATGCAAGATCCTAGTAAACTAGATAAAACAATGAAACATTGTGTAATTTTTGATGATTGTGTTAATGATAGAAATCAGTCAGTTCAGAGAAATTATTTCACAAGAGGTAGACATAATAACTGTAGTGTATTTTATTTAACACAAAGTATGTATTCATTAGACGGAAGTGTTATTAGAAAGAATGCAAATATATTTATACTATTTGAAATAAATGCAAGAAACTTAAGTGATTTGCTAAGAGATTTATGTATAAGAGATAAAGATGAATTTAAACAATCGTGTAATAATGCTTGGGCAAAAGATTATGGATTCATTACAATTAATATTGATAAAAAAATTCATGATAGAGTTATCGAAGATTTGTTTACTGAGTAATAAAAAATATACAACATAGTGGTATAATATTTTTTTGTTATTATCAGCTTTAATTTTATCTATTTTTTAAAATATAATATTTGAATTTTGTGGTAAAATTGGAATACAGCAAAAACATTTTACTGAACAAATTATTTTTTTATTGCTTTGTTGTTTGTAATCTTTTCGTTTAAAGTTTTCTCGTTTAAAGTTTTCACGTTTAAAGTTTTCTCGTATTAAGTTTTGTTTAATAAAGTTTTGTCTAATAAAGTTTTTAGCTCTTCTAAAAAAATTTTGTCATTTTCTTCATTAGAAATTTTATCATCACTAAAAGTTTTACCATCACTAGAAATTTTGCCATCCTTTTTATTTTTATCATCAACTTTTTCTGTCTGTGATTGAAATGATATTTGATTTACTTCATTAGCTATTTGATCAAATTTTTCAATCTCATCTAACGTAATAACATTATCATCACATACTCTTTGAAAGTAGTAATGTAGTTTATCATAGACTTCTTTAATATGTAAATGCTTAGTTTTTAATGATTTTCGTTTCTTAGTTATTAAAGATTTATCTAACATTGTAACAAGTGAAGTTGCAAAAACACCCGTACCTGTTAAAGCTGTAGCAACTACTGGAATTACTAAAACACCTGAAGATATAACAATTGTTAAAGCACCTAAACTTATTGTTAAGAATATGCCAATTCCTTGTGTTACATTCTTAACTTTACTCCATCTCTTTCTTAATTTTTTATAATGCTCTAATCTTAATAATAATTGAGATTCCTTATCTTTCATATACTTTACTCTATCTTTGTGTTTTTCTTTATTCATTTTTTCAATGTTAATCTTTTCAATGTCCATTAAAGTAGAACTACGTTCATATGATAACGAAGGATATATTCTTGAGATTCCTTCCATTTCTGAAGTTCCTTCCACTTTTGTTTCTTCCATTTTTAAAGAAATATTTTTAGTCACATGATATATTTTAAAAACCTGAAAGATGGATAAAATTCATGAATTTGAAATTCTCAACTTTTATAATTTTCGGTGTCCTGGAACGGTCATGATTTAAGCGAGAAAATTGTTATTCTCAAATTTTGAGATACTCAACTTTTATAATTTTTAGTGTCCTAGAACGGTCATGATTTTAGCGGGGGTGAAAATTGTAATTCTCAAATTTTGAGATTCTTAACTTTTATGATTTTCGGTGTCCTGGAACGGTCATGATTTTGGGGGTGAAAATTGTAATTCTCAAATTTGAGATTTTGAAAAATTTGAAAAATTGGGTATTTTTAAAAACGCCCAAATTTATGAATTTAGGTCTTCATAACCTGAAAAAGGGTTCAAATTCATGAATTTATGTTGTTTTTAAAAATACCATTTTTTTGAAAAAATGGTACTTTTTGAATGGACTAAATTCATGAATTTAGGTCTTAAAAACCTGAAAAAGGGACTAAATTCATAAATTTGTCGTTTTTAAAAGTACTAATTTTTTTGATTTTATGGTGTCCTGGAACGGTCTTTTATCCATTACTGATGTGCACCTCATAGTCCGGCAGCCAGCACGAGTTTCTGCAGAGAACGAGGCCGAGAATGAGACTTTCACAGAGTGATGTACACCTCATAGTCCGGCAGCCAGCACGAGTTTCTGCATAGAACGAGGCCGAAAGGGAGACTTTCACAGAATGATGTGCACCTCATAGTCCGGCAGCCAGCACGAGTTTCTGCAGAGAACGAGGCCGAGAATGAGACTTTCACAGAGTGATGTACACCTCATAGTCCGGCAGCCAGCACGAGTTTCTGCAGAGAGCGAGGCCGGGAATGAGACTTTCACAGAGTGGTGTACACCTCATAGTCCGGCAGCCAGCACGAGCTTCTGCAGAGAACGAGGCCGAGAATGAGACTTTCACAGAGTGATGTACACCTCATAGTCCGGCAGCCAGCACGAGTTTCTGCAGAGAACGAGGCCGAGAGGGAGACTTTCACAGAATGATGTACACCTCATAGTCCGGCAGCCAGCACGAGTTTCTGCATAGAACGAGAACGAAAATGAGACTTTCACAGAATGATGTCCACCACATTGTCCGGCAGCCAGAACAAGTTTCTTCAGGGAACGAGGCCGAGAATGAGACTTTCACAAAATTATGTACACCTCATAGTCCGGCAGCCAGCATGAGTTTCTGCAGGGAACGAGGTCGAAAATGAGACTTCCACAGGATGATACAAGTTCACACTTTGTTGCCTGAAGACGTGGTCTGGTTAGACCATGAAATATCGTGTGTGTATTGCACAATAATAAATCTGTACCAATCGTCTGATAGCAATTTTTTTTAATCATCAATATTGGACGAACCTATGTTTTCAACCATTTTACCCTTATTTAACCACATTCTCGTGAACATGAACGATCAGAAACATGATAATAGCATATCCACATGATAGGAAATTACATGAAGACATTCCATGTCAAAAATTATGTACCGTAATAAGCAAAAATATTGAAGATTTCGTTTTAACCAAAAACTGCGTCCGATTAAATTAATAGTGTTTTTATTTGATTGTGTCTGACAAGAAGATGAACTAACTAGAACACGACAAACATTCAAATTCGTAGTAGGCAGCGGATCCACATCATTCTGTGAAAGTCTCATTTTCGGCCTCGTTCCCTGCAGAAACTCGTTCTGCCTGCCGGACTTAGGTTGTTAGCAGGTCCATTCATGAAGTGTAAACACAATAATGTCTTCATATAGAAAATCGAAAATAAGACATTTCTAGACATTCGAAAAAAGCGATTTTTCAAAATGGGTCATTAGTGGTGGTGAACCGAACCTTGATTTTTCAGGTACGGCCAAACCGAACCAAATTGGCCGAACTTTTGATGCTATTACTTCAAGAGATTGTAGTCAATAATTCTGTAATAATTCCAATTACTGTGTGTTCCGTATATATCTTGTCATTGTCTTCCGGCATTTCCCCCAGCGAGCTAGGGGTCGCTACAGGGGATCCTTTTTCTCCATGCATCCCGGTTGTGCACCTGCTCTTCAATCACCACTCCAAACATTTCCATGTCTACCTTGACCACATCCATTCATCTACGTTAATGTCTTGCACGCCTCCTCGCACCCTTTGCGCATCACATGCGGTACCATCATAGTCTGGCCTCACTTCCTTACTCTGCGATCCTACCTTGTTTGCACCTCTAATGTGCCTATTCCTTATCCTGTCATTACTCGTCACGTCAAGCGCAAGCCTCACCATTCTCATCTCCGCAAGCTCCAGCTATGATTCTTGCCTCTTCATCATTGGTTCCAGTCCCAAAGTCATCGAGTGCCAAACGACTGTCCGACGGATCTTTCCCTTGACTTTTTAATGGACTACAACACCGAAAGAGGTTATGGGCCACAAAAGATCCACATAATGTGACGCTGTGACATTGTCTAGGACACTGCATGGGACATTGCCTTGAGATTGCCTAAGGAGTAAATTGGCATTTATGATTTAACTATTTTTTTAATCGTTTATTCTTTAAAATTAAAAAATTAACGATAAGGGATCGCACGATACTTTTTATGTGATCTCACGCCCTTGAAGTCTCAATGCGGTTGAATTTCACCTACTACAACGCAATGCAGTAGAAGAAGAGATGCAAACCATGACATAGACTAATAGCCTACCCGGTACTGCGTCGAAACGTGTATAAAATCGTAGAGCTCCACGGGTTCTCTGAAATTCTGAAATCGCAGTTGAGTGTTAGTAGTTAACACTATTAACGCTGAGCTTTTCGAGAACAGCATTGCAAGGAACTTAATTAGTGGATATTATTTATATAGACGATGTGAATCGTCTACTCGGCTTGAAAATCTTGGGAAGACAGTCGCTCTCGATTAATACCAGTGCTAATGTGCCTATTCGAAGGGAGATACAAAGGAGGTTTTGGCTGATAGCAGGGAGACAAAATCTGTCGGATCCTAGTTTTTTTATAATAATAATAATAATAATAAATTCTCTCTCTTTCACTTGAACCAGGGACATAAATACTCATACATACTAACGCAGTGCATGGTAAACATGGTGTTGAAGCTCAAGCAGCTATTGATACTCAAGGAAAGTTTCAGCTCAAGATGATAAATACTAAAAATACTAAGTCAGTCTTGGCAAATGGTGTGTCGCATGTCTTCTATACCTTTTATTTATCTTTTTCAGATATATCCAGGTGGATTTAGTAGTCCACCAATTGAATTTCAGACAAAAAGATTGATGTTGGTATCTACATGTATATATTGCGGAAGAAAATGCTCCAAGACCAAGCTTGAAATTTTGATCAATAGCTCCGCAATTGCCAGCAAAAACCTGCAAAACATGATTTCAGATACCTGATCAGGAAAGTGATTTTGAAGATATGTGAAATTAAATTGGAATTTTATCCGGAAATGTCTGAAATAGATATAGAAAAAGTGCATGAAGGAGTGAAGGAGCTATTAACCCTTTGAAGGCCAGGGGACACTGGTGTCCCGCTAATTTTTCAGCCTCTTATAGTTTCACTTTGATATGAATGTTGTTTATTGTCATATGCATTCAATCTAAAATTCAATATTGTATCTCATATTTACAATATATGTAATGATCTATATTTAAGTAAATGCTTAAATCTGTGTATATGGTATATATATAAGTGTGTAATAGTATATCAGAAAATTACAGAAAATAATGATACCTTTTTTTGTATATTGGATAGAGGAAAATGCCAAAAAAGGAAAATGGCAACAGCCAGTCAATATATGACAGCTCCATTGTCTGTTAAAAGGTCGAAGCTGCAAAATAATCAATTTTCGCATTACTATATTCAGATATGTGTAGCAGAACACGTATGTCCCTCTTGTCGGTAACTGTAGTTTCAGATGAAGGGTTTCACTCAGTGAATAATTGATAGAACGGCTAACAAAATGAAAGGTTTTGCAAGCAGAAATACATAGATTCGATTGCTATGTTATTCTTGATTGACCTTGACATGGAGTAAAGCCGAACTCGTGATCATAGATATGAGTCATTCCTAAAGTGTGCTGTCATTTTCAAATATCTTCATTCATCATTATTTGTCATCAAGACGAGGAGCTGCTGACCGTGATCGTGTGCATTAACTACTGTGCTGAGTTGAAAATGGAAAACAAAAGGAAAATATATTATAACATTCACAATTTAAGCAGTGATGTGTGCTAGCTTTATTTGACAGTTTAGATAGCAACGTGCAAGATGATTTAGACGTCTCATGAATGAGTCCGATACTGAATTCGTCGAAAATGAAGTACCCATGAAAGAACTACAAGAAAATCCATCTACATCAAATAAAACAAGACCGATTCTAACACCTGAAGCCCATGTACATATAGGGGAGGCTGGGTGATTTGGCAGTCTTTTCTTCAAATGCCCATCCCGGCCAAATGACTAAATATTACAGAATTCCTTTAGTGCGGATTGACGGAGAGGAGTTTTAGGAACATTTTTGCTTCAGATAGTTTTGCCGTAAATTATTGTCTTGTCCTCGAAAAATTCAATTACAAAAAAGTTCTAAAACTGCCTAGTCACCCCACTATTGGGGTGAGTTGGCAGTATCATGAAACATTAACAAACTTTTGGTATTATACTGATCTAGGCTTGCAGTATCATTGCTGCTACAAACACCGCCAAATTAGTTGCAAAACACAATCTTGGCAATTCATATAAATTGCGATAATTCATGTTGCAACGAATCAACAAATAAGGGTTGGTTTGACGTACCTAGATGTTTCTGAGTCATTTTTCAATGCATAGGCTAGGTGTTAAGATGTGAACTTGTATTAAAAGGTGAGTCACTAACACATCACTACCATCAGCTGTGATATGTTGCCGACTACAAGAGTCAATCAACTACTAAGGACACAAAAAATGATACTGCCACGTCACCCCAACCCCAGTAAGGTAAAAAAATCAGCTCAATTACAATGTTAATATGATCTGAATGTTTTTATATTGTAGGAGTTCATGCACCATAACCTAAGTAAAATATCTTTAATAATGGTTTATGTCAAATCTATCACAAGACGAGGGTGTCCCAAAAGTTGCGTATTTCCGAAAGTTACGATTTTTGCAAGTAAAATAGTTTTTTGCTCCTAAAAAAGTACAAGTACAAATAATCCGCAGGTATCCTGCTCCATCATCTTTATTTTAGAGCTACTTCAAAATGTATATTTCGGATTTTTGATTTATGAGGCCTATTAAGTGCAAGACCCCCACTATCATGTCACCCCAGCTTCCCCTAAGTTCTGGAGAGACAAGTGTAGATAATGACTGTTTGGAATAGAAATGGAGAAATAGAAGAGCATCGTTAGAACGAAATACGTGTCATCTGTCCGGGAAAGGAAAATGTGAGTGTTCTTAATATATTTGAAAAGGCAACCAACTTTCAAATTCTTATTGATATGTAGGTTGAACAGTCAATAATTTACGCTAACCAAAGTGACCGAGTATCTACAATTACTTCCGATGAAATGAAATTATTTATCGGCATGAATTTCATTACATCGATAAATGAACAATCGATTCTTGATGATGACGGTCTACCGACACGTATATCAGGAATGTCAGCATAAGTAACGTTATGAGTCGAAATCGATTCAAGGAAATATTGAAAACTTTGCATTTCTCAAATAACCTGACAGTCGAGAAAGATTCCAATGGCACACCAATAGACAGAGGCTTCAAAATGCGTTCTCTCATTGATGACTTTAACAATGCTTTTCTGTCTGCTTTGGAAGATGAACTGAAACAAAGTATTGATGAACACGTGAGTAAATTTCGTGAAAAATCAGTGATGAAACAGTTACAAAAGAATGGCTTCAAGTTTTAGGTAAAAGCAGTCAGTCAATCGGGTTATGTTTGAGCCTGATCTCTACCTAGGAAAGAAATCATTCGCACCTAAACTTCTTCTTGGTGAAAGTGTAGTTTTGAAATTTAATGAGCGCCTTCGTAATACTCATGGATGCGTCTTTTTTGATAATTACTCTACATCACCTACATTGGTCCATAAAATGTTTTTGATATTGGTATTTCCTCAGTAGGATCAGTTAGAACTTCACGCAAGCACATGCCGAAATTCTGCTCGGATAAAGAAATGAGTCGAGGTAGCGTCGAAACAAAATTTGCAAATGACGTAGTTGCTGTAAAATGGATGGATAATAAAAGTGTGTATCTACGTGGATCCAACGTGGACAATAATTCATCAATGTCGACGACTCAAGGAAAGTAAGTAATTCAATTGAACGTAGGTTTGGAAGAGAGTCAAATTATTTAGTGTTATATATTATTGTCATATTGTTCATATATATTTTTTTGAAGGAAAAACTAAGTTTTCTCTCAACCGAGCATGTTTCAGAATGTAAAATCATTCCATCTTCAGCGGCAAACACAAGTAACAGTAAAATCAGGGGTTTATATACAGAAATTCTGTAAATTCTGTAAAAATATTATGAAGTTGGGTCAATTATGCTTTTAATATATATATATATATATATATATATATATATTATATATATATATATATATATATTATATATATATATATATATATATAGAAAATGAATCAAAGCAAATGTAAATGAATATTAAAATTGAAAAAACTACTGATCTTAGACTCACGCCTATCTATTGCGAATTTCAGTGTCCAATACTCACACGTGAACAAGCTTGCCTAAGCGAAACGTTGTGTGCAACCAATACAATTTGTATCCGAAGAAGTTATTCTCGCTCTTGATCCTTTTTATATGTTGGGGTGGCACGAATTAAACGGTAAGTAATTAAAGCTATCCGTTGGTTTTCTGTAAATGTCCGTTTCAATTTTTTCATTGTCTTTATACACCCGAACATCCAAAAAGTGTATAGACTGTCTATCTTTTTCCATCGTGAATTGTATACTTTCATTGAGCTTGTTCAAGAGTTCATAAAAATTGTTTAAATTTCCAAAATCTTTTGACCAAATAATGAAACAATCATCAAGGTAACGTATCCATCTCTATTTGAAAAGCGAAAGTGCTGCAGATGTCAAAAGGTCCTCCATTTTGAAGTATAACTTATGCTCAAGATACCCCATTACCAAGTTGGCGTATGCCGGGGCCATTTGCGTCCCCATCGCTGTGCCGGAGACCTGTAGATAATGCTTGTTTTCGAAAGAGAAATAGTTGTTCGATAAAATAATGTCAATAGATCGTAGCAAAAAATCATTCGTAAACTGATCAGGAATCAAGTCCTCTCTATTTTCCAGCCAAAATTCAGTAGCTTCAACCCCTAATTCATGGGGAATGTTTGTATACAAGGATTTTACGTCAAATGTGAGGAAAGTTTTGTCTCCGTGTACATGTAGAGGCAATTTGTTGATGAAATGGAAAGAGTCTCTGCAGTAGCTTGGTAAATTTGTGACCAAAGGCTTCAGAAGTGCATCAATCAGCTCACTTAAATGGGAAGTTGGAGAATTTGTTTGCGATATGATAGGTCGAAAAGTCAGATTATCAGGACCTTTTTGCTGAGTACAGCCATATTCATCGATCTGAATAATTCTTATAATGTCTGCATGCTTATGGATTTTTGGTAAACCATATAAGTATGGTATAGAAGGGTGGAATTTTGATACGTGCCTTATTTCTTTCGAAGTCAAAGCTCTATTATGCAGTTTGCACAAGTCTTTAATTAGGTTTAATGTACTGTATGGATTGTAGATATCAACTTTTCGGTAGGTTTCTGCATCTAGGAGATGTTCATTATTTGTTCTCTCAATATAGAATAATTTGTTTAACACTACAAAAGCGCCACCCTTATCGGCCTTAGTAATGTGGATGTCGGGTCTATTCTTTAAAGCTTCAATGCAATAATTTTCCGCTTTTGAAATATTGTGTTTCACTTTCGGATTTTGGGTTGATAACTTTTCGGTTGAGTTTTCAATCAAATCAATTGTATTATTCAAGTGTATGTTATCCGTTTTTGGGAGATCAAAGTTTGATTTGGAATATTTTAGCTTTAAAGAGTTGTCAATTGGTGTGGCGTTGTCACTAAAGTAGTCTATAATTTTTAGTGTTCTACAAAATTCTGTAACATTAGTTTTCAATTCTTCTGTATTTCTTCTAGGATATCTGGTAAATTTGCAGCCTTTGCTCAGTAGTTTTCTGGTACTTAAATCTAATTCAACCGATGATAAGTTAAGAGCAGAAACTGTCGCTAATCTAAAAAATCATTATTGGTATTGCATGTACGATGAATACGAGTTTCCTCATCAAAAGTATATTCATAGTCCTGATCAATCACTTCATTGTTTTTATTATAATTTCTAGGTTTATAATATCTGTTATTTCTTTCGAAGTTTCTTCTAGGATTTCTGTAAGACCATGCGTTTCTCATATTATTAGAAATATAATTCTGTTGAGGCCTAAATCGATTATTATTATAGCGTGGTCTCTGGTAACTGTTAGCCTTTTCTGCATATGTGGGTTTATTATTTGATTGAACATTTCTCTTTCCTGCACATTTTGATTTACTATCTAAATTTATTAGATGCTTGTTGGAAGAGAAAAAATCCCAAATTTTGTGGGAATTTGATTCTTCGTTGTCGGTGCAAAATTTCCACTTACTTTTGGCTGTTCGGATTTCTATGTTGGGCAGTCTGGCGATCAGCTAAAGAACCGGATGACTGTTCATAGACAGCACGTAAATCATACCATGAGTGCTCCACTAAATGTTAGCAAACACATATCTAGGTGTGCCAAAGATATTGCTGACCCTAAATTCATGGTGCTCCCATTGTATCAACTACATTATAGTGCATGTAAAGCGGAGAGGGAAAGGCATGAACGAAAATTCATTTTGAAATTTAAGCCATCCCTTAACGCTAGTAGATAGTGTGATATTGTTGTTTTGATATCATTTAGCATAATTTGTCTGATGAGATGGACAAGTACTCCATCGAAAGCGCTAGCCAATAAATAATTTAAATTTATTTCTCGTTAACCTATTGGTTTACTTTATTGATTTATATATATATATATATAAATCGTACAAATAGTTAGTCAATATATTTCGTCTATTTACACCATAGCCATTATCAAGAAATGACTGAGATAAGCAAAGTCTATGGTCTATACAAAAAAATTAAAATTTGATGTAGAGAATCATAGAATCATTGGGGAGAATCATTGTCTTGATTTAGAAACATGGGAATATCTATTATGCGTAGAATGGAAAGATATCTGACAGCAGAAATGTGCTGCCAACCCATCTCTCCCCAACCTCCAATCCAAAAATTCGCTGTGAAATATGCACGTATAAAAACTACATGCATGAAAATTCCTTCACATTCAGCTCGACCATTTGTCGAGGGCTTAAGCTTCCATGTGAAGATGGATTTTCTGAGTCCAAAATTGGGTTCATCGTATGCTTTTGTTAATATCTTTATGTAAAATTTTTTTTCATGTCATTTTGTGTTTATAAATTGATGAACGAGAAGTATTTAAATGTTCTCTGATGCGGATATGAAGGGGGCGAATCGTTTATTGTAGTTTAACATTCATCACATTTCACTTCATATGCAGCATTTTTTCTGAAGCATCATTTCGGATCCTTAATTGTGCAATTTTTGAGTTTACATGCATTATTTTCTCTTCGTTTCAGTAGTATATTTACCAATTGTTTTGTTTTTCGGGTGTCTTCCATTAATTCCTTCGTATCTGAATGTGTTTGATTTCATTATCTAATTCATGTCTCTACATCAACTTCTAAATCTTTTCCATATACCCATAGACTTTGCTTATCTCAGTCTTTTCTTGATGACGGCGATGGTGCAAATAGGCGAAATATATTGACTACCTATATGTGCGATTTATGTATTATCACAATAAATAACTTGACTCTCTTCCAAACCTATTTTCAATAATCATGAACAGTCAAGGCATATTTCTTCAATGAGTAATTAAACACTATCAAAATAGCAACTTTTATGCATTATGCGATATCCAACGGGACTATATAGTTTATTCTCTTATGATTGATGAAGGGTCTTAATTCGTTTCAATTACTATTTGTTACTTTGTTATGGAATTATAAAGAATATATAAAAGTACTTATACATTTACTGCTTGATAATTATATTGTAGATAAAATTCTACTGACTGTAACATTTATTGCTCTATTATATGTTAGGCCTACCCGCTCACAAATTATAGATCATGCCAAGATAAAAATAAATCATAAGATATAAATTGATGATTGATAATTCGTTTCAATTACTATTTGCAATATTCACTGTTTATGAAACACTAGCCAAACCGATGAAAAAATGTGTATTTGATGGTTTAAAATATAATAGTTTGAGTGGTCATGAACGAACACAGAACGACACGACTTTTTCGAAAAAAAATGCAAACGTTAATAACCTCCAAAGCTCTGGATTCTTCATCACGAAATTTGCTCTGATTGAATAGACTAGTATGCTATTTGATCAACTTAAATGCTGAAAAGAAATCTAGAAACGCTTGATTACTAGCAGTTCATAAGTTTCGAGAAGTGCGGTTACGAACGAACATTTTGTCCAACTTCATCAGAAAACATATTCGAAAAAGAAATCAGTCACAAACGCGCTCCATGCATTCCTTTGTACAGTACCTGTCATAAGTTTGGAAACCCCATACACGAAAGCAATGATTTTGTTAAATCAAAACTATACAAAGTAATCCAAAATTTACATGTATTTCTGAAGTGACTATGAATGTCTTTATTATATTATATTATCGTGGCAGGCTACTTACATCAGTATTTTGATGGATAGTACTTATTCTTCATCACTGCTTGAATTCTTGAAGGCATTGATGCCACAAGTCTGTTGCACAACATTGGATCAGTTTGTTGGGTCCACAGATCAATTATTGCTTGTTTCAACTGCATGATGGAGGTTATCTTCAATTTGTTGATTTTCCTTTTCATTATGCACCATAAATTTTCAATGGGAATTAGGTCGGTTGAATTCGGTGGCCACTTCAGAGTCTGGATAGCATGATTTTCAAGCCATTCTGTGACTTTCTTTGATCTATGGTACGGTGCGCCGTCTTGCATGAAAATGCTTGCGTCTCGGATCGTCATGAACGGAAGGAGATGAGACTCTAGAGTTTCTAAATATCTTGATGAATCCATATTGACATTCTGAGGTAAGATAGCCAAACCTCCTCTTCCAGTGGCGGAAAAACAAGCCCATACCATCACATGCGGAGGATGCTTCACCGTTGTTTGGGTAAACCGATGATCGTACGGATCAGATTGTTTTGGTCTTCGGACACGCCACCTTGATTGATCAAACAAATAAAAGTTAGACTCATCTGACCACATGATGTGACCCCAATCGTCAGCTGTCCAATCTTTTGTTCGCATACAAAATTCTTTCCTTTTCTGCAAATGGGCTTTCGTCATTAGAGGTTTCCGCTGAACTTTGCGAGCCCATAAGTTAAAGTCTTTCCGCAAAACACGAGAAACTGTTTCCGTAGACACACACCGTAGAGGAGATACTTCTCGGATGAGATCATTAGAAGTTAGGAAAGGATCTGCCGATATGACCTTCTTCATTCGTCTCTTTGTATGTTTGGATACCTTGGAAGGTCGACCGCAACGGCTACGAACTGAGAAATTTCCTTCCATGTTGTATCGTTTCAAATCTTTGATACAGCTGATTTTGAAACTTTCAGCTGTATGCAAATCATCTTGTGGCTGAGTCCTGCTCTTTTCAGCTCCACAAACGCGCCTCTCTGTGCGTCAGTTAGTTGTTTTCCTGATCCCATTGCAATGCAGAAATGAAAATGAGATGACTCGACACTGATACTTAGAACATACACCCGTATTAGTAAGCTATCTATGCTATCGCTATGACGACGACAATGCAGTAAGCTCGAATGGATTGACAGCCTAGATATCTGATAATCATTAAAATCATTAACTGCTATTACCATAGAATCTCTGTTATCTAGGGGACATTCCAAGCACATATTTTGCAATCAGTGGAAACGCAACAGCCTATGACAATAGCAGGCTTCAAGCGCACACCTAATTGTAACCGATCACGGTCAAATTTGGTCAAATACCTGAGATGAATTGTAGACGAAAATCTGAATTTTCATGTCCCACCTGGAATAATTGGAATCGGACAGTCCTAGCGGAATCTACAGCTTCCCCAGTCCACATCTACTCTCATTTTTCAATCTCAACAATGAATTTTGCTTCGGAGCATGACCCGCCTTGCTAGTCTTCCATGGTGCCACTGGCATTTCGTCATGTCTCCTCTAGACAAGCAGAGGAGGGAAACATCCATTTGTATGGTTATTACTGTGGAGTGAGATAATTTTGACAAAAAAAATTAGGATGCGAGTGAATGCAGTATGAATTTCATAAAATCACTGACTTGGGACACGGGGTTTCCAAACTTATGACAGGTACTGTATAAAGATAAAGTTAATAAATCATTTCGGAACATTTGCTTCGTGTTGGGCATCGAATAACTATTGGCATTCGTCGTTTTTTTTTTGGCATACAAGTTCATTCACGAACGTTTGCTGCTGTATGCTTCATGAAAACTTTACGTGCTTGCTAAATGCAGCCTCATCTGCGGGATCGACGACATTACCGTGTTATCATTCTAATTGGATTGTTGACAATGCACTGTGTCCTGATGCTAGGCCAGATTGCCTGAAGAACACATGCGACGAGTGTGCCAATGGTCAACGAATATCGGACAACGCGATCGACCAGGATGTGGATTTGACTGTTACAGTCAAGAGATGGCAGAAAGGCTTCTCTGGCGAGACTATTGCTTGCCACGACACAATTATGTCAGCAATGGAAGTGAGTGAGGCATTCCAAGCTTTACTGCCACAGTTCCAGCTGTATCAACTACTGAAAAGAAATCACCAAGCAATGTACCGCAAGGACAAAGAGCTGGCATCCTCAGAACGCATACTGGTTCACTTTGACTTCGGTGAAAATGCAACATGTCCCTTCCAGGATGAGGTTCAGAGCGACCACTGGAAGCAGAAACAGTTGTCTTTGTTTATTATCTGTGTATTCAAGTTCAACCACTGCCCTAACTGCCGTGTGATGGTCAGTGACGATCTGGATCACTCAAAACGATCGGTGTCTCATTATCTGCAGACAATCATTGAATCAATTGTCACATCGGAAGTGCAAGAACTGATCTTCTGGATTGACGGACCTGCATCCCAATTCAAGAACCGGTACACTACCATGCTGCTGAATCATTTTGCGAGGAAGTATGGTCTGCAGATTAGCTGGAACTTCTTTGCGACGGCTCATGGCAAAGGGTGTGTTGACGGAGTCGGAGGTTCTGCAAAACGGATGGTTTGGGACTGTGTTCGCTCGAGACGTTACCAGGTACAGAGTGCTCAACAGTTCGTTACCTGTCTCAACGAGTGCAACAGTAAAATTGTAGGCACGGTCGTGTCGTCCGGTGACATTGATTGTACTTATCACTAGTTACAGAATATTATTGAGAACGCGCCAAAGATGACCGGTGTTCAGACGGATCATCAGTGGATAGCCAAAGACAATCAGCAACTAGTTCGACGGCCATTCTCAATCGTCTACGCAGATTGTGCTCCTCCATCCATTATCAACGAGGTTCGTGTCGGTGATATGGTCATCGCTAGTGTCAGCACAAGTCGTGGCACCACCACGAACTTCATCGGAATCATCCAATCTCTAGCTGATAATGATTATGAGGTGCAGTTTCTCAAGGAATGCTCGCAATCAATCTACATGATTTCTGATACAAGTGATGTTGCAAGGGTACAGAAATCTGACATTCGACCAGTGGAAGTAGATTACACAATAGACAGTCGTGATCGGTATATTTTTTCATCTCCTCCGAAGTGACCGTGAAACATTTTATATTTTCCTGTTGCATATAGGCCTATTCAATATTTTTTTAAGTTCTCCTGAATTGATATATTGTCCTCTTTGTTACCTGAAAGGTCTTTTCATAGCTTACTCCTAGTTCAAGTTTGCTGGATGGGATAATTGTGAAGTTGTGGTCATGTTGCGAACGAAAATAATACCACAGTCACGAACGAACATAATGCACAGTCACGAACGAACACTCATCTATTTTCTTCCGACGGTCGTAAATATTAACCCTCATAATCAAATTTCAGTCGAAGGTCACGGTAGCCTAGGGCATCATTTACATATGCATAAATTTGCGCTAGATAAAATTGATCCAGTAGAAGATAGAAAAATAGTAGATATCTGGTCACGAACGAACATTTATGTTAAGACTCAAACTCGTGTCAAAAAATCGGAAGAAATTATATCCTTGACAGAAAATATTGTTTGAGCTTCGACAAAGGAGTATCAATAATAATATAACGCAGTACAGACTACTTGGAATTCCATTTCTAACACTGCCTACATTGTTTCAAAAATTCAAAGGGATTGTATTTTTAATATCATAAAAATAGCAAGATATTCCAAAATTGAATTTATTAGTAGAAGAGGCGTGTCTAAGCGATAAATTTTGTGATTCCTAATGGCTTCGGATATCCTTTCAAGAAAACACAAGTCACTGAGAGAAAATAATGCGTTTTAAAATTTGCCCTCCGTGTCATTTTTACCGTGGAATTGCCCAGATGATGATAAGATCTGTTCAATTGTATGTTGACTTCTTTCTATTAGTCACATAATTCTTAATACAGATTATACTAGTATCAATGAATTAGTATAAATAAAAATTAGTATGACTATGAATTCGCCAATGATAACATGTATGACTATGTATAGCGCGCCCAAGATATGGCCTATCCTTCCCTCCTTTCAGGGAAAAAGGATCGTCACAAAAGCGGAACGTCTAAGACGTTCCAAGTTTCGTTACTACTTACGAATCTTCTTTGATCTGATGGACATGTCCTGTGTGGATTCGTACATATATCAAAAAAATTGAAAAAACCACTGATCGTCTCACTTTGCGGAACTTCAAATTAGTGGTTGCTGAAAAGCTGATGTTCAAAAAAATTTCGCAAGAGATCTTTTCCTACACTAGGTCATCGAAAGTGTTGAAATCTGGAATTGCAGCTTGTTTTAATTTGATACATTTTAAATGCCTGGAGTACCAGCTGTTGTTACCTAGGATACTTTAAAATTCATAATTTTGTATCTTATCGCTCAGGTCCTACTGTACGGCATGATGTACTTATCCTTATCTGACTTCAATACATTTTAACTTTTACATTTACAATAGACTGGATTTTACCTTATGGGATTTATGGTTCATACAGTACAAGGCCATTTACTACTACTACAAATTACTACTCGGCATTACTAAGCTGTCACTACATTTTGGCGACGAAAATTGTTACGAACCTACAAATTTCTACAAGTTACACATATTTTGTCAGTATTACTGCAAATTGCAAGGATCTCCGGTCTGTGATAAGTACAAACTTTTTCATTACTACATAGCTACTTACTTAACTACATAGTTTACATTTTCTGCATATCATCAAATTTTCTCAGTATTTTCAACATGTCTTCAGGTCCTACCATGCGTATAGAACCTTTTACTAGACAGTGTGACTTTTTGATATGGCTAAAAAAGTTTGAAATGCTTTTACGTATCACTAATGTTGAATCTGAAAAGAAAGTTGACTATTTGCTAACAAACTTAGACATGCAAATATTTGAGTCAGTTGTAACTGCTTTTCCCAACACTGACAACTACGATGATATTGTGTCTTTTCTTACCGAGCGATATTCTACACATGACAAATTTTTGAATCGAATTGAATTTTTTGAAGTGACGTACTCAGGCTCTTTTGATGAATATGCATCGAAGCTGCAAATGCTTTATGAAAATTTTAGTACTGCATCTGTACGTGAAGATATTCTTATTGCAAAATTTTTGACTACGATTCCGAAATCTCTGAGCAGTGAATTGCGCATCAGAAGACCAAAAACTCTCTCTGAATGTGTCAAAATTTGTAATTCTTTGAAATATGTTCAAACGTCTTTGTCTACTCAGGTTGTGTCGCAAAGTCGCACAAATTCGTCAACAAGTAAATTTAATTCAAGTAAGGTTGCGAATGTTTCAAATACAAGAAAATGTTTTAGGTGTGGATCGAATTCTCATGTTGCATCCGACTCTAAGTGCCCTGCTAAGAACGCACAATGTAATTTTTGTAAAAAGAACGGACATTTTGCATCTGTTTGTACACAGAAATCCAAAAACACTAGCAATGAACGTCAAGCTAGTAGTCAATCAAAGTCATTTCACATACGAACAAATGAAATTGAATGTTTTTCCAACAACTTGTCTCCTCGTGTCAAGAAGGCCACTGTTTCAATGAACGTCACTACTGACAATAACGCAGATGTTAGTGACACTTTTATGGTTGATTCTGGATCAGACATTTCCTCCATGAATCTTTCATTTTATGAGAAGCATTTTTCTAGAGACCTGCTTCCACTAACTGATGCTGTGCTCAAAAATTTTGATCACTCTCGCGTGAAAGTTGTCGTAGGAATTTTGAAGGATGTTTGTTGCTACTTGAATGGAAACTCTGCCTACATTGACTTTGTCATTTTGAGCGTTGACCATCAACCTGTAATAGGTGCAGATGCAATTTTTCACCTTGACATTACCGTAAAGCGTGGTCAAAGCGCTGAGCTTGTTGTTTCGTCTGGAAATGCTGAGCTTTCTACCTGTTCTGTAGCTCGCAATGAAAATCCAAGAGGTAATACTGTTTCTTCTTTGCCGAAGTTGAAGGGTTTTCAATTTTATATCCAGCTGAAAAATGATGCTCCGTCCTCTCTTGTACAAAAACAGAGACGTGTTACATTTGCTTTACAATCAGCAGTTGAAAATGAAATTAGTAAACTGTTGCAAGATGATGTCATTGAAGAAGTCGACTCCTCACTGTTCCTTTCTCCAATTGTTGTTGTACCAAAGGCAAACAACAAGATAAGACTTTGTGTTGATTATAGGAAAATCAACCAGCACATTGTTGTCGACCAGCATCCTCTCCCTACTGTTGATGAGATTTTTGCTAAATTGACTGGTGCAAAATATTTTTCCAAGTTAGACTTGAAAGCAGCTTACCATCAGCTAGAAATCAGAGAAGATTCTCGTGATTTTACTGCGTTTACCTCGCACATAGGTCAGTTCAGGTACAAACGCTTGCCGTTCGGACTAGCAAATGCACCGTCGGCCTACATGAAAGTGATTTTTACCATCTTGAGAAACTGTCAAAATACTGTCAGCTATCTTGATGACATACTGATTTTTGGAAAATCACTTGAAGAACACGATGCCTGTCTCAAGTCAACCTTGGACCAATTACGCTCTTACGGCATGACTTTGAATGATGACAAGTGTGTCTACCGTAGGACAAGTGTGCCATTTTTGGGTCGAATGCTTGGACCTCAAGGAATCTCGCCTCTTCCAGAGACACTTGAAGCAATCATGGGTGCTCCAGTTCCTCATGACAAACAATCATTACGCTCTTTCATGGGTCTGATAAATTTTTACAGAAATTTTATTCCGAATGCTGCATCTATTTGCTCATCCTTATATGATTTGTTGCGCGAGAATGTAGCTTTTCAATGGACCGAACAGCACCAAAGTGAATTTCAAAATTTGAAAGACTGCTTGTCTGATTTTGTTCCACTGGCGTTCTTTGATTGCGACATTAGTACTCCAACATTTCTTACCACTGATGCATCCGGCTACGGCATTTCTGCTGTTTTGTCACAAAAGTGCACTACTACTGGCAAAGAGCGGCCTGTCTATTTCCTCAGCAGAAAGTTGTCAGACACTGAAAAATTCTCCGAGAAAGAATTTCTTGCTGTACTCTGGGGTACAGAGCGTCTTCACCAGTATTTGTACGGAAGACATTTTCTGATTCGGACAGACCACCAATGCTTAAAACAATTGCTTTCGAACTCCTTTGATGGTGGGTCTGCACCGTGTCGTGTTATTCGCTGGGCAGCAAAGTTGCTACAATATAACTTTGAAGTTCAGTATATTCCAGGAAAGCAAAATGTCGTTGCTGATGCTTTGTTACGAGTGCCGTCTCAAGAAAAAGACTCTAGTATTGAACTCTTTTCTGTGTCATTAGGTCAAGTCAACAACAGTCCTATCTCATTGCAAGAGCTCACGAAGGCAACCACAGATGATGATGTTTTTCAAGAATTGATTGCTACGATAAATAATGGCTGGCCTCAGCGTGCTTCATTGCTATCATCTACTTTAGCAGGCTTTTGGAATGTGAGAATGGACTTGTCTGTGATCGATGGTGTAGTATGTCGTGGTGACAAGTTTGTTATTCCACCACTGCTTCGTGATCGGATTGTTTCAATTGCACATGAAGGTCACATGGGCATTTCTAAGTGTAAATCTCGCATACGTGAATTTTACTGGTGGCCCAATTTGAATTCGACTGTTGAATCAAAATTGCGCTACTGTAGTTGTTGTCATGAACCAATTCGTGAATCTCCAGAGCAAGTACCGAATTACGTTAACAAACCTTGGCACCAGATTGCTATTGACATCAAAGGACCAAGCTATGATGAATCCCACAGACCATATTACATCATTGTTGTGATTGACTGTTACACTAAATTCATGTCTGCACGTGTATGTAGTTCTACAACTTCTGCAAAAGTGATCGAATTTTTGAGTAGCTTGTTTTCACTATTTGGTCAGTGTACTATGTTGACATCTGATAATGGACCACAGTTCATTTCCCACGAATTTTCTGAATTTTTACGAAACCGAGGTGTGATTCATAGGCGCTCTTCTGTCTATAACCCACAAAGTAATGGGGTTGTTGAACGAGTCAACAAAAATTTGAACAAATTGATCAATGCAATGTCTGTCGTAAGTGCCTGTAAATTGCAACTAAGTATTGACAACTATGTACAAAATTATAATGCAACCATACATTCTTCAACTAACAAAATGCCTTCAGAATTAATGTTTGTGTATAAAGTGAAGACTAACTTGAACATTATTGTACCAAATGACGATGCCAACACAAAGGCGGGCCAGAACTTACGTCTGAAAAGTGAAGCAAATGCTCAATATGCGAATGAACGCAGACGACCACGTAGTACGAACATTTTTCAAGTGGGTCAATATGTTGTGAGGAAAAAGGGGCAAACAAGGAAATTAACAAGGCAAGTCGGCCCTTTTACTTTCAAGATGAAAGACGGCTTCTGCATCAACACAAGAAACATTTTACGTAAAGCAGAGCCTCTAGACAGTGACTTTGAAGTGCCATTCATACCAAAATCAGAGACTTCTACAGAAAGGCTTGATGAAAGTGCCGATTTACCTTTTGACAATTTACTGACATTACCGAGTTCTGAACCTTCACCACGTCGTTCAACTCGGGAGCGACGTCGACCGTGTATCTTCGTGATTACTGTACCAAGTAATCAATGTTACTCTGTTAATTTTTTTATAATCAGATTTCTAAAAGCGATGGTTGTAGTGAAGCCAACTTTGTAAATATAGGCTGGACTGAGTTGTTTTCTTCGCACGCATATTTGTAGATACAGTTCTTTTTCATATCTCCTGTAAGTTGAATCCTTTTTGATAAAGGAGGGAAAATGTCGTATCTGGAATTGCAGCTTGTTTTAATTTGATACATTTTAAATGCCTGGAGTACCAGCTGTTGTTACCTAGGATACTTTAAAATTCATAATTTTGTATCTTATCGCTCAGGTCCTACTGTACGGCATGATGTACTTATCCTTATCTGACTTCAATACATTTTAACTTTTACATTTACAATAGACTGGATTTTACCTTATGGGATTTATGGTTCATACAGTACAAGGCCATTCACTACAACTACAAATTACTACTCGGCATTACTAAGCTGGTCACTACAAAACGATTGCAAGAGAAAATGTTCGTTCTGCCGACAATCTACATATCTTTGTGGAGAAAAGAACTCGCTGTCTTCTGCTCCACATTGGGTGTCAAAACAGATGATATATAATGTGCCCTCCTGCAACGTCATCCTCTGCCTCCAAACAGAGAGAAATTGTTATGCAATGTACCCTCATGTGTAGATAAATATTCGGCCTACATGCAAAATACTATGCTAACACGTCTAAATTTACTGTGTCGGGCTCTATAAATTGTATCTACGACCATGTGGAACAGTTAAATCCAATATTTGAGTGCTTCATTGAACTGTGCATTATTCTGTTAGCAGAGGAGATAGATATCTGGGCACTTGCTACTCTACTCGATTTTTCGACCAAGAACTGCAGTCATAAACCTTTAGGGGATACTAAAACGATTCATTAATAATAATGTAGAAAATTAGCCCATCAACCAGCATTCATTTAAAGACAACAACGCAAAACAAGTTAAGCATACAGTGCAATAACCGCAGCTTAGTCATGCGATACTACAGAACTAACTTCATAGAAAAAGTAAGCCTATTTTTTAAGCTTACCGACCACAGAGTCAACGGTTTCCCCCCCCCCCACCGGGTCACAATGATGAGTGTAAATATAATCCGTTCAAATAACGTCACTATATGTTGATAGAAGAACACAAAAAGATATAAAAACAATAATATAACATTTTTTTGTCTTCTCAGTTCCTTGTGGTAGTTGAAGTGTTAAAGCAATGATAGTGAAATATATGTACATTTTTTCTTGATGTCACATACTACTGCAATGTAAGATTGACTCAATTTCATAAGCTTGTAATTACCTAGAATTATGTGGAATAATAATTATTTCAAGAAGTTCACTGATGATCTCAACACTTATTGGACCACAAGCTTCACATTTTATGATTATCAGCACTTATATCTGTGAGCCAAACCAAATATGTTTCGCAAATTGAAAAAATTCTATTATCACCTGTATTTTTTTAAAAAATGTGGATAAAAGTTCATAAATTAAATCATTGTTGATGGAGAAACTGAGCTGCTACGACCACATAGTAGATCGAATAGATATATTAGGTAGAGTGGTAACTCCGCATTTATTAGATCCTCAATGTGTATACACTTCCGATTTTATTAAATGAACTCAAAGGAGATGCAGTCGGAATTGTTTTCAAATGTTAGATAATCGCATTTATGCAGTTTTGAAGAAATTATAATGGAATTGACTGATCATGATAGCAAAGCAGAAGGAAATGATATTATTTTACAGATTGTCCGCGTCTGGCAGCCGTGGTTAGGCAGTGTTTGTTAATTTGGCACCTCGATGACCTGCTATTGCTTTCGTGCTGAACTTCAAAAGAATCTTCTTTAGCGTGATCAGGCAACAGCTGCCACTGGCATGGCAAAATCACATATTCAAAGACAATGATTTCAATTCACCTTGAAATACGTAAATGGGTCCACATCAGTATCTAAAGTCAAGAAATGAAACGAATCTAGTAAATGCAGTGAATCATAAAATCAAGCCGGTGAAAATTGAATTAAAAACTTGACATTTCAGCCAAGAAAGCACGGATAATATCGCGACTTTTTCATGAAGAATTCTATTCCATTATAATGCGGAGTATAAAATTCCCTTGATAATCAGCTTGATTTCCGCCTAGTTAGGATGTTTATTAGCAAATATTCATTCCTCTTGATATACAACATGTTTCATACTACTTATATAGGAGAGTCATCTCGGAAGTATTTAAATTGGCAAAATTTTGACTTTTTAAAAACTGCTCAAATAATTTTTGGACCACGGGAACGTAATCTCCGCAAAAAACTGAATACTATGATATAAAATTTTCACTGTATACAGATACTTTTTTGAGTCGACACCATAGGGTAGGGATATATAGGTACCTAATATATCTACTCTGTGGTCGACACTCTACCTATATATCCTTACTCTATTTCTACGACCATAGACATCGGATAACATTATTAGGATCCGATGTCTATGGATACGACCTTTCTACATTGACCTTTCTTAAAAATCGATTTAGAAGAAGTCACTCTGGCATCACTCTATGCATATGACTATATATCAATTCAAAAATTAAATTGTGCATATAACAACTTGGTCTAGAACGGACAGATCCTATCCGCTTCATTTAAATTCGTGGCAATGTCAGTTGGTTGAACATTCATTTGTTAGTATAAGTACAAATCTATTCATGAATTATTACGAATTTTTAGTTGGTTTCAAAATAAGCAATTTTTTCTCGCTGAATGTTCCTTTCTTAAAGTGCTCCAATTCATAAAATAGCGAACATACTGGGATGCACCTAAATTTCAATGAAAATCACATGTTACCTTCAAAAAGACGTCACTTCTTAAACTTGTAAACTTGTAAATCTGTAAACTTAAAAAATCAGCCAATCACCCTTCACGAACATCGGCCAATCATTGTGACATTCAACATTTCGGAATAATTTGACGATTATTTTAATAACTAATTTTGTTAGTCGGGACAATTGAACGGTTAACGGTTAACTGTAAAATGTGCCAGTAGCCAAAATTCGAAAAACTGCCAGTTGCCATAACTTCTTTATTTTTCTATATTTCACTTAGTTTTTTTCAGACACTGGAGAATGCTAGATGCTCTTCTTTAATCCGCATTTATAGGCCCGGTCACTAACTTTTTGACATGCCAGTAGCCAAAACTTCTTCATTCCAACTCCGATCTACCTGAACTACCCATACAACCTCTCTCCAGCCCTAAACCAAGTGGCCGGTGTAGTTTCAGCCCAATCGCCCAACTCTAGCCATAGTACAATGTAACAGGTGCTTACCGATTCATCCACGTTTCGAATCGAAACTAAATTCGAACTTCGCGCAAGAAATCAGCTGTGCCGTGGTTATCAAAGTTTACCACTAACGATCGGTGTATGACTTTATTTTCTACAATAAAGTGTTTCTGCCGCAAAACATTTGTAATCGGATTTTGTGGTTTAAATAACCTAAAGTGAGCGCTTTAGAGCTGACAATAATGAGACCTCACATTTTGCTATATAAACCCAGTATTTCATTCAATAAATCATCAATTGGAATACCTAGTTGTTTTACTTGATTCAAACAACGGACGATCACATCCAACCTCTGATTTCTCTCATTATAGGCCCGGTCACTAACTTTTTGACATGCCAGTAGCCAAAACTTCTTCATTTCAATTCCGATCTACCTGAACTACCCATACAACCTCTCTCCAGTCCCAACCAAGTGGCCGGTGTAGTTTCAGCCCAATCGCCCAACTCTAGCCCTGGTCCAACCTCTGATTTCTCTCATTCTAGGCCCGTTCACTAACTTTTTGGCATGCCAGTAGCCAAACTCAACTCCGATCTTTTGGCAACAAGAAGTTTTGGCTACTGGCATGTCAAAAAGTTAGTGACCGGGCCTATAGTGAGAGAAATCAGAGGTCGGACCATGGCTAGAGTTGGGCGATTGGGCTGAAACTACACCGGCCACTTGGTTGGGACTGGAGAGAGGTTGTATGGTTAGTTCAGTAGATCGGATTGAAATGAAGAAGTTTTGGCTACTGGCATGTCAAAAAGTTAGTGACCGGGCCTATAAATGCGGATTAAAGAAGAGTTAAAGAAAGAATATCGCTGTGAAACTGTGCAGGCGTGTAGAACATCTAACATTCTCCAGTGTCTGAAAAAACTAAGTGAAATATAGAAAAATAAAGAAGTTATGGCAACTGGCAGTTTTTCGAATTTTGGCTACTGGCACATTTTACAGTTAACCTTTTAATACACCTCCATGACCTGCGCGGGACACTCCGAAATGTAGTTCGTTCGAACACGTTTACGGCTTCAAGATAAAATTTCGAAATGTTTTCTGAGGCACCATCAACGCGTTCGAATGCATGCATTAAATTCCGAAAAAGAATAATGCAAAGTAGACAACTAAAACAAAGAATCAACATATTTTTCCTAAAGGTATAATCACCACCAGCACAATGATCCTGAGAAGGTGTGGGCCGATTTTGGTTGAGATTGATGCAGCATTGACAAAGTTTTGGCCCTCGCTGTAACTGTCATTTTCATATGTAGATCCGCTGGTGAAACGACCTCGAGCGATGAATCCAGTCGACCAAGTACTTTTACTGGGAGGCCTGGTTCTCCGTCCAGAGTTGACCGTCTGCTGTTGTGGGTTTTTAAGCGCTCGTGATAATGATCCTGACAAGGTGTTGGGCCAAGTTTGGTTAGATTGCGAACAATATTGACAAAGTTTTGTTCCTCGTGACATGATGTTGCGATAAAAAATGTTCTGTACAATTGGAGAAAACATGTGAACGTTGCTTAAGTGTATCCTACTGTCCAGAGTTGCCCGTTGGGCTGTTTGAGTTTCTGAGCGCTCTTGATAACCATCCCTGAGAAGGGGTGGCCGAGTTTGTCTGAGCTTGATGCAGTATTGAAAAAGTTTTGCGCCTCGGATGTAACTGTCATTTTCATATGTAGATCCGCTGGTGAAACGACCTCGAGTGATGAATCCAGCCGACCAGTGCTTTTACTGGGAGGCCGTCTCCGTCCAGAGTTGCCCGTTGGCTGTTGTGTTTTTTGAAGCGCTCTTGATAATGATCTTACTAGGTTAGGGCCGACTTTTGTGGAGAGATACTCTATGATCTAAAAGTTATGCTTATCGGTGGATTTATTGAATCACTTTTTTTTCATATATATTTCTCCCTAGGAGTCCAGCTGTTAATGTGATGTCAGTGTCTTCTGAGGGTTAGATTAACACGCTCTTTCATTATATCGTTTATTTGACCTGAAAATGACGCCTTATGTGATAATTTGGGGTTCGGTGTATTTTTAGCAATTTTCATTTTGGCCCTCGGTGTGTTTTAGTAAATAGCCCTTTCCTTCGGGAACCCTTTACGCTCCCCGATGACCAGAGACCCAAACCGATTGAGCCACAACTTTGCAAACATACTCACTAGATGTAGAGTAATAAAGCATGACTGATTCAGGTTTTATCTATGTCTCATAAAATGCCAGCGACTGATCTTAATTTGGCTTTCTTGAAATTAATGGTTTTGTTCCATCCTACAGCAGTAAATACTTGACAGAATGACCTAAATCTTGCATTGCCAATAGAAAAAGCATCAAATGTTATCTCGTATCTTTATCTGTTCGCAACAGCAGTATCAAAGAAGCTGTGACTGATTATATATTTTTCAGATAACAGTTTCAGAGAATGCGGATCTAAATTCTATTCAGTCACAGTTCACGATACGTTCAACAAAATTTAGCGATTTATTCACTCAGAGTCAACAGCTGATTATTCAAATTTGGCGCTTATTCTATTAGAAAATAATATTCAATTCATTTACTATATAATTAATTAACTTGTTTAATTCTCATTATTAATTAAAATAACTTTCGTTGATTAAATTGAATTAACAAAAATTATTTGTTTAAACGTTTATAATTTTAAATTTGTACCCTCTTCTTATCTCCGAACTTTTTCCTTTGTAATGATGTCCGCTGTAGCGCTAGTACTTGAATAAAATTCATTGATGACCTTACAAAGGAAAAAGTTCGGAGATAAGAGGGTAGGAATTTAAAATTATAAACGTTTAAACAAATAACTTTTGTTAATTCAATTCAATCAACGAAAGTTATTAATTAATAATGAGAATTAAACAAGTAAATTAATTATATAGTAAATGAATTGAATATTATTTTCTAATAGAATAAGCGCCAAATTTGAATAATCAGCTGTTGACTCTGAGTGAATAAATCGCTAAGTTTTGTTGAACGTATCGTGAACTGTGACTGAGAAGTAAGTTAGATCCGCATTCTCTGAAACTGTTTTATCTGAAAATATGTTATCAGTCACAACTTCTTTAATACTTTTTTTGCAAACTGATCAAGACTCGAGATAACCTTTGATGCCTTTTCTACTGGCAATGCAAGATTTAGATCATTCTGTCAAGTAATTACTGCTGTAGGATGGAACAAAGCCATTAATTTCAAAAAAGCTAAATTAAAATGAGTCGCTGGTTTATGAGCATACATGCCAAGTCTCCCGCATTTCGCGGGAGTCTCCCGCATTTTTAGTCAATCTCCCGCTCACCCGCATAATTGCTTACATATCTCCCGCATATTCGTCTCATTTATGTTACGCCCGTATTTTAAAGTAGGCCAGCAAGTTTTTATCCATCTAAGTGTGCTCTTTTCCATCATTCAACATGTAACAGAAAAAAAATATGGGGGGGGGGGGGGGGGGGGGGGGGGGGGGGGGGGGGGGAATAAAAAAAAAAAAAAAAAACAAGCCCAAAAGTGTTCGGGACTGATTAGTCCACTCAACCGACTAGCCTATTCTTCGATTAAACCCTGTTTTTTTTCCCCCCCCTCTCCTACCATTCACCCTCAACAACCCAATGAGAAGCATGCAATCATACGTTTATTGAAAAGATAGATCTTCTTTTGATTCACGAATTCTATCTTTTTTATTGGAAATGTGACAAATTAATTGTCTTCAAAAATAAATATTCTCCATTTATTGAAGGAAATATAGGAAGTTTATAGGGATTTTAAATATGATTTAATCTAATTTTACTAGTTTTGTTGTTGGATCATTTGACGTTGCGTCTCCCGCATTTTTTTTGAAACCTTGGCATCTCTGTATGAGACATAGAACCTGAATCAGTCATGCTTTATTACTCTACATCTAGTGAGTATGTTTGCACACCCCAGCTTGGCTTGGCGCGGCTTTTTTTTTTTTTTTTTTTTGTTTTTCGGCGCGAGGCCCGGGACCGTCCTCTCTCCTCGCTCCTGTGCGGGCCTCAATCGGTGTGGGCCTCTGGTGATCGGGGACTGTAAAGGGTTCCCGAACAAAAGTCCTTTGTAATCAGCCTTTGTAAAGCTTTTGTAATCAGTCACTAGTGTCTCATGAGACAGAGATGGAACCTGAATCAATGAGTCATACTATATCAAGCTGCATTGTCTGAAAATAGAGGGACTCACATCCACGAAGCACTCGAGTTCATCTCTACAACGGTACTCCCTTCGTCGCTATTAGAGAAATCAGTGATTAATCTGTAGTGAGTGGAGAAATCTGGTAATAAAATGGGCAAGAACTCCACTCAAAACGAAACTGAGTGACTGAATTGAATGATGCAGTCGAACTGATCAATTCTACTCAACTCCTCAGTGGCAACCAAGACAATGTTAAACTTCTTCCTAATGTCATTTACAACGAGTGAGAATTATTTCCACTATAGAGCTCCACGACAGGGCTACTAAAACGTCTGATATCCACATGGATGCTTCCACTACAATTGTGTTGTATCATAGATATGAAAACAATTGTCTCCAATTCAGCTTTATTGAAAAGCACAGAAGCGGATGAATTTTCATTTCACATGTCGGTCTTTTTATACGACAAAGTCAAGGAGTGAAGTGAATCGCTCATCAATGTTCACATTAACCCGGACAAACAAATTCAGCTATTGTTTGTTCGAGTGATGTTCAAATAACTCAGCTGGTTTCATTCTGCGAGTCATCGAGGTCGGAGCTGCAGGTAAGGTGTTTGCTGCCACAACTCCTCCCCGTTAGACAAAGTCGTCGAACCTCACCGGTCGTCTCCGCGAACGGTTGCTTCTTCGGAGCGGTGGTCCCGGTGATGGTGAGTCAGGAGAAGAAGACTCAGGAATTGGAGTTGACTCCAAGGAAGGAGAGCGAGGTCTTAGTGATGCTGGCGCATCAGTAGGATCCGCAGGAACTGGAGAACTTCTTGGTTGGCCCACTGGCTCACTGGCTGCTGGCTGGCTGCTGAAAAAGTCTGAATGTGTAGAGGGTGAAAGTTGTTGGTGTGTATGTTAGTGCCTTTGAGATGGGACATGTTCTGTTATGGATGTTTGTGGTGGAGTGAAGGTGATCTGTTCGGTGTGTCGTCTGTGAACTGTACCGTCTGACTTGTCTAGTACACTGAACAGTCTTTCACCAATTCTCACGAGGACTATACCCTCGCAAGGCCTAGCCTCGTTGCCTCGTTCAAACCAAACGTCCGCAGAGTCTAAGTTGGCAGAGCACCGGAGAGTCCGTCCCTTGAAAAGTAAAGCTGGAGACTTGTTTGTGGCTGCGTGTGTTGCGTTCCGATACTGAAGAAGGAAGGTATCGACGGTTCGATCGAGTTCCTTAACTGTAGTAGGCACGGCAGCGGTGATCGAAGTCTTCAATGTCCAAACAAAGTTTTCAGCTTGTCCGTTGTGACGAGGATGTCTGGGCGGCGTGAAAACAGGTGTGCACCCGAGTGACTTCAACCAATCCGTCAAGTGCGTGGCCGTGAAGTGTGTTCCATTGTCCGTTACCAGAGCCATCGGAATTCCCTCTCGCGCAAAAAGCTTCTGAAGCGCTTGACGCGTAAATTGAGCAGTTGGAGAGGTCGTCAAGAAATCCTCAGGAAACTTTGAGTAAGCATCCTCAACCACTAGAGCATAATGGGTTCCAAGGAATGGTCCACAGTAATCCGCGTGGATTTTCTGCATAGCTTGAAAAGGCACAGGTCAGGGACTCCATTGCGAGTGCGAACGTGGCTTCCGCGAACACGGCCCACATTCCTTTGTGAATGTCGTGATGTCGTAGTTAATCGAAGGCCACCAGTAAAGCATGCGAGCGAGAGAAAGCATCTTGTCTCTTCCGATGTGTCCCAGATGAAGGTGAACTAGGATGTGCTTGCGGCACACTAGTGGAATCAAGAGACGATCGAGGTAAAGGATAGTACCATCAGCTTGTAGACGTAGATCATTTCGCAGGAAATGCAACTTTGGGAATCGACGTCGAGCAGAGTTAGACCAACCGCGTTTCAATCCAGCCGGTCCGTACGCAAGTTCTGTTTCTCTTATCAACACGTTGCGTGAAGCAAATGGCAGTGGATTCACGAGGCAGATGTCTTGTTCTTCATCTTGTAGCTCTTCGGAGGCATAAGCATGACGAGACATGAAGTCAGCATGAGCTATGCTGTCCCAGGACGGTGTCGAATGTCATAATCGTAGCCACTTAAGTGAACCGCCCACCGTTGTAACATCGCCGAAGTCGTTCGATTCTGACCACTTGGATTGAAAATGTACTGCAACGCTTGATGGTCAGTCAAAATGTCGAAGTGAATCCCGAACAGGAACTTGTGTAAACGAGATACGGCCCAATGGATGGCCAGTGCTTCCTTCTGCGTCTGACTAATTTCGTTCTGACGCGGACAACTTGCGAGATATGCAGGTTACTGGTTTGTCGCATTGTTCTAACACCGCACCGAGAGCGTACTGCGAAGCGTCGACAATAAGCGTAGTTGGAGTGCCAAGTTGGTAACTGGAGAGAACCTTGCTGTTGGTAAGTGCTTCGATGACCTGGTCGTACTGGTGATCGGCTTCCGAACTCCATCGAAAATCGTCGAGCAAGTCGTAGAGCGAATGCGTCAAGTCGGAGAAGTTGGGTACAAAGCGTGCGTAATACTGTGCAAAACCGAGGAACGAGCGAAGTTGGTCAGCTGTTGTCGGTTTTGGAGCAAGCTTTAAGGCTTGGACACGATCGATATCAGCAGAAATACCTTGACCATTGATGACGTAACCCAGATACTTCAGGCTTGGAAGGTTGAACTCAGACTTCTTCGCGTTAATCTTGACGTTGTAGGAGTCAAGTGCCTTCAGTACCTCCAGAAGGTTCGCGTCGTGTTCTTGCTTTGTTGACCCGAAGATGACGATGTCGTCCTGGTAAGCTCGAGTACCACGTAGACCTTTCAGTATGTGATCAATTGTCTTCTGGAATATGCCAGGCGAAACGTGAAGACCAAACAGTAGGAAGCGATGTTGGTAAAGGCCCCAAGGCGTGTTGATGGTCGTAATCTCACAAGCCGATTCTTCCAAAGGAATCTGGAGGAAGGCGTTGGACAGATCGATCTTCGAGAACACGGTGTTGCCTTCTAACCCTTGAAACATGTCTTCAACCTGTAGTGTAGTCATCGCAGTTTGTCGTAGTTGCAGGTTTACTTGACGAAAGTCACCGCAGACCCTTGGTTGACCGTTTGACTTTCATTGCGTAACAATGGGTGAAGCCCAAGAACTTGTTGAGACAGGAGAAAGAATGCGTCCGAAACGAGGTTGTCAATGATGTTCTTGACAGGGTCACGCAATCCGTACGGAACTGTTCTTGATCTGACGAAAACCGGTTGTCCCGAGTGTTCCAACTTGACTGGACTGATTCGCATGCCACCCTTGTTGTCGTTACACTTAGCAACGAGCTCGGTGATCGATGAAGATGCGTCAACATGAAATACGATTCGAACCTGTAGCAACCGCAGACCGTCAAGTCCCAAAACTGTCGGACCGTCGCGTGTGACGATGAAGGTGACGTTAGCTTCTTTGTCTTCAGCACGTACTGCTGTAGTGAATTGACCCAGAACTTGCAGCTGATGACCAGTAATGCCACGAAGCGAAGCAGTCGAAGTACGTAACAGGCTGTTGTCGAAGCCCAAGTTAGTGAAGTGGTTCAGTGGCAGGAAAGTAACTGGACTGCCAGTATCAACGATGAAAAGCAGTTGTTCACCCGTCTGAACGAAAACCAACGGTTGGCAGATGTGACCATTGTGGAGAACTGTGAAGACCGGAATAGTGTTCGACTGCTCTTCCTCGTCGACCGAAACTGTAGTAACTTCTGTGGTAGACTTCGCTGAACGGCAAACTCGTTGTATGTGGCCAGTTCGTTTGCAAAGATTGCATACAGCACGTCTGAAGCGGCAAGTTCGTCTAGGTGCATCCCTCCACAAAGTCGCAAGCGTTGTTAGACTTGATGTCTGTCTAGTCATCGGCTGAGTGACTTGGTGGTTAGGTCGATGTTTGGCGAACTTCGGCTTAAAGTCGGTCTTGTGTCGAGAAGTGATGAAGACGTTCGAAGCCTGGGTGACGACGTTGTTGAATTCGTCCCACTCTTCGACGAGGTCTTCGCCTTGTTGAAGTCTAAACCAGTCTCCCTGCACAGCTTCCTCTTCAGGTCTTGGTCTCGTACACCAGCTACCAGTCTGTCGCGTAGTTGTGTTGGCAAGTCGGTACCGAACCCACACTTAGCCGCCTGTTGTTGAACCCGCAGAACAAAGGACTTGTTGGTTTCTTCTGTCTTCTTTACCAGATTGTGAAACTTTTCGCGTTCCACTAGCGTGATGTTAACGGGAGACAGGTGGTTCAGCAGTAGTGTCTTCAAGTCTGCAACGCTCATCGCTGTGACGTCGTCTGGGTACGACAGGTCGCGAAGTAGTCTGAAGGCTTGTTTACCCATAAGCGTGATGTAGAAGGCCGTTTCCGTCCCTTTTGCAGGAGGCTTGACTTTGAGGAACTCCTCGAAGCGGATGTGCCACTCCGTGACGCCGTTGACGTCGGAAATGTCGAGAGGCTCAAGTGGATGGAAGTCCATCGTGCAGGTGTCGTCTTTGCTCTTCGGTAGACGTCGAGGCTTGAGGCTGAAACTTAGCTTAAGTCCTTAGGTTTAGTAGTCCCTCACGTGTCGTGTAGAGTGTTAGTAATATGTGTGTTGCAAAGTATGAATGGTGTGTAAGAGTGATAATGATGTCTATCGAGCCGTGAAGGCCAATAGCGAGTGTTCACAGCGTTGCCGGGTAGGGTCAACAGCCGTCGAATGTAGTTTAGTTTAATTTTGCAGCAGAAGTACTCGTAGAAAGCAGCAGAACCAGTAGGTAAAAGCAGCAGAGCCAGTAGGTAGTAGCAGTAGAACCAGTAGAGAGCAGTAGTAGATAGCTCAGCGACGCCAATTGTTGTATCATAGATATGAAAACAATTGTCTCCAATTCAGCTTTATTGAAAAGCACAGAAGCGGATGAATTTTCATTTCACATGTCGGTCTTTTTATACGACAAAGTCAAGGAGTGAAGTGAATCGCTCATCAATGTTCACATTAACCCGGACAAACAAATTCAGCTATTGTTTGTTCGAGTGATGTTCAAATAACTCAGCTGGTTTCATTCTGCGAGTCATCGAGGTCGGAGCTGCAGGTAAGGTGTTTGCTGCCACAAATGGAACCCCGTTGCAAAAGACAACGGTCCATCAACAGACTACTTTGACCAGTGATTCTCAAGTACAACCTTCTCCTACTAGTCCGGCAGCCAGAACGATTTCTGCAGGGAACGAGGCGGAAAATGAGACTTTCACAGAATGATGTACATCTTCCGCATACTACGAATCTGCACGTCTGCCGAGTTCTAGTGAATTCTTCTTCTTGTCAGACAGGATCAAAGAAAAACACATGTAAATCCAATGGGACGCAGATTGCAGCTTTTGGGTAAAATGAAATTTTCTTTGTTTTCGCTAATCAACTGGAAAGTATTCGGTCTAGAGTCATAATTTTTGACATGAAATGTCTTCAGGTCATTTCCTATGATGTGCATGTGCTTTTATCATGTTTCTGATCGGCAGTGCATGTGAGAATGTGGTTCAATGTGGATAAAGTTGTTCAAAATGTTTGTTTGCCGACATTTAAAGCTCCAAATCTAATCTTGCTTTATACATAGGGGTGCATGAGCATAAAAGGAAATGACTGGAAGACATTCCATGCCAAAAAAATATGACTCTCGGCTTAGTGTTCTACGTTTAAACAGAGAAAAGATAGAAAAAATCATTTTAGCCAAAAAGCTGCAATCTGTGTTCCATTGGATTAACATGTGTTTTTCTTTGATCCTGTCTGACAAGAAAAGGAACTCACTAGAACTCGGCAGACGCACCGATTCGTAGTAGGCTGAAGATGTACATCATTCTGTGAAAGTCTCATTTTCCTCTTCGTTCCCTGCAGAGGCTCGTTCTGGCTGCCGGACTATAGTACTTCAGATTCGATTCCACAAAGTGTTCCGGCCGAGCACAACCCAATCTGCGATCCTACTCAGCTCGCACTAACTGTAATTCCACATAAGCTCAATAACTCTTACAACGTCGATTTGGATGATCCAGACCATTCGATGAGCATCACACTCTTTTCCTTTTACCAAACCACTTCTATGCTCGATGGTTTGGGCTTTTCTCGTGAGCATATTATTTTCGTTGACACTAATCTCACTTCCTTTGACTTTCCTAATTGCTGTATTTTTGCTCCACCTAATGGTAGATTGATTTTTTTAAATAATCTGGCTATTCATTAAAGGTGCATTAAAATGCTACACGTTTCCTCCTTGTTTCATCACAGCTAGACTGTAGAAATAGGCCTTCAACTAATTTTATCGTTTTTCGATCGGTCATTTATCAACCTAAATAAGCTTTTCCTAATGCTACTATTGCTGTCTTACTGAATGGTGTACCAACTAATGTATCTAAAGATATTCATACAAATATTTTTGAATTTAACAATCTGGTGAGATCTTGGAAACCTGACTTTTGCAAAGTTTTAGAAGGACCAGATGGTTTCTCTTGTAGTGAAGTTACTTGGAATTGTGCTACTAAAGAAAAAATGTTCAGATTATTCACAATTTTTTATGTTAAAAGAGGTTAGATACTTTTCCAACCTCGATTTTAGTGTGAATGAGACGACTCTTATTCATAAGAAAAATGTAGTTATTACTTGTAAAAGTTTTCGCCCCACTGCGGCAACGTTTCCTCTTTTAAGCAAAACTCAGAAATTTATTCCTACACCAAGTCCTTGTTCTAATCATTTTCATATTATTAATGGTGTAGACGATTTGTTAAGAAAATCCAAATGGAGTTTTGTTGCATCCAATACTCTTAACAATTGTAGATTCTTTCCAAAAGCAACCGTTTTCCTCATGATTCCCCTGTACCCACTAATGTTTTGCGTATTTGTCATTGTATACGTTCAGCAGTTTTTTGCTTTTGTCAAATTGCTCTTGTTGTTTTCCTCCGGATTTGAGTACCGCTGAATGTGTCGAGCTGAATCGTCTATCTGAGGATACCACAGTTAAAATTGCCCCAGTCGATAGGAGCAATACATGGATGATTGTACCTATTGAGCATTACAATCGGAATGATAACCGCCAACTTTATGATGAAAATTTTTATTCTTGTATTAATGAAGATTGTACTAACAATGTAGCTTCTCAACTTTGTAACTTATTGTATTACATAAAGAAAAGGTTTTATTAACAATCGCAAATTATCTTTCTTGCTGCCTAAAAACGATTGTAATTCGCACCTTTTCTATTTGCTCCCTAAAGTACATAAGAATAGCTGGTATTACACTACTATGTCTCCAGGCAGACCAATCATTTCAGACTCCCAAAGTATCAGAAAATTTTGTTCTGTTTTTGTAGAATATTTTCTTGCTCCTATAATAAAGCAATTGCCAACTTTTGTTAGAGACTCACTACATTTCATTTCCCGCATACAGGCCTGTGATTACTCCTCAAATTCCTCAAATTTGTTTATTACTCCTCAAATCCTCAAAAATTCCTCAAATGTAGCTTAACTATGAGAAATTCCTCAAATACGACACACTACAGACTAAATGTCGGATGATGTATTGTTTTTTGGCGAATGGCGATGATATGTAAACTTCCAAACAAGAAGCTAAGATAGAATCCTGTAACATCTACCCTACTTCCATGTAATCATGAATCACTCATGATTTATTTCTTTTCTTTTTCTTCTCTCATGATTTATAACTTAATGATTTTTCTCTCACACACTTTGTAGATTTTAGATAGCGTAATCCCGCTGTGCTAGCTAGATCTGATATTTTGATTGGAAACAGACCTGTCCTTTTATCATCTGAATGGGCGGACTGTTAAATAGAATCTTTTCAATATATAAGTGATAAACATAATTTTGAAAAGAGTGACTTACTCACCAATTCATTCCACATGAGGAGAGGAGAACCGTTGCTTGTCCTTCTAGTACGTATTTTTAAATTTCTAGACATTTTAGGATATAATGATTTTCTTTTAGCCATGTCATATTTATCACATCAAAAATTAACCATTCGTTAGCTTGTTTTTTTTAATTTTGTTACCTTGACGCACTTTGTTACGTTGAATGCATTGAAGTCGTTTTCATTTCTGCAAGCTACAGGGATGCAAATGTTTCCGGTTCGTCTGGACCTATTTTGCTAAGCAGAGAAGTTGTCCGAAGTTATTGTCTGTCGAACTTACTCATTAAATGCTTTCAGGTATTTAGTGAGTGAAACACTGCGATCAACCAACAGAAATTGTATATGTGAACACTGCAATTTTTTACTTCTAACTTCATAATATTGCATAGAATTTCAACAATAAAATGCAGTTCATTATATATTAAATCATTAAATATAATTCATTAATTATCTTGACCTTTGTCACAACCTTCTTTATATGTTTCTGCGACTATATGGTTGCTAATATAGTATGCTAATATATGCCTCATGCCTGCACTACTTAAAGAACTTAAGGATATCGATCTTCCATATCCATTATATGATAACATATAGGTAGCCCAGCCCACTTGGATTTCAGTGCTCTTATCAACTGAAGCATTTGTTTCACTCACTCTTCCATTTTATTTCCACTGAACATGAACACATCCGACGGGGTAAAGCGGATGGTCCCTAAATTTAGTGTCTACATGCCTCCTGGTCAATAGCGTGCGGAGGTTGGAAGCACATGGAGCTTAATTGAACATGGAGCTTAATAAGCACAATAGGTCTCGTCTTGTGTTACCTCATAGGGCCTAGGTGGTCCAAATGGCATGTGTTGATGACCAGAGCAGTTGGATGCTTCATTCACATCCAAAATATGGTGATTCCATGTCAGACTATCAAATTGATAAGGAATTGGTCTCTTCAGAGCTATATTGACCTCACAGGGCCTAGGTGGTCCAAGTGGTATGTGTTGATGACCAGAGCAGTTGGATGCTTCATTCACATCCAAAATATGGTGATTCCATGTCAGACTATCAAATTGATAAGGAATTGGTCTCTTCAGAGCTATATTTACCTCATAGGGCCTAGGTGGTCCAAATGGCATGTGTTGATGACCAGAGGAGTTGGATGCTTCATCTTCAATCACATCCTAAATATGGTGATTCCATGTCAAATTATCAAATTGATAAGGAATTGGTCTACTTCTCTTCAGAGCTATATTTGACCTCACAGGGCCTAGGTGGTGCTCAAGTGGCATGTGTTGATGACCAGGTGTGACCTGAGAATATAAATTCATTGTATTTTTATTTGAATGAAGTGGTGGTTCGAAATGAAGTAGTATGGCCTCTTCTTGAATTAATAGATTGCATAGCTCATGATTCTGACTTCATTCTTTATTCAGGTAATTGACATTTTTTCTTCTTGTTTTGCAGAATCAGAGCGACATTTTTCCATCATCCAGATTTGGGATCGGCAGATACTGTGTCATTCACTCTACATCTACGTCAATTGTCAGAAACGGCAATCCTTTGAAATGGTGATCGACTGCTGGACTAGCGGAGCTCATCCGCCCTCATCTTAACCTGATAACGTGCTGATGATTTATTGAATGATTAACGTTCCTATAATTTTTGAGAGCATTGTTACTGTGATTTTGGGAGTACACAATATCGGTTATACACAAAATTAAAAAATTGATCGTTCTTTCACCGGTATAATTTCAAAGCATGTTTACTAATGCTACTCCGGAAATTGAAAAGTACACGGTAGTTTTTACAGGTAGACCCGTGGATTTTCTGCATTGGGTACACAAGGAAGTTACTTATGGAGAGCTGAGAATGGCTTGCTTTATAAGGAAGCGCTTACATAAAAGAGAAGGATAACTAAGGTCGTATGGGTTGGACATGACCATGCATCTCTGTTGCGGCTGCAAAGTGGCCCTGTGGAAAACCTGGGGACTGTGTCAGCACTTCAAAGGCGGAGTGGACCATCAGTGAAGTGTCCGGTACACGAGTGTGACCATGACTTTAGCAAAAATCAGACATTTCATGAATGGTGTGATGACTTCCTGAAGATCATGGAGTCGCCTGAGGGACGTGAACTATACCCATAATTTATTTTTCACGCTTAAATTAAACTTACATTGTAAATCTCTTGTCTTTTTCATTTTAAACATAGTTCTGGAATTGGTTTTCTTATTGGGGAGCAACTAAATCATAACTGCACATTAAAGTTTCACATCTAAATAGTGCTTACATTTAAAATAATTGTCACAATAGTCGCAATTGAGCAAACCCATTCAAAATCAAACACACGAACGTCTATCGGTACGTACCCAAGTACTCAGAACCAAGTCGCACAAGTTCGATCATAGACGTTCCGTAACACACGATGTACTCAACCCAGTCTACCTCAAACACATGTACCTAATCCAGTAAGACAGATGTCATACATGTTCCTATTCATAACACTGAATTATTACATGTACCTATCCATGTTCCTATTGATAACACTGAATTATCCATGTTCCTATTGATAACACTGAATTCTACATATACCTATCCATGTTCCTATTGATAACACTGAATTATACATGTACCTATCCCTCGCAAGTAGGGCACAGTTTTCACTACTTCGATGCCAAGAGATTTAGAGCTCTACTTCTTTTATCGATGCTGTCAAAGGTGAAGTTTCTCTTCACCTTTCTCAAAGGTGACAGTGAAGTTTCTCTTCACATAACTGGAGACCCAAAGCAAAGGACGGGTACAACTTGTCGTACGATTTCATTTTGATAATGGCAAAAATTAATTTTGCTTAACCCATAGTGAAATCTTATATAATAGTTCAAGTAGTTATTTTCAGGGATATCGGTCGCAAGCTTAGTATCCTTATTTAGTTAGTTTAACAGTTTTTAGCTTTTAACTGAGTAGGCTAAATAAAGATGTAGTTTAATAAAGTTTATAGGTATAAATAATAATATACAATAAGAAAAGTTAAGATGACTGCATGCGTTCTGTAGTTGAAATTACTCGAAATTGGTACGGCTGAATAAATCACATCATTAAGTTACATATATACATCAGATAATAATTCAAAAGTAAGGGAATGCCATGCTGCTAATTTGGCATTCCCATACTTTTGAATTATTATCTGATGTAATTTATGCATGTGTAACTTAATGATGTGATTTATTCATCCATACCAATTTCGAGTAATTTCAACTACAGAACGCAGTCATCTTCAGGGTATAAAATGATAATTGAACAGAGCATGCCTTGATGGAATTTTTGTCATTTATATACATGCGAATGAAGAATATGCGTAAAGGTATATTTATGAATGCTTAAAATTTCATCAATGCATTTTCATTTTTTTACCCTGAAAATGGCTACGCTCAGTACAGTTGAAATTAATTGGTTCATGATCTAATAAATTAGCATCATATTAGCCAATCCTAATTTCACTTTCATTTAGAATGTCCAACCAAAGAGGCATCATCTCTACGTGTATTGTTGACATGTTTATAATTATCTTAAAAGATTTCCAAATTAGACTTGACTTGACTTGAACCACCCTCTTAAATCATGTTTGCAATTGGACAGGTATTTGCTATAGTTATTTTTCATGATTGGTTAGCTGTTTGTAATTGTCTTTAAAGATTTCCAAAAATGCGCTATTGGTCCACCATGCACAATCATGTTCTCATAATGGATATATATGATGTCTCATATGTACTTTCCATTTTTATACTGATCGTCGCAGCTACATATTTGCTTTTTTGAAAATTCCCAGAGCTGAACACTTTATCTCCTTCGTAATCATCCTGAATTTCGTCATTTGTTTTATGAACACATTTTTTCATCGGAACTTGTCTAGGTTAGCTCATGCAATACTTATAGTGATTCTTGTCGGTTTATTATTTTTTGCCTGGAATAATAGCAGCAGGTCGGGTAATTAATGCAATGCTATTGATTTATTAAAGCAGCAGAATTACATGAAGCTAAAGCCTCATGTCGTTTTCCTATTTTTTATGTTAAATGTACACTGTATGTTCCTATTTATTTTAATTATGTTAAATTCTATAACTTCTTTTTATGCGTCAATAATATTCAATATTCTTTGAATCAAGCATCTTACTGCGCATTTTAGACCCAACGTCGTTGTCTCTCTATAAACAGATACCATCAATGGAGACCGGACACTACCAAGCCCAGGCACAACCGATGGCAGAAGGCATACCACTGTTCTGTAGGCCGACATTTACTTTTGAGGTGAGTCGCTAATAAATAATTATCTTGTGCGATTATTTGTCACTGCCTTTTCCGAATCGTTTTGGTTTTAGGCAGCATTGAGTTTTTTCTGCTGTGTAATCCTTCGGTAAATATCCATCATTGGGTTTATGTTCTTTGAATGTGAGTTTTTTTATGTACGTTTGGTATGGGAGGCTATTTAACTGAGTATGTTTTATGGTGACTTAACGACTCCTATGAGATGTTATGTAAGTTTAGGTGTGAGGTTATGGGTTTATCCTGGATGGGGTTAATGGGTAGTGGGTTATTGGGGATGTATCTGGGATTATGGTATCTTATAGGCTATGAATTTCTTATGTTATTATGGTATATGATGGATATTATATGTCATGTATGGTTATGATGTTTGTATTGGTTTGATGTGAGTGTTTATATTATGTGCTTATGGGAGGGTAAAGTATTCGTTATTATGTATGTCTGCCTGATGGTTATGGGTTAGTGGGAGAGTAATGTGTGATGTATTCTGGGATAGTATGATGTGATGTATCGGTGTGTTATGTACTTATGGTCGTTATTATTTGTTAATGTTATTGGGGGGGGTATTATGATTATAAGATGTATGTATTATTATGGTTATGGTTGTTTATGGTATATTATGTATTGGGTATTTCATATGTATGTTATGGTTTGAATGTTGTTATCATTTTAAGTTCATGATCATATTGATGGGTTTTTGTTATGTATTTGGTTATTGCTTATTTGGGTGTATGTTAGGTGGTATGTGGGGATGGTGTATATTGGTGGTAGATATAGCGCGGTGTAGTGTTTAGTGTGGTTATGTTAAGTGGGGGTTGATTAGTGGTGTGCGAGTGGGATATGTGTATGATGTTTAATTTGATGGATTATTAGTATGGAATTCTGGGAAGATGCTCTATTGTTATGGGAGGCTATATGCGATTATGGGTATGTTATGGTTTACATGATATATGGGCTATTCGTTTATGGTAGTCGTGGGGTTATGTATTTTATGGTATAAGTAGTGCGGTATGATTTATGTTATGATGTTTATATGTTTTTAAATGTATATGTCGATGTGTCTGTAATGGGACATGATGTCTCGTTTTAATGGTATTGTAGTGGTGATTGTGGGTATGTCTCTGTTGTGATGTTACGGTGTCGTGTTTCTGTCATTTAAGTATTAATTTATTATGCTTTAGGTTCTGTCTGGAAAGGCGGTTTTCAGTCACTTGGGTTTATGGTTGCTATAATACATTAACTTTACACAAAATCATAACATACTACTACACATTTTCAGGTAAGCAGGAATGGGATGACACGATCAGCAGCAATTTTATAAATGTATAAATACTTGTAGGGCTTATTCTTGTCACTGCCTCCGAATGTTTTAGCTTTAGCAGCATGAGTTTTTTCTGCTGTTTGGAAGCAATTTCGTAGCAGATGAACTTTGATCAACAATTATTCATCACTATCAACAGGCAAATTTCTTCCAATATTTTGCTCTACAAGGCTATAAACTGTAATTTCATCAAAAGAATTGTACTAGTGAACAGAGATAATTAGGATGGTCGCGGCGTGCTGTCGGGGAATTTTGTCGGTGAAATTGTCGGTAGTGTGTCGGCGAAAACAGTCGGGGAATTGTCGGGTTCCTCATCGATTTCCGTCGGCAAGATAGGTCGGGGAATTAGGATCTTTCCCGTCATTAAGCCGATTCGGTCTTCCCGACCAATGGACCGACAGTTCACCGACAATGTTTTTTCACCGGGATAGGCGACCATCGGCAGGTGCATTGTGCTGTATGATCATGTTTATGATTATAGCCACAAATAGCAGAAAAGGACCCGTGATGTTAGAAGAATCTCGTATCAGATACCATAATAACAGGATAGCATTAAAGCATTCAACCTTTCTTTACTGCTTTCTTCTCATCTCCTCCCATCCCGGTTGTCTCCCCTCGGCTAAAGGCTCGGCCGTATGCACGCATCCGAATTGCCATACTCGAGTTTCTGCCTTTTTTCATAAGTCTGTCTTCTCGCTAAACAGAAACCTGTGGTCTAGGACATGCAGCGGCTCCACACTCGATCCGCCACTCTACTGTGCCATCAATGCATCTCTCCCCTTCAGCTTTACACTGCTGAACTCATGGTAATATTAATTATGCCTACTCATCAAGGGTAATAAGACTCCACGAATTGTTCACATGCAAGTTCTTTGGTGATAGGAATATTTCATCACATATTCTTTATACAGAATCTCCGGAATCGCGGAGAGCACTTTGCCCACCTCTGCTAATTTCCCTTAGAATCAAAAGAAAAAGTTTTGAAAGGATTAATGTCGCCATTTCATCTCGAGATAAATAAACTTAGAATTTCTATAAGGTCAAGAAATGTCACACTTTAAAAATATAATCTTCGCCTCTTCGCACTTTGAAATTCTACTGAATTTCTCTACGTTTCGAACAGGAAAATTTGAAGAACCGTGATGCACACAAAACGCACAGGCCAGCCCATAGAACAGATTTTGTATTGATGAGCATTAGGCAGACCGTAAGACTGCTTATCAAAAAGCACGTTCATTAAAGCGGCACCATTGATTTTTCTATTTGCCGTAAATAAGTACTATATAATACTCACTCCTACATAGTTGATCCATTAATTCAAAGGGCATAAACAAGTTGGCAATTTATTGAACGAGTTGCTCTCGATTCTAATGTTCACGCTTCATATCTGTTCAACTAATACTCAGAGGTAATTCTAAATGCTCAATTAACTAAGAGACTCAAGAATAAAACATGAAGCAAGCATTCCAGCAATCCATCACTGCGACTCATTAGTATTGCTAATCTTCAAGTACAAGAAATGATGAATGAAAGATTCCTTCTTATTAAATATAGCAAATATCAATTCTCTGAATGAGTATTTCGTCGTTTATTTTAAGCGAAATATCTGAACATTATAATTTGATAGTACCTCAAAATGGACCTGAATCTCAAAAAGGATTGTAAAATTAAGCTTGAAACGGAGAGTAAGATTATCAGGACAAATTTATTTTTCCCATACGACCTTAAGTTATCCTTCTCTTTTATGTAAGGCGACTCCTTATAAAGCACAGCCCATTCTCAGCTCTCTCATAAGTAACTTCCTTGTGTACTCCAACTGCGGAAAATCCACGGGTCACTAACCTGTAAAAACTACGTGTGTACCTTTTCAATTTTCGGAGTAGCATTAGTAAACAATGCTTTGTAATATATACCGGTGAGACAGATCACGGATCAAGTTTTTAATCTTGTGTATATCCGATAATATGTGTTACTCTCAAATTCAACAGTAACAATGCTCTCACAAAATTACAGGAACGTTAATCATTCAATAAAAATCATCAGCTCACGAAAATCAGGAATAAGATGAGGGCGGATCGAGCTCTACACCGCCCTAGTCCAGCAGTTCGAATCACCATTTCTAAAGGATGCCCAGTTTCTGACAATGTTTGGACGTAGATGCAGAGTGATAATGATAAGTATCTGCGATCTCTCCCTGATCATGGTATGATGGAGAAAATGTCGTCTGATTCTGGCAAAACAATGAAGATAAATGTCAATTACCTGAATAAAGAATGAAGTCAATCATGAAGCAATCGACAATCATTAAATTCAAGAAGAGGCCTACTACTTTCATTTCGAACACCACTTCAATTCAAATCAAAAATACAATGAATTTATAATCTCTGGTCATCAACACATTGCCACTTGGGACCACCTAGGCCCTTGTGAGGTCAATATAGCTCTGGAAGAGACCAAATTCCTTATCAATTTGATAATTTGACATGGAATCACCATATTTGGATGTGAAGAAGATCCAAATCCTCTGGATCATACAACACATACCACTTAGACCCCCATGAGGTAAAATATATCTGGAAGAGACCACAATTCTTTAGTTCCCAAAAGGCTGATTATTGAAAAAACATTGCGATAGTGATGAAGCCGAAAAATGTTTTAATTACATCGGAGATTTTCGAAGAAAATCTGTAGATATTCTGAAACTTGTATGATATCTTAATCGAATAATGGATTGCGCTTCAAACATTATCTACCATACTTTGAAATCCGACCCCTTGTTTGACATCAGAGTGAAATGGATAAACTTTGAAATATTGCTTTGAGTTATCAATCGATATTGAATATATTGTTATTGTGGATAAGCTTCTATTACATTAGGCCCAGAAGCTCCAAGGTGCGGCTGCATAAAAGAAATCAAAATGCTATTAAGCTCATCAAAAATCAATTTTTAATAATTGTCGATATCGTTAGATTATACCTCGCTGAAATATTCCTGACCTGATTTTTTTTTTGATCTCCAACACTCATTTCACTTAACCAAGCTAGTATTGAATAGAATTGAATTGCATTTTGATTTTCAGTGCCCAAGAAAGGTGAGATACTCCGATTTTGTAAGGGGATTGTAACTGAAATGCTTGGCGATGAGCTCGTACTACTTTCTGGGGGCTTCTGTGAGGATCTTAATAGGCTATCCTATCTTGGCGTCTGGTGTTTTTCCGCTGCCCATTTTTCTTGATAGAAATTTTTGTTTTCGTCGGCCACAATGTCTGGGAACGTTTTCAGGTGTGTAACCTCTTATGGAGTTGGACGCTCTTATAGTTTGAGGCACAACAATTTTTGAGTAGAACCATTGATGTGATCTAAGTTTTTCTCCTTGGCGCTGTTCCTGATATCGTCTTTCAGTCCTGAAGTGGCATCTCTATATAATGAGGTTGCTTTTCTAACTTTCAACCTCAAGTTCAGGGCAGCCTCAATTGCTTTCTTTTCATTGAACTCTTGGTAGATCAGCTCGAATTTTTCTTTCTGAGGATCTTGCCGCTTCCTTTCTTTGATGATGTCAAGGGTTTCTGGTCTCAGCCTTTGAGTCTTCGTGTTGGATTCACTTGCATATCTTAAAACATTTTCCGGTCACGTGTTTTTAAAATTATTGCTTAGACTTTCACAGTCTCCCGTAGCCGACAACATTCGTATACCCAGCGTGCTTTTGTGTTCCTCTTTGCGAATTTCATGTTTAGGATGAGTCTCACGATGTCTATGATCAGATCTTGTATCGCATTGAGTAATGCCAATAGGCGTTTGGAATTGAAGTACATTTCTTCTTCTTGTTTGTTAGAATATAATCAATACGATGTGTGAGATTGCGATTTGGGACTTTCCCATGTCCCAGAGTCGTCCATTTCTTTTACTTGAAAAACAAATAATAAAACATTGTGTTGGTTGATTGCTCACGCGACACAAATTACACCCGAGCACCTACAACGACGATGCACATGTCCTCCCCCATTGGCTGAACACCTCACACTACACACAAAGCAGCTTCTAAAAAAAGCTAAAACATCAACAAACACCCTATCATCTCCTCATGGAACAAACCACCACCTTGCTCACAACAATACTGCCGTCTTCTTGTCACAAAAGGGACTTAAGTTCCAGTTTTTGGTCAAAAATAAACTGAGAGTGCCAAACTGCCTCATAATAGTGTTGCGCATCTTTTGAAATTTATTTAGGAAAGGCTCAAGGTTCAGTCAAATATCGTTCAGACTTAAGTCAAACAAATAAATCAACAAAAGGACTTAAGTCGTGTTTTACATTTTTTTTTGTTTTCGACGTTTGACCTGAGTCTTTTTAATATCAAGAAGAACTATCTTTGCAGAACAGAAATAGTTTCCATGTTATAACTTTGGGGGTGAACTCTTTGTTATAACTCTAGTGAGGTGGCGTCTTTCAAGGTGATAATGACAGAAGTGATGTTGAGATTGACGGGCTAGGGGGGGGGGGGGAAAAAAAGTTTGCTAACGATTTTCTAGAAGAATTGGATGCTCAAGAAACTATTACAGGCAGGAAGGTTACATTAAGAATACGGATTGAAAAAGAAAGACCGATTTAGAAAGAGACTTTCAGAACAACATTCTATACTGGCTTTATGTCCTTGTCGGATGATAGTGTTATAGAGGAAAAGTGTCACCATGATTTCACGCTGTGAACTTTCATGATACGTATTGGTTTGTGAGCCATATGAAGTTCGAAAGGCATTTTTACGAGGATTCGTTATCGTCGTCTTCATCGTAATGCGCCATCGAATTCGTGGGAGAGCCAAAGAAGGAAAGAAAAGTATCAATGAAGTACTTTATGCCATCTAAACCTACACAAGGAGGAACGCGAGCAGAGCGAGAGTGGTGGGTTCTGCCGAAAGATGTTATTTAAGAAACTTTGGGTTAGTAAATGCCAGAATAAACAATTAGGTTCTGATAGATCATTTTATGTCGGATAGGGATTTGGGAATAAACTGTGCCTCGGTAGTTAGCGGACTCCAACGAGGTAAACATCAGCTCGAAACACGCATTTACAGAATCCTCAAGAAAAGAGCAGATCTCTTTACACACATGATGTTTTAATCCACTCAAATCGTCACTATCGGAGAGAGCACGCTCCTCCAATAGGCGTTAGCTTACCATCAGACATCAATCATCACCATCTCATGCACAAAGATTTCGCAGAGAGATTTGAATATATTCTATACGATGCGTAAACGAAGAGCGCGGTTAGCAGGTGCGGAATAAACGTTCTGCACTCCTTGGAGAAACGAAGAGTGATGACATGATACACTTAACAAGCACCATGTTCATGATGATGATTCTCAAAGTTGAACAATGCGAATATTGCATGAAATCTATGAATTCACTGCAAATCATACCAAAGACTGCGATGAAGAGAGAGTATGAAAAAGACTCAAAACTCATGTTCGTGTTGCTGAGGATACTTCATAGTATCAGTCTGATTTGATGAAACGCCTTCCTACTGCGATGATTCCGACTTAAAACAGTTTTCTTCACCACCTCGCATCGCAACATTCAATGAGACCTTCGGTCCTCTTTGCAGCTGCGCAATATCCTGGGGTTCGCCTTCAAGTTGGGATGAGTCATACTAGCAGGAAGATCAGCATTCAGAATTCGGCTAAGCATCTTCTCTCGACTCAAAATCATTTTACGCAATCGCGGACACTCAAAGAATTTCAATCATATGGACAGACAATTGTGCCTTCGCAGAAAAAGTATTGGATACTGTTTCTCACGACTTTGTTTCCTGGAAAAATGTTAACAAAAAGGGAACTTGCAGTAGAATCTGTGGAATTGAAAATATCTAGAGGACTGGGCAGTACATTTTATGAGCGCCGACGGAATTCCGATCACAGGTTTGCGGGGAAGACAATTGAGCCAAGATATGAG
>CAJQUW010016319.1:0-20780 GCA_907163375.1 Prostheceraeus crozeri
ATCATTTTTCAAAAGGAACTTCGCTATTATTGACTCGTATCTTCGCCATGGGAGACAGCGCCCAACCCTTGATGAAATACTAAACTCAATCAATTGAAACGGTAAGCTACTCGCAATGGATAATAGTACTATGAGTATTACCTTATTTCTATTTACGAGAAACAATTGTATTCATGTCATAACACATTTTCTAGTCAACATATTTTATTCGTTGTAAACCATGCTACTTGTCCTCATTGGTTTTATAGTTCTATGAGCCTTACTTTATTTTACTCATACAGAAACAATTGTATCATGTCATAACACATTTTCTAGTCAACATATTTTATTCGTTGTAAACGATGCTACTTGTCCTCATTGGTTTTATAGTTCTATGAGCCTTACTTTATTTCAATTTACGAGAAACAATTGTATCATGTCATAACACATTTTCTAGTCAACATATTTTATTCGTTGTAAACGATGCTACTTGTCCTCATTGGTTTTATAGTTCTATGAGCCTTACTTTATTTTACTCATACAGAAACAATTGTATCATGTCATAACACATTTTCTAGTCAACATATTTTATTCGTTGTAAACGATGCTACTTGTACATAGTACTTGTCTGTGATGTGAATAAAATATTTCAAAGATGGAAATGTGTTTTCATTTTGTATCGAGTTAAAGCAGTAGCAACTACTGGAATTGTAAGAACGCCAGATGAAATGACAATTGTTAAAGCATTAGACCATCTCTTTCTTAACTTTTTATAATGCTCTAATCTTAATAATAATTGAGATTCCTTATCTTTCATATACCTAACTCTATCTTTGTGTTTTTCTTTGTTCATTTTTTCAATGTTAATCTTTTCAATGTCCATTAAAGTAGAACTACGTTCATATGATAACGAAGGATATATTCTTGCGGTTTCTTCCACTTTTGTTTCATCCACTTTTGTTTCTTCCATTTTTAAAGAAATATTTTTAACGGGCGAAGCCCTGGAAGACATCTCCGATGTCCCGCAAGTCACATGATATATTTTAAAAACCTGAAAAATGGATAAAATTCATGAATTTGAAATTCTCAACTTTTATGATTTTCGGTGTCCGGTTTTACATGACCTGGAACGGTCATGATTTAAGCAATGAAAAATGTCATAATCACAAATTTGAGATTCTCAACTTTTATGATTTTTTCGGTGTCCTGGAACGGTCATGATTTAAGCGAGGGTGAAAATCGAACCGAAGGTTCTAGGGCTTCGCGCTTCGCCCGATTGTAATTCTCAAATTTTGAGATTTTGAAAAATTTGAAAAATTGGGTATTTTTAAAAACGCTTAAATTTTCGCCCTTCGGCCTTCAGCCACGTGAAATTTGCAGTCTACCTAAATTTTTGAAATTTTTGAAATTTTGATTTTTTTGAAAAAACCCGCAAAAGTGTGACATCCGGCGCAAGCGAAGCGAAGCAAAGCGAAGCGAAGCGTCGCGCCGGATGTCACACTATAAACTACTAGTATGGACGTTACCGGTCAGCTTGAAGACTTCGTCGTCCGAAAAGTTCGGAAGAAAGTTCCCAGTAAGCTTCCTCAACATGATCATTTTTGTAGCTCATCTAATCTCCTATTCTTTTTCTTTCAGAGTTTTTGCAGAAGTGAGAGGAGTGTCGGTGGACGGAGAACCACCCATGGGCTCTTTTAAGGGCCAACCTTCTAATGCAGCTAAAGCGGTCCCAAGCCCGCCACATATCCTCGGATATGGAATGCAGAGGGGAAGAAAAATAATGAATGGAATGAAATGGGAGGACACTCACGCGCCACACGCAACATAACACACTTCTCTCTTCCGTAGTCTAACAAGCTCTTTACACATGGATCGCAGTCGATTGCTATCCCTGTATCAGAAGTGTAAGCTATCTTAATTTTATTTGACACTATTTCATCTATCATCATCGTCCATATGAAATGTTTTAAGATTTACAAGTTAGACTAAGCGTGCTACTATTTCCAAATGAAAATGTATACATGGTTAAATCATCCACTTAACCCCATCCGTAGTCTAACAAGCTCTTTACACATGGATCGCAGTCGATTGCTATCCCTGTATCAGAAGTGTAAGCTATCTTAATTTTATTTGACACTATTTCATCTATCATCATCGTCCATATGAAATGTTTTAAGATTTACAAGTTAGACTAAGCGTGCTACTATTTCCAAATGAAAATGTATACATGGTTAAATCATCCACTTAACCCCATCCGTAGTCTAACAAGCTCTTTACACATGGATCGCAGTCGATTGCTATCCCTGTATCAGAAGTGTAAGCTATCTTAATTTTATTTGACACTATTTCATCTATCATCATCGTCCATATGAAATGTTTTAAGATTTACAAGTTAGACTAAGCGTGCTACTATTTCCAAATGAAAATGTATACATGGTTAAATCATCCACTTAACCGCATCCGTAGTCTAACAAGCTCTTTACACATGGATCGCAGTCGATTGCTATCCCTGTATCAGAAGTGTAAGCTATCTTAATTTTATTTGACACTATTTCATCTATCATCATCGTCCATATGAAATGTTTTAAGATTTACAAGTTAGACGAAGCGTGCTACTATTTCCAAATGAAAATGTATACATGGTTAAATCATCCACTGAAGCCCGATTCAAGTACGTCAGTATGAAAGCAAAGATAATACGAAATAAAAATTTATTATGGCATGTATTTCAAAAGGTCTTCATCGTCAATATCGTCCCAGAGTCTGGCTTCACATAGATAACAAAAACAGTTCAGTTGCTTTAATCGTTCTTCCACTGCGAGCCTCACTTTATCAATATACTCCCACTCTGCCATAGTTCGTGGCTGGGAGTTAGGGGTGTACCACTCCATAATTGGTGGAGGAATTTCGTGCTGGTGATCTCCATCACATCGTCAGTATCGTACTGGAGATACTTCCACCTCACGCCTGTTAAGTCGGGACACTCCTTCTCACATACACTCTCCTCTTCCTCATCCGCTGGTAATGATAACTTCCTGATATTGTCAGTTGGTACACCTTCTCCACCTTCGCCTTTCTTGGAGCGTTTGGTGTAACGAGCGCCTTTGGTGTTGAGCATGGAGAAGAGAATTTTGTGTTTGGTGTTGTCGGAGGGCTTGTCATGTTGACTGTGAATAATGACTTTGAAATGTTTTCTAATTCTTAAGTATCAACAAGCAACCAATCAGAATGAACATCAATGAATGAAGAGAATGAAAGTATATAAGCAAAGTGACATCCGTATCATTTCACTCTGTCTTTGAGACGCATAAGTGAACTGTTGTCTAGCGAATTCTGTATTTGAGGCGTACAAGTGAACTGCTCTTTAGTGAATTCCAAATTTGAGTGAAGTCTCTATCTTGTTCAAGTATCAAGCTTAAACATAATTTCGTTCAAATGGTAAGTTGAAAATTTCCTCTCTCATCTCCCTCAAACGTGTGGCTAATAGCATCTTCCTCAATTTCAGGCATCAACTTCATCACCAACACCCTCCCTTCTCGAGGAAAGTTTAGAGTTGTTGAGTCAAGGTAGGTTGTAACAATATACTGACACTTGAACAGAGATGAAAGAATGATTTCTCTTTCAGGTGATACCAGTTCCATCTCGTGCGAGTCCATATCAACATTGTCGCGGGAATGCGACGATCGGCAATGTGCTGACTGTGGACACATCTTCACGAGGAAGCGTGATCTCACCCGACACATCAAGCGAGGTGTTTGTCGACCTAAGCCGGCATCAATCTCCGAAGGTAGGGATGATTCTGTTAACGATGTCTCCTTTTCTTGCGACTTGTGCGCTCAGTCTTTCGAGACACGTTTTGAACTATCTTCGCACAGACTTCAACATACACACGCGAACGATACCTACACCAACGGTACCTCCTCTATCCGACTCACTGAAGTGTCCATAAATAATTTAGTGAGGAACTACCAGATGGACTCCTCAGAAACCATTGCTAACTTTGAGGAATGGTTTCATCAAAATTCATCATTGATAGAAGCGCTCTTCAACAATTTAGACAATTTTAGGATGAAGGCGCTCATCTATCTTAAAATAAAATATGTAAAAATCGACCACCATACTGGACAAATAATAGAGAGGTTGGAGTTTCACATACCCTCCTCTCCTGCAACCGAAGTTGTAGACTGTGAGTCTTGGATAAATTTTCATATCCAAGGGTTAAAATTAAATATAGATAAATTTAACGAGCGTGATAGTGGACTCGTTTTGATGGTATTGAGACCGCCATGATTAAAATCAGTTTATTAGGAAATCATAGTGGTCGAGGCTCCTTTAAACTTCCGAAAAATTTAAGAAATAAAGCAGCAGTCATTTCTGTAGATTGCGAATCGCAATGTTTTAAGTATGCCGTCCTCTCCATTCTCCACTATAATGATGTGCAGAATAGTCGATACCGCAAGAGTAAGTATCAACAGTGGGAGAATGAATTAAACTTCGATGACTGTAATAGTGACGATATGAAAATTAAAGATATAGAAAAATTTGAAAAATTGAACAACAAAATAGTTCTCCATGTTTGGGAAAAAGGATTGAAGGGTGTGCGCTACAACTCGCGTTCGAGTTGTTATGAACGTACAGTAAACCTGTTATTAGTAAAACAGGATGATAGTGAGGAATGGCACTACTGCGGTATTCCCAAAATCTCTCGCTTATACCACCACTTAGAAAACTCTAGTAGAGAGTTATATTACTGCGACAGATGTATTCGCCACTTTAGGAGGAAAACTAAATTTGAAACTCATTACGAATGGTGTAAGCGAGGTAAACTGCAAATGGAGCGCATGCCCAAAGATAAGGAGTTTTCATATAGAGAGAATGGTGATGAATTAAGTCCTCTTCGTGTCATCTATGCTGACATCGAATGTTATATCGATGATAACATCCATCGACCAGCAGCCATTTCCTGCTATGAAGTATGGCATGATCACTTTAGGAGTAGGCAAAATAAAATGCGCGTCTGGCAAGGTGAGGATTGTATTTACCAATTCCTACAATTCCTCGAACAGGCTGTAAAATTTCAACAAAAACATGATGGTGAACTCTATCGCAGATCATTGCATATGACAGCAGATGATCAAGCAAAATTTGATAGTTGCAACATTTGCCCCAAATGTAGGAAAACATTTGACGATGATAAAAATAAGAAAGTGCGCGACCATGATCACATCAATGGTAAATTTAGAAACGCACTCTGTTCAAAATGCAATTTTTCACTTAGGATGAAACGGCGTACATTACCCGTCATTTTCCATAATTTCAAGGGCTACGACAGCCATATGATAATAAAAGGAGGTTTAGGTCAAATGAAAGAGTGGAAGCTTGATGTAATAGCGCAAACGAGAGAGAAGTTTATGGCCATGACAGCAAAAGTGCCTGTCGATAAAACTAAAGAAAATAAGACGGTCTATTTTGATATAAAATTTTTAGATTCCTACCAATTTATGACTGCATCACTGGCCTCTCTCGTGCAAAATCTAAAGTCTCTTCCACTAACACAAAATCTTAAGAAACAATACCCAAATCTAACCGATGAAGTCATCACACGGAAAGGAGTCTTTCCATATGCATATTTTGATGCGATTAGTAAACTCGGCGAGACTTCTCTTCCGCCCATAGATAAATTTAAAAATGATTTGACCGGCGCAGAATGTAAGACCGAAGATTATGATCATGCACAAGATGCATGGATAAAATTTGACTGCCATACATTTGGCGAATATATGATTGCCTACCTTAAGTTAGATGTATTTTTGCTGGCTGATGTATTTCAGGAGTTTCGACGAGTGGCATTAGAAGAAGATAAGTTAGATCCCGTCCACTTTGTCAGTCTGCCAGCCATGTCATTTAAGTCTGCTTTTAAAATGACTGGTGAGACCATTCATCTCTTACAAGATCCAGAGATGTATAATTTATTTGAGCGAGGAATTCGCGGTGGTCTCACATTTGTAAATAAACATAGGTTAAAATCTGAAACAGTAGGCAATGACCAGACTCATCTGAAGTATTATGACCAAAATAATTTGTATGGTAGTTCATTATCCAAACCGCTACCTCACTCTGAGTTTAGCTGGTTAGATGATAGTGATATTCAACATTTCTCCAACCCTTCTAACATACTAGCAATTCCAGATGAAGGTGATTGGGGATATTATTTTGAGATAGATCTAATCTATCCAAATAATATTAAACATAAAACCGTAGATTTTCCACTCGCACCCGAATCAGGTGAAGTGAGTAAAGATATGTTTTCCGACTTTATGAAACAATTTCATAAAGATTTAGAATCATGTGGACAACCCGACTATAAGCCTTGTCGCAAACTTTTACTCACCCAGTATGATAAAGAAAACTATCTAGTCCACTTTAGCATCTTAAAATTTTATTTAGAAATGGGTATGATTTTAAAAAGAGTTCACCGCATTATTAAATTTAGACAGAAAGCCTTCCTCAAGCCATATATTGATAGCAACAGCCAGAAACGTGCACTAGCCCAAAATAACTTTGAAAAAGATTTTTATAAATATAAGAACAACAGTCTATTTGGTAAGACGATGGAGGATGTTAGAAAGCGCGTAAACTACAAACTAGTTAATGATGATCAAAAGTATCACAAATTGACCTCATCACCTCTATTCATCGATAGAGACATTATCGATGAGGACCTTATAGGTGTTAAAATGATAAAATCTGAAGTTGAGTTGTGCAAACCCATCTATATTGGTCAAGCTGTACTAGATTATTCTAAGCTTGAAATGTACCAACTCTTTTATAAAATACTAAAACCATGTCCTCTCGTAAAAGAGGTTCGTTTGTTGGGTGGTGATACAGATAGTTTCTTCTTAGGTATTACCACTCAAAAAGATTTAAATTTCAATGAAGTAGGAAAATCTTTGGAAAGATATTTTGATACATCAAATTATCCTGCTGATCATCCACTCTACTCCATCAAAAATAAGGCAAAACTTGGCTGCTTTAAGGATGAGACAGCAGGGAAGGAAATAGATGAAATGATTCTCCTCCGTCCAAAAATGTATTCTATGAAATTAAAGGATAGTGATGATAGCATTAAGCGCGCTAAAGGCATATCAAAATCCATTGTGCAAAATATGAAACATAAGAATTTCAGGAAAGCCTATAGAAATAAAAATATAACGTTTGTCAATATGACAATCTTAAAATCTAAGTCGCATGAGATCAAAACTCATACTTTTAGGAAACGGGCGCTTTCAGCATGGGAGGATAAGAGGTGCTGGTTAGAACACAACATATCTCTTCCACATGGACATCCTGACACAAACATACCACCACCCAAAAGAATTAAACTCACACTACCACATTCAGGAGACGTCTTAGCATAATCATCCTTAACTTAGTATTTTGATGTTGATTTCTGTAGATAAACATTGTTGTTTTATGTATCGCATGAGATTGTTTTTTCCTTGTGAATATGTGTCCACATCTGTACATTCCCCATGTGATGACTTTTCCACTGAAAGACATTTTTCCTATCCCTGTATATTTCCACCCTTCACGAAGTAAAAAGACTTTTTGTATATAACAATGTTTATTGAAGTGCGCTCATGTATATATTTTCAGTGGATGTTGTATAAAGTCTATTGCTTCACATTCATGTACATATTTCAATAAACATATCACAATGACTTCACTTTGTTTTCCGAAACACTAACGTTATGAGGGATTTAGTATCTTTCACATGGATGCACTCTTGTAAACCATTGGTAATTTTGATAGCAATAGAGGGTATAGTTTGTTTGACGACGGGATGATAGAAAATAGATTCAAACATCTTCTCGACTATTCCATATGAAGCGTCTTTATCATGAATGAAATCACGTAAAATGTATTCTTTTTTCTCACCAACAGAAATAGGTAGAATCAAATCACTTTGAATGTAAAGGTGCTGTTCATGTTTATCAAGTGTCATTGGTGTTTCTATACCAATCGTATGCGCAGCAGCAAACACTGTTTGTAGCATTGAAAAACCAAAGAGTTTTTTCAAATTTTTACTCAATTGACATTGAATGTCATCACCCAGTTTCAGAACAACGCGTTGATTTTCAATTGAAAACGAAATGTGGTGTGTCTTTACATCATATTTACTTTTCATCACATGCTTCAACTTCTGTTGTATATAAGGATTTACTACATGAATGAAGCTTTCAACTGTATGATATAGACGCGGCATTATATTGATAGCAACTTTAGATTCTTCATAAGACTGGTAAATTTTCTTGATGCGATCGCCATAGATGTCCACCCACCATTCATCATTAACTGAATCAGCTTTAGTGTGATATTCATGAGAAGCATACACCACACCGCTTCCAATAATAGGTGTATAATGTCTTACAAAATGACGCAAGGTTGGAGAGAAATAAACTGTAAGTTTGTCATTATATTTCTGAATAACCAACTTATTTTTGTCCGCCATAATTTTTTCTCCATACTTCTTACCCACAGTCTCATTCCATCGTTTTACTAACTCAATAAGTGATAAAGGTTGAACACCACGCTTTTTCAAAATGATGCGTTCTTCGCATTCTACAACATCTTCATCAAATATTTTAAATCTATAATGAAATTTGTTGATTCGATTTGAATAAACTTTTCTAACATTTGCAGTAGCAATTGACGTTAGATGTAGTCCATGGCCAAAACCAAGATGCGGATAGAATTCACTATCCAACCTCAGCGTAAGACCTTTAGTAAAAGAATGAAAGCGGAGGAACTGTCTCCCACTCCAATGATAGATAGTAAACTCATAAGCTTTCTGATTTTTATTCTTCATGATGGAAGTATTACCACTGTTGAATGCCTTAATAATTTTCTCATTCCCAAATGGCTCATAAGAATCTGATTTTATCTGAATCCATTCATAGTTCCATTTTCCATCTGATGTTAAATTGTATGGGAAGTGGAATGCATTATTCATCGTTATTCCATCATGGGTGCGAGGAGTCAATATCATTTCTTCCAAATCATTCACATTCTGAATATTGCTATCATAGCAAATACTAGAAACGCCAACCTCCCATTCACCTTCTAAATGCAGTGGCCGATTTAATTCTACTCGATAGTCTGATGGTTTATTTTTGGGAAATTTATTCATAGAAGCATTACTGGGCAAGTAGATTAGAAACGAGTCCTTATTTTCACTTTCCATATTATTCACATTGGAAAAATATAATAGCATACTTTTGCATTAACTCTTCATTCGGAAATGGAGTGTAATACTTGTCACAGCATCTTTATGAAAAGGAATCAACGCACCAGCATCATCATAAATGGCAATATCAATTTGTGGGATGTAGTTTGATTTCAGCTTTGTATAATGCACTTTCTTGAAAGTATGCTCAGATAAAATACTGCAGCTTTTTGGCTGGTATGGTATCATTGCTAGCAATGGAGCTTCAACATCTCCCACACGTACATCTTCACCAATATTGGAATATATCTGAAAAATAGTTAATACGACGCGATAGCGACATGTCTGCGCTAGCTTTGGTTACAGTACCACTTTTAAAGATATTTTGATCAAAACCCAAAATGTCCATTAGAGTTTTATCCATAATTAGTTCAATACCTTTTCCATTTATAGTGAGAGACAAAGTACCTTCTTTTTCAGAAAATGAAATATGTTGCTCATTAATCACTTCATTTAAATAATCTACAACCAATTTAACCGAAGTAATAATGCGAGGCATCAACACTCTTGTTTCATGTAAGAAACCACCAAAAGGCTCTACACACTTTCTGTATAAAGATACGGCCCATTCTGTATCAAATTGATTTGGCCTTTCACATGGTAAATGTTGCATATCAGATTTTCCATGAACAGCTGCAGAACGATGTCGTAAGAACTGATGAAAATCTTTTGAACAAACTAATACTAGATCATCATCATTTAATTTGCTTATTGCAATATGATTAGATGATTTGATATAAGTCAATGTTGCCACTTGTTTACCATCAACTCGAAGGAGATAATTAAATTTCTTCAATAATGTTTCAGGAGTCATGTTTGTCTTTCTTGGCTTAATCACAATCTTCTTCACCAACGTCTTCTCATTTCTTGGAATAAGATCTACATAATAAGCTTCCTCTCGATATATTAACTGTTTATGACCACTTATGTGGTAATTAACGTTAAAATTATCATAGCTTGTTAAGGCGCTAGCGAGGTAGCCTAAATCATTTCTTAAACTTGGACTTAAACCAACAATCCAATCTTTCTCAACTACATGATGTACATAATTATAATCATCATTGTGCGGAGTAAATTGGACAATATGTTTACACGCTTTATTCAAGAAATCATATATAAACTTTTTACATGATAAGAGATCTTTCTTTGACCACTGTGGAATGTATACTCGGCACCCCTTTTCACATTGATAAGCAGCTGTACGCCTCATATTAATAGTCATCACCTCATGATCAAAAGTATAGACACAGTTGCTATAAACAAGTTGAGTGACACCCACTTCCCAATTCCCATTTAGCTGTTGTGCATGATCAATGGGAGTAGAAAAGAGTGCGGCTCGATTACTAGTAAATCTCTTTGTAGCCGCATTGCTAAGCAAAATATGATAAAACGACATTTTTATATTGCTAATCTGCAACTTTGCATAACATCATGAAGACTTGGATTTTGGACTCTCTACAATATATCAGAGTTGATCGTGATGGAAACGTACATTTCAAAAATTCTCATGGTCATACATCAAGAGGAATTACATTAACATGGCGACAATTTGTCAACCTCAATGATATCATGAGGGATTTGGAATATTTTGAAACATTAAGATTCATCTCCTTGGGTGATCAAGTTTGGCTTCAACATTACAGAAATGAAATTCAAATCTACCATTCTCATTCCGCAAACTGTTTCTCATTTCGCAAATACAATTGGGAGAAGTATAGAAGATACATACATCGCTCCATCATGACATTTATTCGTCGTGAGTTCATCGCCCTACTATGCAAATCTTAATCAGATATGATTACCACGCACCATGAGTTGGAAATTAGATTCCCTACAACGTATTGAAACGGATCATGATCGAAACGTCTATTTCAAAGATTCAACTGGAAATGTGAGAAGAGAGTTTGCTTTATCTTATCGTCATTTTCAATCTCTACATCATATCATGAAGGACTTGAAATACTTCTATATGAAAAGACATTCACGTATTGGAAATCGCATCTGGCTGCGCGTCAACAATCGGCGAATTCAACTCTATCATTCCCAACTTCATACTAACTTCACATTTCATCAAGGTAGTTGGGAAAAGTATAAAAGGAAGGTACATCGCTCAATTTACTCATTCTTTCATCATGAAGCGCCATCGCTACACCATCGTCAACATTCTCCGTCGCTTCAGACTCTACACCAAAATCGATCTCACAACATTACGCCAACAGCTTCCAAACAGCAAGTATTACCCGGGCCGTCCTCAAATGTTAGTGGTGAAGATGAACAATTCACGGAATCTTCAACTCTTCCCAAATGGGACTGTACAGATTCTCGGCGCCCTTTCTCATTCATCGGCGCAGTCAATGCGCTTAGAGCTACAAAGACTACTACGTCGGATATGGAAGAGGGAGAGGTGTGTGATGTCGAATCTGACTGTGGACAATATGGTGATCTCTACTCAATTGAGTGACAGTCTATCATTTTTGAAGATTCGTACCAGCAGTTACAGTTTGTGTTATGAACCCGAACTTTTTCCTGCAGCTCTCATTAGTTGTTGGTTGCCTGTGCATGTGGCAATCTTTCATAATAGTAAAGTGATCATTACTGGACTAAAATCTCATGAACAAGCAAATATGATCCTAGACTATCTCATTGAGTATGTACGTACCCAGCGGATTGTAAAATAAAAAACAATTTTTTCCAACATGATGTTTTTATTTCAAATCATGATAGAACTTACAAATCATTTTTTCATTAGAGGATGGATTACATGAAAAGTTTTGAATAATAGATGCAAATCGAGATACATGTAAACGTTTTAAGATGAAGTACAGTACAAAAGCACCACACGTTGATGAAAGTGGATGTTGTAGTATGCGTTCATTTCGCTGATATTGACGCGTATGTTTTCTCAACCACTGCTGTGTTGGTATATTTGGAGGTTGAGCAAGAGAGTCAAATAGTTCACCACGTCGGTCTTCTCCAATAAAGATCGCTTTCCAATGCTCACCGCCTAAATTCTGTGAATGAGTGTTTAGCACAATAAAGATGGGATAGTGATTTACTGCAGGTGGTAAGGTATCGAGTGAATAGACATTATCGAAAGCTTTCAACGTCGCTTCGTCTGCATTACGCTGCACTTTAGTCTTAATATCGTCAGCAGTCAACCAACTCATTAACGATTATACTGAAGAATCACGTCACGATACTTTGTAATTTCAATATTTGAATCGAAGACTGCATAAATTAATACATTGATCGTCTCAGGTAGTGTTCTTTTGAACGTCAAATCCAAACGAATATTATGAGGCACGTTCGCTTGACGATAGGGTGCACTAATATCGCTGTCAGCAGTCAAATCAAATGCATAAATAGTATATCCACTCTTAAACTCTTTCATAGTCAGTCCGTTGGTGTCATCCGTATTGTAAAAGCCAAAAACATCCATAAAATCAACATAACTGCGCATAAATTGATCTGAAGCAAAATCTGGTTTGTAGGGTGGACCAGGATGACTCACACCATTTACACGTAAAGCAATTTCACTTAACTGATTGTGTTTAAAATTGAAAGGATTCTTCTTTATATTACCATTAAATGCATCATTTTCAACCATTGCCACCATGAGGAGCTTCGGTGCTTCCGATGGAAAGAGGCCATCTTTCATGAAACTCTTTTGATCTTTCGGAATTGTAAAGGTGAGAAGCTTTGTATGCTGAATGGGGTAAATGGCATTTTGGCGGTTAAGGCCTTCAGCATGCCCTCTAATGACACTTGGATTCGGTACTACTCGACGAATGTAAAGTGCAATATCTTCCACATGAATTCTAAAATTGTCAACTTTAGCAAATGCATTCAGCGCAAATTCAGGCTTATTCAATGTCAGCTTGAGTCGCATGCTGGTATTACACAGTAAAAACTTTGACTGTCTAAAGAAGTCTAAATTCAGCGGACCATATAGCTGACATACTCTACTATCTTTAATCATAGCAGATCGCTTTACAAAGCCACTGTTTGTTTCAACATCAAATTTTCCTGCTTCATCTCTGTACCATCCCATGGCTTCCATATGACTTTTTTGTGCTGCTGGATGAAACTGTGATACATGATTGAAATATGATTTATAGGGATAATCGCTTTGACCACCTTCCACTTGCTGCTCTCCAATCGTTAGAGAAACATCACGAAGTAATGTAGTCAATGGTAAATTGTTCAGTCCAACTTTATGTGCATCGTCAATAGCAGTTCCATCTGCTTGCTGAATTCTAAACCTCAAATCAAGCATCGCATAACTCAAATCTATGTAGTCATCACTACCACCAGGAATAACAAATTCAATGGGGCCAGCATTCTCAGCTGTTCGAGGATGATAATCTACAATACTTGAACTAAGAATATCTGTCTGTATGGCTTGTTGATCGAACAAACAAAAACCGGAAGTTTTACACTCCATGATTAGAAGTTATAGCAGCGTCGTCGTTTAGCGCCTGATGAATGATTAGAGCCTCTGCGACGTTTGCGTGAATGCCTTTTGACTGAAGATCGCACCTTACCAGCTCCGCGATGTTTCCTCCTTCCTTTATTCATTCGTTTAGGTGATTTCTTTCCTTGAGTAACACCAGCAATGGTCTGCTTCAATGTTTTTAAACCGCGTTCCTTCCCACGATTCAACAAACTGCTCTTAAAACTTCTACCTCTGGAAAGATCACTAGCAACATCACCAGCAAAGCCAACGGCATTACTTAAAACATTTCGTTTTAAAGATCTACCGACATTGGATATGAGAGGTGCTACAACAGATTTCAGTGCACCAAGTATGCTACCTCCACGTTGGCGGCGAGCACCGATGTAAATTTGTCCTCCGCCACTTACATAGGAGGGTCGTGAATAAAATGAGGCAGTTGGATTCATAGCTCAAACCCTAAACATTGTTAGTTACAACTTTGCATGAATCACTGTCGATCACTTAGATGAAAGATGTCGGCACGACGCATCCAAGAGTTCATACTTGAAGGATAACCAGTCCATTTAACAAGACACCATTCTTCACCTTGCCGTTTTTTACATCGAATGATTTTCTCTACCAAATATGTTTCACTTTCAGTGACTACCTCAATCTCATCGCGGTAAAAGCTACCCTCAATTTCTTCATTATCGTAATCTTTCAACTTGTAGGTGGTCGGAGAGTCTTTTTGATTAATCCTTGATACTGTAAATACCTCCTCTGTCCAATTCGGAAGGTACCCTTTAGCAAAAACACTTTTCACTTTTGAGATACGAACTTTATCGCCAATTTTCACATCACTTTTCACATGAGTGCGTTTACGTTGGAATGATTCGCGCACTTTATCTACATTGTCAGCATTTACATCTACTGGTCTGAGTCCAATAGAACGATGGATAGAGTGATTGTAGGCATGGAGTGTATCTTGTAGAACCTTTGTCCAATTTTGTGTCAAGTTGGCAGTAAAATGTCGCCACAAGCGATTTTTTAATGTGCGATTAAAACGTTCAACGAGTGCAGCTTTATAAGCGCTCTTTACACTAAACAACTCAATGTCATGCCTCTCAAATAATCTTGTCACATGCTGATTTTCAAACTCTTTTCCTTGATCACTCTGAATTCTTTTTGGAATGCGACCTTCTCGAAAAATTGTTTGGAATGCTTTTGCTACTCCTTTCCCTTCTTTAGTTTTTAAAGGTTGAGCCCACGCATAACGCGAGAAAATATCAATGACGGTTAAAATAAAATTATTGCCCGAGTTATGTTTTGAAATGGAGGCAACATCGCACAAATCTGCTTGCCACTGTTCATCGATGTCATGAACAATATAATGGCGGGTGCGGTACTTCTTTTTCGCTTGTTTGTGGAGTGTATAGGTAGCCTGACCCTTTAACCATCGTTTCACTTGTGATTGTGGAAGACCACTCGCTTTTGATAATTTCTTGATAGATGCAAATCCTGCCGGATGTTTTACATCATAATAGATTGACTTCAAACGTTCAGTCGATGACGGCTGACTCTTTTTCCTCCTTCTCATCTTTTTTCTTTCTTGCCTTTCTACATTTACAACAACTGCAGCATTTAGCTTTAGCGGTTTTGCGATCGTGTTCACATTGCTTAGGGGTTTCATTATGAGAGCTGGCGCAGCAAGTGCAAGTGACAACGACATTCACCTCTGGCGGCTCATTACATGGCAAGCAACACATCTGCTTCATATTAATAGTCTGAGAACATGTATTTCCTAGGAGGAGCTGTTTTACGTTTTCCTTTTACCAGTTTTAGTGGCGATGTAGATCTACGTCGAGTTCTTCCTCTTGTTTGCTTAGTGAGTGTGGGAGGGGATGTAGCAGGTGACGCCTTAAACCAATTTGTTGGCATTTTCATCGCCTGAAGCATTGGAGTAGTAGCCACTGTTGAATCAAGTTCTTTCAATGTCTCATTATTTAAAGCAAATTTTGGCACATTATGCTTTTTCAATAGTTTAAGAAAGTATGACCAACCAGGTGGAACATAGCCCTGACGGCGCTTTCTACGTGTCGCATACTGAATCAAGTCTTCATAACGTGAAGCATCAATCACTTTATTTTCATCTGTAATGATTTCTCCTCTATCATTTACATTGAGATGGGGTTCAATACTGTTGAAAAGAGATATGGCATGTGCGCGAGATGCTAAAGGTGTAGCAGTCGATACAGAGTCACGCATCTTATTCTTCAAGTTTTTCAATTGCTCAACAGTTTCCGATTGTAATAATACAGCACGATGTGGATCTTTGATGTGAACATTTTGCTGATAATCTATTTCTTTCCTATACATTTGATTTGCAAGAGGTTGCTTTACTTGCTGCATGGCAGTCAATTGTACATATTCATCCTGAGGAATAACAATCATGCGAGAATAAGAACTCATAGTTTGTAGATAATCATGGGAGTTTTCAAAATATCACTTCGAAATCTAAATTCTTCCGGACACTCTTGCGTAAAGTCAATGAATAAGTAACCGTATGGTTTTTCAGTAGCTGCTTGAAAAATTTCAATTAAGGCTTTTGATCCTCTGGGTGCAACTTGTCGCGCTAAAATTTCAAATTGACTTTTATCTCGCGGATTCTTGAAAATAGCATAATAGTGTGTATTCAGGTTTCGTGTACGAGCTTCTTTTCCATCAGGAAACAAATTTTGTGTAATATAGATGATAAAACACCTTTTATGGTGTGCTGCGCGAGTGAACATATCTGTAACATCTTTTGAATTCTTACTTTCTTTTAATAAATCATCCAATACAACAACATCATTAGACTGAAGTTTATCCACTGGAATAATTCCTTCATGTCGAATAAAGTTGCGACTTTGCAATTCCTGAAACAGCGACGGTTGATAAATACCATAACACCAAATCACTCGATTGATAGGTTCCTTAAACAACTCCCTTCTTTTATCCAATAAATTCAGCGTGAAAACAGTTTTACCTGCATGAGATGGACCTGATACAGTCAGAACTTTATCACATTGAAGTCTGAAATCCATTTTATTACTTTGAGACTCAACATTTGCATAATTAACGCTTAGAGCCAAAGATATTTCCCAATAGGTTGCCCACGGCAGGAGCTATCATTGGAAGTATTGCTGAAAGGAAACCGCCCTTTTGTTTTAGAGTTTTCCTCTTTCTTTGAAGGGCGACTTTAGGATTGGAGATGAAACGCAATTTCGTAGCATATCGCTTAAGTAACTTTCGTTGTTTTGGCGCTAATTTCTTCGTCCTCAACTTCCTCACATGAGAAATAATTTCACAAATGAATTTATCGTTAGCATGTCGTATAGCATTGTATCGCTGATTTGCTTTCATTCGTCGGAGAGCTTGAATGGCTGAAGAAAACTTTTGACTTTTACGTTTCGTCATTTTACGTTTCGCATTTTCCGTGTTAGTCTTTGCTAAAACCTATCTTTACCACATTTGCATAGGTACTAACTATTGCGACATAAGTGACACTCGAAATGAGCAATGTCACAGTGGTTACATTGGCAAAGTTGAATGCAATTACGTATGAAACAGCGTTGACAAAAAGCATGCTTACATCTCTTGAAGATGCGCTTTTCATTTCCATCCTTTCGCTTACATACATCGCAACACATAGTTTCACCGTTACTGATGTCTATAGCAAGTCTTTTTGAAGATATGAATTTGCTAGCCTTTTCTAAATAATAGACGCATGTACAGAAGGAATATACTTCGAGAGTGAGCAGACATAGCTCGAAAACCAGTTGTGCTACAATCAAGTACCACTGCATTTTCAATTTTTCTTTATGGAAAGTTGAATGTGAATATCTGAAATCGCTTCAATCACTAGACTGCTACCATGATGGTTAAATGCGTTAAGACGTTCAGCAATTTTTATCATATGTCTTTTAAAAAATTCTTCGGGGTGATCTACCACTTCCATTGAATAAGAAGCAAAATGGAAAGAGCGACTTTTCCACCTCTTCCTTTCCAAAATGACTAAACTTAATTTTCGCAACTAATCGCGCCATGACAATGCTATCAGAGAATGTATTCATTAACTCTAGAAATAGAGTGCTAGCATCATCGACCACTGCTTCGATGTCGGTCTCATCTTTATGAAAATTTATCACATAATCTTGAACAGCTCCTTTTAAACTTTGCCTATGAAAACGTAATGTTCCGCAGTCGTTTGAGAAAGACATGATCGCCCTTTAACTAACCCATCCATTGCATGAAAACAACAACTCTTCTCATAGTAACATTTATTGAATAACGGTAACAAGCATGCATTATAAATCAATGGTTTGAAAGAGATAAAATAGATACAGCTGATAACTATCATACAGCGAGCAATGATAACCATACAGGACTTTGGCAGTGTTGAGGTAAGGAGGAAAGAAGCATTGGTTATGAACGTAGCTACTACAACGAACAGACAAAATAGGAACACACAAATCCTTAAAACGTTTCGTGACTTCATGATAATGTTGATTCACTCTACTATCCCAAGGCGGGAGCAAAATATCATCAATGATTAGATTGGGAAATACTTTCCTCTCCTTACCAGGATTATTACAAAAGATGCGTATAACATTGAAAGCAGCTAACCATCGTTTAAAGTCAATAAGAAGAGCACTTTCACAAGAAAAGCCATAGTCTTGCAAATATTTCAGATTAAGTCCATGAATGTGTTTTCTCGCCCATTGATCAACATTGGGATCGCAGTTGGCATGTTGATGATAGACACTAACAATCTGATATGTCCAATTGTTCATAGCAATAGCACTGAGCTCCTGTACAGGTTCACCCTCACAATCCATAAAAATGATGATAGAAGCCTAAAACGGAAATTTACACATCTAAGGAAACGTTCTATAACATATTACAAAATGAAGAATTACATCGATGCTTTTCACGACAAAATACACAAATGATATGATGGCAACGAAGAAGTAAAATGTATCTAATAAGACCACGTCTACGACACTCAAAGCACATAAGCGAATTGTCATAGGGTAGAGTTAGGAAAGGACTAGCAATTCTCCTTCTTTGATTTGCGTTTTGATGTAGCATTCTTCTCCGACTTGCGCTTCGTACCACTGCTGTTAAGGATTTGATCAATTATGTCGTCCACGTTGGGTGGTTTCGGAATATATAGGATGGATTCCATATGCATGGAGAGAGAGGCTATTTTATTATCCTTGTGTCGACCATAATATAGCCCATTCACTTTGAAAAGGATATCCCAAGTACCTTCTCCGAGCTCATCACATCTGATGGGTATTGAATGATCTCCCTCCTTCTTATAGTAAGTACACCAATGTGATACCGGTAGGCAAATGTGATTACCATCCCAAATCTTTCTATAGGGAGTATCCTTGTCATCTCTCGCCTTCCACTCTTGAGCAAGAGGAGTAGGAATGTCCATATTTAATGTCACGTACTCCTCAATAATATCAAGTTGGTGGCGAATGTACGGACTCACGGGGATCAGTATGTAGTCCCCATACTGATTGTGCATTATCTTGACATCCGTGGAAGGGAGCATTCCCGTTTGGAGTACTACGCTATGATCATCATAACGCAAGGCTTGTTTAAATTTACGCTGTAGCGGTGTAGGATTATGTACCTTGGATGTTTCTTCCACTGGCCTCAGTTGTAGATGATCTGACCGTAGCGAACCTTGTAACGTTTGACCGCCATTTTGTCCTACTAGTGCAGCAGATGGAGTAGATGCCTGAAAATGAAAAAAGATTGTATTAAGTTTACGTTCAAGGGAGGAGAGGGAGGGAAGTAGCGACTTACCATTTTAGTTGGATAATAGAACAGGGAACTAGAGAGAGAGAAAATGTGCGTCCGTCACTCGTGTGATTCAACGATGGAATGATTCTCACTGTGGAAGGCTCGCTATTTATAAAGAAATGCTTGATTCTCATTGGATGATGATCCTCATTGGACAATAACATCAAGCTGATTCGAAATCTAACTCTGTCGTTTTTCGCCAATGTCCCAAAATCTTAAATGGCGTCTCACATCTAAACGAAGACAGATAGGAACAAGCCGATTCTTTCACTGAATTTGTCTCACTCTTAGCTTTCAAACGAGCTATCGCACGACAAAATCCGTCCACTGGAAGCCAAAATCGAAGCAAGCTGTCCAGAGGGGGGGGACGTCAGTGAAATTTCAAAATTTGATGAAAAATGTTTTGGTGACGGTCCCAGGTCGAAATTCCACACTTTGGAAAATTTTCAAATTTTTACCCATACAAAGCCACTCTGACACTTAGGATTTTTTCAGGTGAGCGAGCTCCGACCTAAAATCTTGTAACCGCTCTAACTTTTGAACGAAGACAGATAGGAACAAGCCGATTGTTTCACTGAATTTGTCTCACTCTTAGCTTTCAAACGAGCTATGGCACGACAAAATCCGTCCACTGGAAGCCAAAATCGAAGCAAGCTGTCCAGAGGGGGGGGGACGTCAGAGAAAATTTTTTCTCTCCGATTTCGCTGGAAACATCCTTCCTAACCCAAAATTTCACGTAGATTCCGAATCTGGCCTCCGTTTTCTCATCCGATGCTTCGTTTGGGCGCTACACACCAAAACGTCCCAAATTCTAACTCTGTTAAAATTTTGAAGAAAAATTTTTTCTCGCCGATTGCCTTGAAACTCACCCTACCGATGCAGAATTTTACGCTGAATCCGAATCTGGCAGCCATTTCACCATCCGACAACCTAGACGGTCGCCCACGTCAACCTAGACGGTCGCCCAACTAGGCGGGTCAACCAGGCGGTCGGACCAACTCACCCCGAGTCTCACACTCTGTCGTTTGCAGAGGGGGGGGGAGTCAGCGAACATGTTGTGAACGGGAACCCACCTGGCCGGCACCCCCCGACAGACCACCACCTCTGTCGTTCCAGCGGGGGGGACTCAGACCCGAAGCACCCCGGCGGCCGACCACGACACTCTGCCGTTCCAGAGGGGGGGGCGGGCGCCGGTCGAGTGTTTGTCACTTGCTTACTACT
>CAJQUW010016320.1:0-83761 GCA_907163375.1 Prostheceraeus crozeri
TTAACTAAAAATTTTTCATAACTAGAATAGATTTAAATTTTTTGATAACTTTAAATTCTTAACTTAAAATTTTTTTATTAAAAATGTCGCAACCGAAAAGTAATAATAATAAAACTGTTGAATTAAAATTACGTAATATTGTTGACAAAAATACCCCTAAAACTATTACGATTAACAAAAAAAAGTATTACATAAGTAAACCAATGATAGAGAATATTCAATTACAAGAAGAAAAGAATGGCGGGATTCTCCCATTAATTCCACTAATAATAGGTGGCATAGCAGCTGCAGGAAGTGTTGCAGGTGGAACAGCTGGTATTGTCCAAGCAGTAAATAAAAATAAATCAGAGAAGGCAGCATTAGAAGAACAAAAACGTCATAATAGGGAGTTAGAGAAAGTTGCTAGGGGTGACGGAATAGTAGATAATTTTATTAGTAAATTAAAATTAGTTGATGAAGGAAAACGAGTTCTTAAAAATATTCTCCACAATGTTGATGATTTAATTGAAATTAAAGAAACTAAAGATGGTTCTGGAATATATCTAAGTCCTAGTATGATTCGGTAATAACCTCAGGACCTTTGGTCCATAAGATAAAACATTTATTTTATCTTTTAAAATGAATTCTACAAATTCCGAAAATTTAATTAAATTAAAAATTGCTAATTTAGATTTATTAAATTATCTATTAAACAAAAATAAAAACTCAAATTGTAAAATTTATGAAGGTAACGACGACAAACAAAGTTTGGCTACTACCTACGGTGGTGACATACAAAAAACATTAGAAAACTTTCCTGGTTTTATTTGGAGTAAATATTCGAAAGAAAAACATCTTCCTGGTCATTCATATACTGGGCCAGGAACTCGATTAGATATAAGACTAGATGAGAATAATAATCCGAAACCAGGTGAAGAACCAATAAATAGAGTAGATGCCGCCGCTTACAGGCATGATTTAGCTTATCGAAATCATGATCTAAGTTCTCGTCATGCAGCTGATAAGAAGATGATTCAAGAATTAGATAGTATTCAGAATCCTACATTTAGAGAAAAAATTGAAAGAATGTTTGTTAAGAAAGCTTTACAAGCTAAAATATTATTCGGCCAGGGTTTAAATGAAAATCATAATTCAGACGTTTATGCATCTGAAATTCATAAAGAATATAGAAAGCCTAAATATTTATTAAAAGTAAAAGTATTTAATAAAGATGATATTTGGAGTGCTGATCTTATTCATATGCCGAATGAAAGGGACTACAAATACGCATTGACCGTTATAGATTTATATACACGATATGCTTGGGTAAAGCCTTTAAAAAATAAAAGTGGTCTTTCAGTTAAATATGCGTTTGAAGAAATCTTTAAAGAAAGTAATAGAAAGCCAAAAAAATTGTTTGTTGATAAAGGGTCGGAATTTTATAACCGAAACGTTCAGCCACTATTTGAAACTGTTTATTCAACTGAAAACGCTGGGAAGGCCGTAGTGATAGAAAGATTCAATCGGACGTTAAAAAATAAAATTTTCAAGAAATTTACTCAGCAAGGAAATCAGAAATGGTTAAAAATATTACCAGGAATTGTGGAAGAGTACAATAATAAAGTTCATTCAGGTATTGAAGAAACCCCAAAGAATGCTTCTGACGACCCTGATTTGATAAGAAAAAAAATATTCGAGAATAATTATTCGAATGAGAGTAATCCGAATTTGCAGAAACTTAAGCCGAAATTTAAAATTGGAGATAGAGTTAGAATATTTAAATATAAGAACAAATTTGAAAAAGGCTTTGTTGGCTATTGGACTAAAGAAATATTTGAAGTTTGCAAAATAAATCAAACTTATCCGATTACTTATGAAATTAAAGATTTAGATAATGAGGATATCAGAGGCCGTTTTTATCAAAATGAATTACAGAAAACAGAGCTTTAACCTCTAGGTGGCGCTTTAGCTAGCTTCGCTTGAGTTATAGATTGTTTAACTCTAACATAATATCTAGAAATGGTACTCCTTTTCGTAATTTGTACAAAACGTATAAACATAATTGTCCACAATAGGTAGTGCCTGGTGTTTGAATTTGAAACGTATTGTATGTTCCCGTTCCAAGTAATTCTTTTACTTCATTTGTAGGTGGAAGCCCGTATGAGTCAAAATAATAATTATCTCCGTTTTTACTAAAGATACCTGCTGACCAATGTACGCCGTTTTGGTCTGAAGTGTGAAGATTCGTTATGAAATTTACAGTTATTGATGGAACTTTGTTCCGGGAACTGAAGGTTCCTGTTGGCTTATTTTTTAGGAATTGTAATTCATCCCTCATCAATATGTGAAAATTCTTTATTCCTAATCGATTAGCAATCTTATTTAAATCGAAATTCGTTGTTGTCTGTGTTCCATATAATTTCAAAAACTCATTTATGTTGCTCATTTTATAATAAAAAAAATTCTTAAGGGACCCCTAGAAGTCAGAAGGAGGGGGGGGTATTGATTTAAAACTGTTCTCTAATGATGTCTTTCCTTACTACTTAGTCAGAAGGGGGTATTGATTTAAAACATTTTTATAATGATGACTTTCCTTACTACTGGGGGGGGTATTGATTTAAAACTGTTCCACAATGATGACTTTCCTTGCTACTTAGTCAGAAGGGAGGGGGTATTGATTTAAAACTGTTCCACAATGATGACTTTCCTTGCTACTTAGTCAGAAGGGAGGGGGTATTGATTTAAAACTGTTCTCTAATGATGTCTTTCTTTACTACTTATTCGATTTTGAAATGATTTAATTTAATCTAAATTAAAACGTTACATTGTTCCATTTTATTCTTATGAACTCTTGTTAAGAGAATATTGATTGTTTTATCTGTATTAAGACATTAGCAACATCTGTTACCAAATTTCTCAACATGAACAGCTGCTAGCAGTTTAAGCTATTCAGTATGAGAGAATTCTTTGTGACCCGCATAACTCAACTTTTCACTTGAACAGCTGCTGCCATTATTCCACGTATTACTGCGTGCATTCATTCTGCGAGCGTTCTACGAGACTGTGACTGCTTACGAATCATCTGTGACCTTTATCTATTTTGGTCAATTTCATCAGCGACTTTCAACAATTTTATTTTTTATCATAATTAATTCACTACGTTTTAACGAAAATGGCACGTTCAAGCATCGCCTTTGCCGATTTGAAAAGAAAAATTTCAGACACTATTGTGAACGAAGATCAACGGAAGAAGTGTATTGAGATGCTAACAGAATTTCAGGAGAAATATCTTAAACCAAGGGAGGAAGAAGACATCCACGCATCAAAAACATTCAGAGAATTTTTAGTGATAAATCGATTTGAAGACACATTGCAAGATAACGCCATCAATATCAGTTCAAACTATAATTTTGAAGAAGAAATTCAAAGAGACATCTTACCATCAGAGCTAACTAATTATTTAGCACATTTAAGAAGAGAAGAAGACATTTCGGTGAACAATACTGTGAAGTTATCGTTGTTAAAAGGAAGAGCTTTGACTGTAATCCGGGGAAGTGGCCATGTTTGTAAACAATTAGGTTATTCCAGAGGCTATAACATCTTTTTAAGAAAATTTTATAAACTATATTTACGATTTCCGTTTATTAAGAACTCGACGGAATCTATATCATTTTTCAAAAGGAACTTCGCTATTATTGACTCGTATCTTCGCCATGGGAGACAGCGCCCAACCCTTGATGAAATACTAAACTCAATCAATTGAAACGGTAAGCTACTCGCAATGGATAATAGTACTATGAGTATTACCTTATTTGAATTTACGAGAAACAATTGTATCATGGCATAATACATTTTCTAGTCAACATATTTTATTCGTTGTAAACCATGCTACTTGTCCTCATTGGTTTTATAGTACTATGACCCTTCCCTTATTTTACTCATACAGAAACAATTGTATCATGTCATAATACATTTTCTAGTCAACATATTTTATTCGTTGTAAACTATGCTACTTGTCCTCATTGGTTTTATAGTTCTATGAGCCTTACCTTATTTTACTCATACAGAAACAATTGTATCATGGCATAATACATTTTCTAGTCAACATATTTTATTCGTTGTAAACCATACTACTTGTACATAGTACTTGTCTGTGATGTGAATAAAATATTTCAAAGATGGAAATGTGTTTTCATTTTGTATCGAGTTACAGCAGTAGCAACTACTGGAATTGTAAGAACGCCAGATGAAATGACAATTGTTAAAGCATTAGACCATCTCTTTCTTCACTTTTTATAATGCTCTAATCTTAATAATAATTGAGATTCTTTATCTTTCATATACCTAACTCTATCTTTGTGTTTTTCAATATTTAATTCACTTATTTTTAATTGAGATAACGAAGGATATATTCTTGAGGTTCCTTCCACTTTTGTTTCTTCCATTTCTGAAGTTCCTTCCATTTTTGTTTCATCCATTTCTGAAGTTCCTTCCACTTTTGTTTCTTCCATTTTTAAAGAAATATTTTTAACGGCGAAGCCCTGAACCTTCGGTTCGTTAGTCACATGATATATTTTAAAAACCTGAAAGATGGATAAAATTCATGAATTTGAGATTCTTAACTTTTATGATTTTCGGTGTCCTGCAACGGTCATGATTTAAGCAATGAAAATTGTAATTCTGAAATTTGAGATACTCAACTTTTATGATTTTCGGTGTCCTAGAACGGTCATGATTTTCAAGGTAAAAATTGTAATTCACAAATTTGAGATTCTTAACTTTTCTGATTTTTCGGTGTCCTGGAACGGTCATGATTTTGGGGGTGAAAATTGTAATTCTCAAATTTTGAGATTTTGAAAAATTTGAAAATTGGGTACTTTTAAAAACGACATAAATTCATGAATTTAGACCCTTTTTCAGGTTTTTAAGACCTAAATTCATGAATTTATGTCGTTTTTAAAAGTACCATTTTTGAAAAAAATGGTACTTTTTGAATGAACCAAATTCATGAATTTAGGTCTTAAAAACCTGAAAAAGGGTCTAAATTCATGAATTTATGTCGTTTTTAAAAGTACTAATTTTTTTGATTTTATGGTGTCCTGGAACGGTCTTTTTCCCATTACTGGCCCAAGGTGACGAAAATTTTCGAAAAATTTTTTTGCGAATTTCAACCTGAAACCTTGATAGAAGTTTGTTTCACATGATTCTGAACAACTTTGGTCTTTTCCACTAACTTGGTCGGTTGAGTTGGGGGTGTTCGGGTGGGGGGGGGGGCGATTTTTCATGAAAATGTCAAACACTCCATTTTCGATGAGGAACACGATGGGATGACCAACTTGGTCGGTTGAGTGGTCGTCGGGGGGGGGGGGGGTAGGGAACAGTTTCTTCCTCACGGACCCATCCTTCCATCACATCCTTGGCTTTCTCCCTTCTGCCTTCCAGAAGGGGGGGCTGAGTCAGCAGGATGACTCATCGTTGCTCATTTTGTCCTTCTCTCTGGGATGGGATTGCTACTTGCACCATATAATTAATAGCTCAAGTTTTTGTCGTTGAATCAAAGATTCTTATGGACTAGCCTATTATGGAAACATAAATACAAAGAGGCAAATTATGGGCAGCATATACCAAATATGCATGCACATTTTGTAAATTTACATGACCGATTTCATTTTCGATATTTGATCCTTATACACTATGCAGCGTATATTTCTCGTCAGCCAATGATTTCATTGAATCATGCACTTCAGCCATCATGCGACTTTGCATGTGTTTTGCTATGTAGACCTAGATATGAATTTCTATATGTCACAAAAAATGAACTATTTGCAGGTTAAAAAATTATGCATTCTAGTATTAGTAGGTAAATAAATTAGATCAAATGTATTTCGAGTTCATTTTAGTACATTCAGTAGTTTAGAATTTAGATATTGAAATGGCAAGAATAAATATGATGAAAACTTACTTTGTGCTGTTGAGGTGGTCGTCAAGTCAAGATGGAACCCCTCGGTCATCGTCCTTTCGTTTAGTTGAGATAATATTGTTATAGAAAACATTATAGTTTTCCATGTGGAAACTGGATGCAGATCGCCATTGTTTCTTGAACTCAATGAAGAAGCAGTCAAACAGATAGTTCATCTCCATCTTTTGATAAGCAATCCTCATTCAGTGCTCTTGACACCTTACTTACTCTGGTAGTCACGAGCCATTTTCCATTATTTATGCCTTCGCTTGAATCAGTTGAAGTAAAGCGCGACTTTTCTATCGTCTTAGTGATGAGTCTGAACTTCTTTCAATTCCTTTCTTATTTGATCGTAACCTTTTTCTACTGCTTTTCCTCAATGTCAAAGTTAAACAGCTCATCATCAAAGTCCACTACTGCATAGTTGATGACCGTGCTCTTCTTCTCCTATTTCATAAAGAATAGACTATAGAGTGTTTCAAGTGTAAGCTAGCAGTCGAAATTACCCATGAAAATCTATGTTATATAGATTTTTTCTCTGACGACACAGGTAGTTAATATTTGCATGGTAATTAACTGACACGAATTTCATGCATTTCTACAACTTACTGGTGTTGCGCAAATCTTATATTCTCCCACCTTTTGATGTTTATGCATTTCACAACAGACCAATTTGAAAGTATAGCGATAATGAGATGTCGAATGATAATTCAACATCTAATAGAAAATCAAGCAACAAAAAGTAAATGACACAAAATTCACTAATGCAAGTGCTCAAAATGTCCTCCATGGACATCAGCACTCTCCTGAAGTCTCTCGGCCACACTGTGGCACACAGTTCTGCCTGAAGTCTTGTAATCACTTATCTCTTGACAGTCATCTGTGATAAAAGAACTGAGTTGAGAAGGTGTGTGTGGCTTTCGTCGGTACAGTTTCTCCTTTACAACACCCCTAAAGAAAAGTCCATGGGAGTAAGATCGGAAGAGCGAGGGAGCCAAAGGATGCTACCACATCTCCTGATCCACTTTCCAGGAAAATTAACATCCAGGCAGTTTCTACAACTCAGCGCAAAATGCGCTGGCGCACCATCCTGCTGAAAGTACAGTTAATTGAAGTTGTTCAAAGACTGTATCTCAGCAATCACAAAGGATTGGAGCATTTGAAGATGCACGTCGCGGTCACTACACCTTCAGAAAACACTAGCCCAATTCACACCGATGCATGACATGCCGGCACAGACGGAAGCCAAGCTGGTTCAGCTCATTTGTTGAGACAATGTGCGGATTTTTATGGAACCAATGGACAAAGTTATCTTTATTTACGTGACCCGATAGTTTGAAGTTGGCTTTTTCAGACCAAAGTAATCAAGTAAATCTTGGTTCTCATGAATTTCAGCATAATCCGATATGTGATGTAGCAGTCTGGGTCTGTCTGCCCTCAACTTAACTTTCTTCATCAGTCTCCAAGTAGAGCTTAGGGGAATATCTAATTCAAATGATTCCAGTTGACCTCTTCGGACTTTGAACAATTTTCAGAGAGATTCCGTTTTCTCTCCTCATCTTTCTGATTACCTGACATGGTATAAGCTGCAAAATCAGAAAAGTTTATTCAATTCACTTATTGATAAAAAAGTCATTCAATCGAGCTATTCAGGGCAAGATGTCTATTAAAACCAAATTAAATGGAGCAGTTCCCGTTTAATACAAAGAAATTTCATTGGCAATTCAATGCATTACAAAAAGGCGGGCATTCAATGCCCGCCTGCAGTAGACATCTACAAGTCATATAACGCTTTATAACAATGAATATAAAAGTCTAACATTCTTACATAAAAAACGAAAGTTTCATACCATCCTTTTCCAAAACAGCTACGGGATGTTTCTTTTTCACTTCTATTTCTGCATTGTTCGCAATTTCGACATCAATATTCCTTTGCACTAGATTCTCTTTTTCTTCACGATTCTTATCCAAACACTCTGTAAGGGTATGTGATGAGCGTACTCGCTTTGAAACATTGATTTTCTTGGTATAATGGTCAATAGTCTCTAACTTCTCATGTCCCGTCACAATCTGAATGTCTTGCGGTGGAACCTCTACGTCGGACAACGACGCAACAACAGAAGATCGTATGCAATGATTAGTATATTTCATTGATAGTGAAGCATCTTTCGAGATGTTTTTCATCACATCATCTAGAGTATTCTTCCCGATAACCATTTTATCGGAAAACCATCGTCCTGGTAAGAAATTCTTCAGTGGTTTTGGAAACAGGCATATAACTGTTGCTGGTATCAGATCAATGTATTTTTTCATCAATTTGAATGGACACTGCTCATCTTCTGGCTTTTCAAACATGACAATGCATTTTCTTTCGTTAGGTTTTTTGTAATTAGTACATTTCGACAACTGGGGTTTTTAGGTCAACATACTGCAAACCAGATGTTAGGACAAATTGAGAATATGACGGAATTTTTGTCGAGACCTCTTAGCCATTCTCGTCCGCGAAATCCGAAATGCCAAATAATCTTGAATATAACTTCTCGTTGCAGTCTGACTGGATTACTTCGGTTGAAATATGTATTGATCAGTTTCATATCTTTTTCGTTGATGTCTTTATATCCCGATTCTCTTTCTTCTGTAGTTCTTCGTTCTTCCAGATAACGTGTTGTACATGCACTTTGAGTAATCTTCAACTGCTCAAAATCCGGATTTTCAATTATACTTCTACCATTTGTTGTTAGTACATGCCTGTGTATTGCAGCTTTCATGTAGTTATATGTTTGGGGCTTGAAATTCATGCCATCTTTCCTTTTTGAATTGAGGAGCCAATACTGCAGATATTTCAACAGGGTCTTATTGTCTTGACTTTCAAAATCTGCATTCAATCCTTCTTTTCTTAGAAATTCTTTAAACTTGCGAACATAAAATTTTGTTTGTGTTGCTGTTGATGTGTTATCCAAACAGGAATGAGCCTCTTGGATGTTCGTTTCAATGCTTTTGAGTCTTTCTTTATTCTCAATTTTAGAAAGATAGTCATCAATTTCTTCCAAGGTTAGTTCAGCTATGCAACCATCAGGAAATTTGCTAAAGTCAATATACACGTCGTCACGTAACAAGGCCATGATAGCAAATGATATTTTTCAAACTTACCACGCCATCCTAACCCTAGATATTCATACATAGACTTCTAAATTCATACTCGAAAATATATTGAGGAAATAGCAAATTGATTTCTAGATATCATTAACACAGAGATATGGTCATTTTTTCAAAAATTATTTTGCAAAGTGAAATGATAGATATCTAGATTTTCAATGAAAAATTGACTTTATGTGACTGTGTTAATAAACTGTGTTTGACTAAAATTGACTGTGTTAATGATATCTTGAAATTACTTTGCTATTTCCTCAATGTATTTTCGAGTATCTAGGCGGCCAACTTACATGTATGTAAGACGTGTCCAATCCAGGTGCTAGTATATAGTAATCCATGATGATATCAATGATACATAGAGCCATGATAGAGCCCATAATCATGGATAGCCATAAATAATTCATAATGTAAGCTGAATCTAAATTATCAATGGTTGAATGACATAGCTCGTTTAAATGTCAATCATATTCTATGAACCAGGGCATTAAATGAGATTTCCGAGGGCATCTCCAGATGCCCTCGGAAATCTCCTTTAATGCCCTGGTTCATAGAGTATAATTGCTCCATTACAGAATCATCCATGTACGTAGCTAACATTACCATAAACTAACATGTCTATGATTCCAATATTTCTTTGCCAATTCAAGGCCAATGTTGGACTTATTCAGATGTCAATGGCCAGTACAACAGTTGACATAGATTTATAAGGACAAGATCAACTGTTAGCCTGCATTTGAAACACTCTGTATTTGATCTATCTTGTGGAGATTTCCATGATCATATATTTATCTTTGTATTTCTCTCCTGAAATCACTATGATATTTAAGATATTGTTAAGTTTGTGTTTCATTGAAATATCTAAGTTTGTCATAAAAATGGATATATAGAGCCATGGACTCCTAGATATCTAGGAGTCCATAATAGAGCGCAGCATGGATCTATGGTATTGGATCAGGGATTAGACCACAGAAATTAACAATACCATAGAAAGTCCTAGAATGGAAATTGCATGAAAATTATGGCACACGCCGGGGAACTTAGTTGGGGCAAATGCAAATTGTACGAGATGGTTTTCTTGTTTTCTGATAGGCATTCATATTTATCAAACCAATTTGTGATCTGAATTGTTGTCCCTTGTACACAGAGCATGTGCACAAAAGCAATAATATATTTACAAAATGGTGCGGCAACAGGTTGACTGAGAAGGAAATCCTTTTACACGTTCTGTACGTTCATCATTTTGAAATATTGCTCCTATAATCTATCAAGAGTATAATCAGACACATATGCAACTTGCACTGTCGATTTACAGAAAATGTATTCCTCCAGCTTGAAATCAGTGGCCAATAAATCTTTGAGTATTCATTTTACTTTAAAGGGCTCCCCTGTACATTAAATTTAAACAATTTTCAAAATCTTTGCATGTATTCGAATATCAGCTGCCAAAACATCATCACACAATATCGCATACTTCATTCAATGATTAACTGAAGAGTTCCAGCGACATTTCATTTATCTGATAGATGACTGCAGCTAAAGAAGCTCTCAAAGTGTCTATTCCAGAAAAGCGCTAGGCTTCTTAACCGCTAGAAGAAGAAATAATCCAATAATTATAGATTTCATCTGTGTATTTTTGAGATATTCTTACAGCCAGTACACCGACCACCTTTGTGATAAATTGTTATGTAATTAAACGTGGTAATTGCGTGTATCGAAAAGTTAAATAGTTAGTTTTATTCAAACAAGGTTGAAAAGTGACTAGCTTTTAAAGTAACTGACTTCATAATTATCTTCATAGTATTTTATAGCGTTTTGGATGCATCCTTGCATAAATGACTTTTCCTGTTATTTGTCATTTGTTGAATCATTTACTATGCAACCTTTGGTGATATATGAAACCCAAATAATTGTTGTATTTGAACACATCTTTTGGTTTTGTGTGGAACGAATAAGACGTTTTTACTCCATTGCTACAAAGATCATTATATTGGTGTCAGAAGTGGGATTTTATGGATGGTGATATGGCTGCAGTAAGTTCTTTCCTATCAAAACCACCAAAATTATCTGTAGGGTTTCCACTGTCTATTTATTTCACATAATTAGAAGATAACTTTAAAATTGCAGAAGTCAGTGATGATAAGCAAAAGTTGGCGATTTTTCGCATGGGCCTGGCGGCTCCTGAATATGAAAAATTCATAATGAAAACTACACTGCCGGAAGATTTTGCAGATGTGAAAATAAAGTTGTTGTCCCATTATGAATCATGTGATTCAGAGCAAGTCAGGTTCGAAAAATTTATAAGTGCAGGACAAGAAACAAGTGAAACAGTTCTGCAGTTTTCTGAAAGATAAAATTTCCTATGTTCTAAATAAAGCCCATCCGTCAATTAACAGCGATTCTCAAGAAAAATTATTAATTTCTCAGCAAAAAGAGATCTTTTGAATTACCGCCTGAAAGAGGTTGTAAACTTATCTTTGTGCACCACTTTTGATAGTTTAGTACAAGATTTGAAGCGGCATGAAGACGCATATGGCATCATGAATGACTCGCATGCAGTCGCTAGCATAACAAATGAGATGTCATTGAAATCCAAAATTGAATATCTAACAAATCAATTGTCCGTTCTTGCTGCCAAAGTTGACAAAATTGGAGAAAGCAGACAAAGAACAATGAGATCTGGCACTGATAATAAATATTACGTTTACATGCTGGAACTGTGGTGAAGTGGGTCATTTTAGTAAGGAATGCAGGGAGCCTTTGTCTCATCGTTACAACTGCTCAGGCAGGCATATGAACAAAGTTTGCCGTTTTAACAGTCATAGAACTACGTACAAGTCGAACAATGGACCTCAACGGCCAGAGTTGGTGAGTTCCGATTCATCTACAAAATTTAATTGTGTTGGTACAAACTCTTGTTTATACAATAAAAATGTGTCGCAAGTGTCTGTCTCGTCAATTGAGAGCGTGAATGATAATATTTCTTCAGGCATGTCTACTAGGTCCAACAGCTGCTTGGAAATTGAATGTACCAGAATGAAAAATGATGTTGACATTAATGATTGCTTAGTGATGGAACAGAACAAAGAACAAACAACTCACATAGAGAGTAGTAATCATGACCAGCTTAGCCAACACCGTAAAGTAGACATGGACACTGATGCTACTGAGGGACCTTGTACATGTTACACTATTCACATGCTGCCGGTAGATTGCACGACCGGAATTTTTGCTGAGATTGGAGGCGTTGTTCACAACACAATGGTTGATTCTGGCGCAGCTCTCAGCCTCATATCGAAAAGTTTTTGGGAGAAACTATGAAGGTCTTCTTTGACATCAGTTTTAAACGTTAGATTTAAAACTGCTAATAACACATTTCTGGTTCCTCTTGGAAGTTTGACTAGACATGTAAAAATTGGAGGTGCAAAATGTGTTCATACATTTACGGTGGTTGATAGTCTAATCGAAGATGTCATTCTAGGAGCCGATTTCTTTAAAATGCATCAATGTCGCATCGATTATGTCGATGATACATTTTTCTTTGGGAAGGAGACAGTAAAATTATTTACTCAACGCTGCGACACTTTTGCTTCATTGAAAGTAGCCTGTTCCACATCGGTTCCTCCCATGTGCGAAGTACATGTGAACGTATTTTCAGGCGGTGTTCTTAAAAATGCAGTTGGACACTTAATCACTGGGGAACCGTCCCTCAATTATAAAATCGGATCAAAATTGCTAGTTGCTAGCTGAATAAATGATCCTGAGAAGTTAACTTATGCTGTTCGTATTATGAACATTTCAGAAGAGACTGTATCATTAAACGAAGATGAAGCAATAGGGAAAGTTGAAACAATTCAGTCATCACATTCTTATGAAAACGAAACCTCAAATAATGAAATTGAAAATCCCAGTGTCGAATGGGAAAAGTTCATTTCTGTAGGTGACCTAGAGAATGTCAACAAAGTTCAACTTTACGATCTACTAGATGAATACAGGTCAATATTTGCATTTTCTAAGAAAGAACTCGGGAAAACTAATGTTGTTCAGCATAGAATTGATACCGAAGATCATCCTCCGATTCGCCTGCCGGTTCGAAGAATGCCACATGCATACAAGCCCGAAGTAGAGGAACAGCTAGAGTGGTTGATGAACAAACAAATTCGTCCCTCGTCTTCACCATGGGCGGCTCCTATCGTTATGGTGCAAAAGAAAGATGGTAGTTTGAGAATATGCATTGACTATCGAAAATTGAATTCCATTTCGGTCAAAGGCAGTTTTCCTCTGCCAAATATTGATGAAACATTTGATGCGCTATTTGGTTCTAAGTATTTCAGTACTATAGACTTGGCTTCTGGCTATTGGCAGATACCTCTTCATGGAGATGATGTAGAAAAGACGGCTTTTACAACTCATAAAGGCCTGTTTGAATTTTTGCGGATGCCCATGGGTTTGTGCAATGCTCCAGCTACGTTCCAACGTCTTATGTCGGTAGTTCTTAATGGGATATGCGGGGATAGATGCTTGGTTTATCTTGATGACGTAATATGTTTTAGTAAAATTTTTGAAGAGCATTTGCGACAATCACGCTCAATATTTCAAAAATTCAAAGATGCAGGTCTGACATTAAATGCGAAGAAGTGTGTGTTCCTTAAGAGAGAAGTGGCATTCTTGGGCCATGTAGCATCTCACAACGGCATTGGAGTAGATGTTAAAAAGACTGACAAAATAAGCAACTGGCCTGTCCCTACATCGAAGTCTGATGTGAAATCTTTTATGGGGTTAGCAGGATACTATCGGCGATTCATACGGAATTTCGCGGAGATTTCAGCACCCATCACACAGTTATCAGGTGATGAAAAGTTTAACTGGTCAGACAAATGCCAGGGTTCCTTCGAAAAGTTGAAATCACTCTTAACTTCTACGCCTATTTTGTCGCTTCCTCAAGTAGGTAAAAATGCAGGAAAGTTTGTTCTCGACACTGATGCTAGCGACCAGGCAATTGGGGCCGTATTGTCACAAGAAATAAATGGTGAAGAGAAAGTGATAGCCTATGGAAGAAAAACGTTAAACAAACATCAGAGAAATTATTGCACCACCAGAAAAGAGTTGCTCGCAGTTGTCCATTTCTGCAAAGTGTTCAGGACATATTTGTTGTGTAGACGTTTTCTTATACAGACAGATCATGCGTCGCTAAAATGGCTCACAAATCTGAATGATATTGAAGGACAGTTAGCGCGCTGGTTGGTGTCATTACAAGAATATGATTTTGACATTAAACATCGAGCGGGTGTGCAACATGGAAATGCGGATGCATTGTCAAGGTACCCGAAACACCAAGCGTCTGATACATGTCCGTCCTGTATGACACTCACAAGCGAGCAAAGAATATTCGTCATCAATAAAGATAGCGAAGAAGTGAAAAAAGATATCAGTTTTTGGCACAATAAAATTCGGAATGCTCAGGAAAAAGATGAGGATATCATTATTATAAGCAAAGGTGTTAGTGAAGGAAGATCTTTAACATGGGAAGAAAAGAACAAATTGTCAGTATGGGGTTCAGATTTGTTAAAGCACAACAAGTATCTGAAAATTTGTGATGGCATTTTAAGCATGCAATTAAATGACCAACCGATTCCTGTTGTTCCAATAGCCGAAGTTACAAGAGTTTTAGAAGAGCTACATTCTGGGATGGGAGGAGGACATTTTGTATATTTCGAAATTTCAAAGCAAAGTTGACTCAAGATTTTGGTGGCCTAACTATCGTAGGGATATTGCTGCCTTTGTCGCCGGATGTGATATTTGCGCCCGAAGCAAAAATCCAGCGAAAAATCAAAAAGCCACATTCAATCCTGTTGTTGTCGCTCGACTAAACCAAATAGTAGGTATTGATTGACACAGTAGGACCATTGCCTCTTACCAACTTAGGTAATGTTTATATCTTAGTCATGATCGATTTCTTCTCGAAGTGGGCTGAAGCCGTTCCAATCAGCGATCAAAGGAGCACTACCCTAATTCCAAAAATATTCGAGCATTGGGTAGCCAGGCATGGGGTTCCAGAGAGATTTCACACTGATCAAGGGAAAGGTTTTATGTCCGAGGATTTTTCGACTTTTTGTATGCAGCTAAAAGCACAATACTCACATTCGTCAGCATATCATCCAGAGGGTAACGGACAAACTGAAAGGTTTAATCGAATCCTGAAAATGCTGCTGAAGACTCACATGCATTCTGAAAGTGAGTGGGACGTCCATTTACCTGAATGCTTAATGGCATACCGATCGGCTAGACAGGAGAGCACTGGATTCAGTCCCTTCGAGATTTTGAGAGGTTCACCAATGAAGCTGCCATGTGACCAGTGCTCAACAGTTGGGAATAGTTGTTTTACGATTGGCAACTCGGTTTTGACGGTGAGAGACAAATTGTACCAGATTCATTGCAGTGTCAATATGAATTCCAATAAAGCAAAGTCCCGACAGAAAGCTGTATTTGACAAGAAGTCGTCTCAAAAAGAGTATCAGGTAAATGATGCGGTGTGGCTTTATCGTCCGGCTACTAGTGGGTCGAAGAAGTTTCACAAGTCATGGCAGGGGCCCTATCGCATTATAGAGATGTTGAATCCCGCTAATTACAGAATACGATTGTGGTTGCATGCTGAAGGAAAGACTCAAGTCGTTCATCATAACAGAATAAAGCCGTGCTATGATGTACAAAGGGCATTGAAGCGAGAGAAAAACGGTGGAGGAAGCAAGTTAACTGATAATATGGAGCATCATTAGTCACAGTATGACTCTGATTCCTCTACAGATACGTTTGTGAGTGCGCATTGTCAAAGTTTGGATGTCGGGAGTGACGAAACATCTGATGAAGGTTCCGCAGTGAATGATGAGGCAAGATTGTCGTGTGAAGGTGCTGAAGTGAATGATGAGACAAGATTGTCGCAGGAAGATTCAATTGTTTGTTCCGACATAGATGAAATTGACAGTGACTCACCATTGCATCTTGTAGAAGACAGTTTTTTATCTTTTCATGACAGTGATTCGGAGGAAGATGGCGAGAATGGTATCGACTCAACTGAAAGAAACACTCCATCTCAAAGACTATGCAATATTCAAAGACTGAAAACTCTCCTATCTCTGTGTGTTAAGCTTTTGGAAACAACTTATTTGTCCTCAACGAAGATATCGAATAATTTTAATACATTAGAAGATAGGAGCTACCATGGATATTTTTCTACTCATCATAGATATATACCGTTTCCAAATTTTCTACGAGTTTACAGTCTTTATATCTTCCACTGTCTTTGCTCCATCTCATGGTTACTACTTACGGAGTCAGTGTAAAGGAGTGTTACCGTAAATGTTAATAGTTAGAATTACTGTTATTGGTGCTGTTTCCTAAGGACATGACTCAAAAGTCGTTTGACATTCATTGAGCACTGAACATGAAAACAAGAACATACAATAAAGAGAAGAAACTATGAGAGAGAAGGAGAAAGTGAAAAAAAACAAAAGCGGAGATATATATCAAATACTAAAGCGGATGAAGGAATTTGAAAGTCTCGTTGACCTTGCTCTAGGTGGTCGCAGCTGTCGATGATTACGAGTAATGCGTGTTGCTCTACAATCGAATAATTCTCTGAGCGGATGGTCGGAGCACTGTTCAATGTGTCGAAAGAGGTTACTACACATGCTGTTGCCAGCGGTAGAGATGGTAGTGAAATTAGAGTTGCCTATAATAAGGACACACCTGCGCTCGAGACGCACAAGCCTTGCGAAAAGTCTGTACGGAAATTACAAAAACTCGGAAATGCATGTAAGAGTACGGAGCGAACCAAAGACGTATAAGCTTATGTAATTAAACGTGGTAATTGCGTGTATCGAAAAGTTAAATATTTAGTTTTATTCAAACAAGGTTGAAAAGTGACTAGCTTTTAAAGTAACTGACTTCATAATTATCTTCATAGTATATTTTATAGCGTTTTGGATGCATCCTTGCATAAATGACTTTTCCTGTTATTTGTCATTTGTTGAATCATTTACTATGCAACCTTTGGTGACATATGAAACCCAAATAATTGTTGTATTTGAACACATCTTTTGGTTTTGTGTGGAACGAATAAGACGTTTTTACTCCATTGCTACAAAGATCATTATACCATCAATTATGACTCTTTGAACCAAAATTTAATTCGCATTCCAGTGTAGAAAAATTGCATAATAGTTGTCAATGACTGCTACAAATAGACACAGCATATTAATCCATGGAATAGTGGGCTATTTCACATGAAACAATGCCACCATCTCACTTCAAATTCTCTTCAAGAAAATCCTGTAATTTGCTGTCAACAACTTCCACAACCAACTTGGCGAATAGTTTGACTATGATATAATGTTTTAGATCGAATCTGATCTACAAACCATAGATTTCTCCATGTGCCATCATTGTACATAAGCAAGATATCAAATTTCCATTCTAGTTTTCTATGATCTACTTCTATGGATAAGGCATAGTCATGGACTCCTAGATATATAGGCCTAGGCATATTTCACGTCTTCTCGTGGGTTACATGTCAGTAACCTAGCTGTCTACTCGGAGTTACACAGAAATGATGAGTTACACAGAATTGATTCTCACCGTGTAACTCCTGGTAGACAGTAGGCTACTGTACATGTATTCGCCTCATGTGCTATGCCCCTAATGCAATTAGGCGGTCGATTATAATTGAGTAAAATACGCTTAGATATCCATATTCAACATGTATATTTTGAACTGCAATATCTTTCTCAGGTAATCTACTGCAGTAGATTACCTGGGAGTAGATTACCTGTAATGTGTTATAACACACTTTAACGATTGAAACAGTACTATGATTGAAAACTAAGTTCTGACTCACCGAAGCGAAAAGAATTAGCTCTTAAATGCTCCATGAGAGCTAGAAGATGTGCCAGATTCAAAAAATTGAAGACGGAATTGTCTTAGACTTCTAAACCACTAATACACTCTTACAGATAACTAATAAATTATTAATAATTACGAGATGAGTCTGAGCTTAGTTTCCAACCCAATACAAATAATAGAGTAACACATCATAAAGTGCAATTGTTAAAAGTACATCCATAAAAATTGATAGACTTGTTTTCTCGTGTGTTTGTGTTGTTTGTAGATACAACATTGTTTGTTGTAGCTTCATATGATCCATACAGCACTTTCGACATATCTTTCTCGAATACCTCGGCATGAATGTAGGCACTATCTGCTTTTTCATTGATTCGACCTGTTTTGAGTGCTGCAACCTCCTTGGATATGCCGCCTTGTACAAGTCGAGTCTTCGCAGTGCGTCGTAAAGAAGTGTTCGTAAAGAATTCGCCGTCTTTTGCAATATTTTTCATCAACGTTTTAGTGGTATTTTCAATTTTATGAATCCCCATTGGGCAGCGTTTGTACCAAACAGCTCCTTTTATTTGATGTTTCTGTAAGGGCGTCAGATAAAATGCTTTGCACGCACCATCTGGTCTATGTCGAATGTACTCTTTATATAATTTGATCACACATCGATCTGGGTTGTCCGTGTTCTGATAAACTTGAGTCTCTTTGGGGTCCATTCTGGCACATTTTAATCCATAACGCTTGTTTTTTGACATTCTTTCAACGTATTTCAAATATTCTTTATCATCACTGTCTTTACAAAGAATTAATTGAGATTCGTCTCCAAATTCCATATCATGATGTTCTTTAGCCGCTCTAAGGCTCAAATGAACTCCCAAATGATAAATAAGTGTGTGGATTAGCTGATCTGGATTTGAAATTCCAAAACTACCATTTTCCCACAATTCGTTCTCTTGTTCTAGATCAATTGGCAATGCTCTTTTCTTTGGTTTTACGTTACCGCGTTGAGCTGATTTTTTCATCTGAGCATCAAGGGAATCACGAGCACTTTTGAAATCAATGTCCGTAAAAATAGAAATTTTCCATTTCATTTCTGTATTGAAATATAGTTGTAGCATCGCACCAATGCCTTTCAACGATTCTGGAGGATACATATCTCCATCAACCTTTCTGACCTCAGCGAAGAAGTACTTCAAACAGTGATTGAGATCGTTTGGTGTAAATTCTTTCACATTTTTATATACTTTCAAAACATTATCGTCAATTCTTATTTTCCAGTGGTCATGCCAGGTGACAAATAGCTTGAATGCCCATCTCATCTTATTCCAAGTACTTTTTGGTATTCTATTATCGATATCAGAATTAACTTCTTCCTCTGACATGTTTACAAATCTCGACGTCATTCCTATGTCATTGATTAGTCAAAAGTGAAGAAAGGAATGCTTGCTTAGATAATTAAGTTGTTTCAAAATTCATGAATTCAAATATGAAATATATCCATGGAGTCATGAGATATCATTCAGCGAACACATAGTATTATTACACTGACTTCTATGTATCACACAGCTCATATCTACTCATATGATGCTATGGTATTCTCCTCGCCTTCGGCTCGGAGAATACCGTAGCATCATATTCGTAGATTCTGACCGTGTAATACATCGAAGTCAGTGTAATAATATTACGTAACACCCACGATAAAACATGAAATATGCCTATGCCCAATCTCAGATCCAATACCATCTATCTATGTTGCTTGCTCTCTATAGATCCATTTTTATGACAAACTTAGATATTTCAATGAAACACAAACTTAACAATATCTTAAATACGAGTGTCATAGTGATTTCAGCGGCAAAATACAAACAGAAGTACATGATCATGGAAATCTCGGAATTCCGTAAGATAGGTCAAATAGTCCATTCTTTTCAGAAATTGGAGAGGAAGGACACGGTCATCAACTGTGAAGTTGTGGGCTTTGATGATGAGCTGTATAATTTTGGCATTGAGGAAAAGCAGTAGAAAAGACCACAATCAAATAAGAAAGGAATTCAATGAAGTCGAGACTCAATACTAATACGATGAAAAAGTCACACTTTACTTCAACCATATGAATATATATGCCATATGAATATCTAAATTCTAAACTACTAAATACATTGAAATGAACATGAATTCCATTTGTATTAACCTAATTACCTACTAATACTGGATTGCATTATTTCTTAACCTGTAAATAGTTCATTTTTGTGACATTTAGAAATTCATATCTAGGCCTAAATAAAAAAACACATGCAAAGTCGTATGATGGCTGGAGTGTATTTATGATTCAATGAAATCATTGGCTGACGAGCAATATAGTGTATAGTGTATGAGCATTAAGTGACGAAAATGAAATCAGTCATGTAAATATACAAAATATGAATGCATATTTTGTATGTGCGGTGTATTGTGTTCGTATATGCTGCCCATACAGAGAAAATTGCCTCATCGTATTTATGTCTCTATAATAGTCCATAAGTATTTTTGATTCAACACCAAAAACTTGAGCTATTAATTATATGGTGCAGATCATTTAAGCAATATAAACTGGTAACTAAACGTATTCCATCTTTCATTTATTAGATGGTGGCTACGTACATAATATCATGCCTATTATTTCATTCAAAAATACAAATTGTAGGACACTTATTTGCAGCAGATTATGATACCAAATATAACAATAGACTTCTTGACTTTACTTTATTGACTCTTACAAATATCACAAATTTCTGAACAATGTTGACATTGTTCTAATTCTAATAATTCTGTTTTGGTTACAGCTTCCCTTCGAATGATGGATCAATTGTGGTTGCACCACACAGCTGCTATCAAATCCAAATTTTCAATACCGTGGACATACTACAACAAGCAACAATTTTTCTAAGCAATGAGATCCAAGAGACGTGATGCAGATGGCATAGTTTTATGCCTTCTTTCCTATGTTATAACACATGTACTGCTTTGACATATCTATTATCTTTTGGACGGAGAAATATACATGTAAAGTGAGAATTTTAAGTAGATATCAGGGTAATTCATCGTCAGAGTGGGTTGCATGTCAGCAACCCAGCTGTAACTCCTGGTAGACAGTAGGTTGCTGTACATGTACATGAAATCAAATGTTTGATGATCTGCTGCATCTCCTTAATAGTAACTTTATGCATCGTATTTAACTATTTATTAATACCAACTATTGTCTGGCATAATCTGAATAAATATGAATATACAATATGCATAGTAACATCAAACTTTGATTCGATGGCTATGAAACCCCAAATACTTGACTTTCTCAAAATTTAGCAGCTATAATATTGTCTAGTGGATAATAATACAAGCATGTAGGCATACTTCCTAATGACAATCTCTCAGAATGTTAAAGATCCACGGTGATATCAAATTTTACAAAAAATGATGAGTGGTCGGTGTGTATTACAGCGAAACCTGGCGATGCGTAACAGCTACAGAGTGCATGAAATAGTGAAAGCAAAAAATAAGGAAAAATATTCAGTTATGCATTGTTACAGGACTTTTATGATATAGGGCCTACCTGCACACTATTTTCAAAAATAATAATTTAAGTTATAAAACAATTGTGATGAGCATTTTTTAAATTTATGTTTTTTAATGGTGGCTTTTAATTAAAACTGTGGACCTTATGCTATAAATAGGTTTCAATATTTGAGGTTATATATTTCTATAAAAGATTTTTCTTGCAAAAGAGAAATCCAAAAGCTTTGCTGCCAAATATTTAAATTCACTTGGTAGCCCACATGCAGCAGTGGTCCTACAACGAATTTCGACTGGTCAGGTTGCTTTGGGGTTTAATTTTTGAGCAGCACAACATTTAATTCGGTATACTTTGTCTGTAGGAACTAAGTACAGTCAAGACTCGCTATAAAGAACATTCGCCTATAACGAACCTTTTCCAAGGACCCCAATTTTTCATTATTTTCAATAATGAAACGAATAAAGAAAAAATAACGTTGAATCCAGATCATGTGGAAATGAAACGATTGAATTTTATCTTCCCGAACTCACTCGTCTAATCGTGAATGAAACTACTCTCGTGATCAAATCTACACTTTATAAAGCCGATACAGCTGCATTCTAATATTGGAAGTCAAATAGAGCACTTGCACAGAAAATATTAAGATTCTGAATCTACTGGATTTAAACTATCAACGGATAGAGTGACGTCTGAACGAATGAAATGGGTAGTCATGAGCAGAAATCGCTCTGTATTGGAAAATCTTACTATGTGCATGCACCGTATAATGCATATACACTAATTTCAATTCGTAATTTTCATTCATTTGATCATTTAATGTTTGAATGGTACTCATGTATTATTAGTATTCTAATTAAAATGTCAAAATCGTAAGTTATTCATCTTCTGAAGTCTGCAAGACAAAATGACAAAAAGAATATACCCGGTGTTTTTTAGACGACGCTATTCAAATCAGCAGGATATTTGAGTTTAAAAACATGTTTTATGACCACTTGATATGCTGCTAAAACATAACTACGGCACCTTATTTTGATGAATTTTCTGCTCATTATTTCAAATGCTAGTCATATTTGAATCAGATCCACACGCATAACACACACACGCACACGCAAGTGCTATATATTTTATTAATGTAACCATAAAAAGCCTTGAAAGCCTACGTGTGTATATTACATGACAAGGCAGCATGGCTTCGGAGATCTATAGTCTGACATCACACCTAATTTCAAAATTTTATATGCCTACTACTGAAGACAGAAAGAATTCCTTCACTCGCAGTCATGAGTCTGTTTCTCAGTCATTGTCTAGCTATGAACCACCGATTGCTACTGTGCGATAAAATAAAATATCCTCGCGAATCGGATAAATCGGTTTAAATTTTCAGACAGTCCTAATCGATTATCAAATTCGTTCGGAAAAGAATATCCTATTCGGAAATAAAGTTCCGAATGTTTGGACAATAGCAAAAACGTTCCTACGATGCTAACAAAAAGTCGCAAAATCCAGAATTTCAAAGTAGTCCTTTTTAAAATAGGTCGTGCCTTTACGTGTACCAAATCCGATTTGCGGGAAGTTTGAAGATACGCTAAAACTAAGTCACAGAAACGTGTATGGGTTGGCTTAATTCAGGTGGACCTCAGCAAACATGCAACATGTGACCGAATCGTTCCTTGGAATGGATTGTGCTAATACATTTGTATTTGTCCTTTATATTAGGATAAAGTGAATTTCTCGGCAAGTTCACTATTTATCTAATGTAAAGCCTGATTTGTCGTTTATTATGTTCTTGCGCCGAGGGGACTGCATGGACTTAACAGTTACAATACTGTATTTACATTTTCATCTATTGATTCAGCGAAGAGTTGTCGGTCGTTGTGGTTCGGAAGGCAAGATTGCAATATTCAGATGACGATTCATTGATGTTGCGTTAGGCCTCAGCCACACCGCGAGCTTTTCCAAGCGTTTCCGAGCAAAGCCCGTTTTGCAGCAGACATAAAGTCATCATTGCAGCAGTTGTAGACTGCCTTACTGCGAGCAAAGCAAACTAGAGCAATTAATAGCTTACGGACATACGTTTGCTAGGGACACTCGGGACACTCGGGACGCTCGTGTTTGCTTTGCTTTCAGTGTGACTCAGGCATAATGCACGGATTTGTAAATGTAGCTTCGGTATGCCTGATTTGTACCTCAGCCTTATTTGCGCCTTATTAATGCCGATAGCTCAGGTGACGGAAAAATTTCCGCTACCCTAAGTTGATATCTGTGGTATTAGTAGAACTCGTCATTGTAACGTATTGCACCAAGTATATTTACCAAATTGCAATATACAAGCAGGGACAAATCTATAGGCAACAACAGTCCGATTACTAATCAACCACTATCTCGATAACACTAAATCATGCTATAATGAAGTCATGGCAATAGAATTAAACTTGAATGATATGTAACGTAGTTATCTAACAGTACAGTGATGATCTATGATTTCCTTATACAACATATAACTTGTAACGTAGCTATCTTACAATGCACACTGTACCATTGATAAATCCATTATACAATTTACCCCCCTAAAAAAAGAAAACAGCAAACTAGCTTCCCGTTGGTAAGGCCGTTCATGGGCCAATATCGTTCCGGCTTTGGCTTTTTATCTTTCCAGTAAATTCATTCCATTTAAATATTTATATTTCACTTTCTTTAAATACTACTTATTAATTGAAAATAAGTAGTATTATATATATCCCGAAACTATATATGTCAAAGAAAAGATCGGTCAACGATGAAAAATTCATTAACCTTTTTGCGCCCGAATTTGAATAAATATCAGTCACTGCTAGAGCATCAGTGTCGGGCGATGCTATATCACTGGTGTCAATGCGCTATTCTGAGCACGTAATCTTATTGTCAATGATGCCAAAACAATAATTTGATTTAGTTAAAACCATATATGTATACTACAGACATGATAACTTCAAGAGCTTAACTGCTTTATAAATCATGGTCAATTTAAAATCTGCTTCCTTTTAAAAGTGCTTAGCAAGTCTGTTATGGTCGTAAAGTGACATAAATATCTTAGATTGTCCTTAATAAGTGCTTCGCATAATTATTATGGCAATAAAGCGTCAAAATTAACTTAAAATTATGGCTATGTCTTGCAGCCACTTGAAATTACGCATTTTAGAACAGTAGGCCTTTCGGTTGAAAGAGAAATTTGAAGGCTATACCTAATAAAGAATAGCATAATGGTAATAAAGGTATCATACTTTTTCACCAAATGAACATGTGAATTACAGTAAAATATCCGTGATCATCGGTTTTGGATAAATCAGAAGTGTACCGTAATTCAACATTTAGATGTGAAATTTATTGAAATCAAATTTTCTGCAATCGAATGCAAATACAAATGCATGCACATCAAAATAGCTGAACATGACTTACTTATAAATGATTGAAAATTTATAAAATTCATCAAAAAATTATGATGGAAATTGTTGATCAGCGCCTCAATTAATTTCATGAGAAAACAGGAATAGATATTCATGAAATTAAGAGATACATGGAGTAATTCAATAGATCTTTTTCGTTTGTTGACACTGTTGCTAAAGACGCTGAAAAGTTTGAAACAAATATTATTTCAAACAAATATAATATAATTTTTGATCATGGAATATTCCTATTTTTTAATCATTAGGATACTTGGTTAAGTTTGATTTGGCCATGATGATTAATCAGAGATATATTAATGCCTGACACTATAAATGGGATATTGTGTAAAATATCATGGATATATCATGTAAAAATGTATAAATACATTACGAATATTTGAATAAACGCTATGAATAAACCATGGACTAAACTGTGTACTTCTCAAGCGAGGGTTAAATATGTTGGCATGGAATGCGTAACAATAGTTTAATTATCATCTTTCAATCAATGACATTATTACAGATGTAAAGAAATATAGAATACAAAAGGATAGCAACATTCACAATCATGATAGGACATTACTATCGGTGTTTATTCCACTGTTAAGAGATTCACAAGACTGTCATTTTTAATTCAGATAACTGAAATATCCTAAAACATCACACTGTTTGCAATCACAAAACGAAATATTACTGAATTCATGTTCAATGAGTTATGTATAGTCCATGGTTATCTATGGTTAATACCCAGTCTTCCAAACATCGAAATAGTTTATTGTTGTTTAATTTTGTAATCTTTTGAATGTTTTGGACCATTTTAACTTGCGTGGAGGCAGCCATAGTATGGATTTTAGTGTGATTGACTTATCTACCGACGTATTATTAATTATCTACATATACAATATGTATAATATCTCTAAAGGTTAACTATCAGTTGGTCTTTGTCATCAGGTTCTAGTATTATCGTTAATACGCCATTGTACGTTTTGATTTACGATAAGGCAGTGGCTATTACCAAGACAATGTCTTGACAGTAAACCCCCAACTTGCTTCTACTAAGACATGATCTATAAGGCACAAGACATGGAATTTTTCGCTATTTATTTATTTTTTCTAAGATTCGATTTTTCGACATTTGATTGCAGTGAAGCGTGCATGTTATCACCTAGATCAGTGATAACTAGGCATGATTATGGTGAAAGAATAAATTTGATTGGTCACTGAAAAAATATGTTGAATGCAAACTAAATCTGGACCCATTTACCCGCCCTCCTTGCTCCTATCCGTAGATCCATATCTAGCCACAAGAAACTAGGCATATCAGAAAATTTTTTGTTTGAACATTTAAGTACGTAGTCTTATCCTCAATATTTATAAGTACGTAGTCTTAGCCTACCCGTTGAATACGGTACCGTGTATAAAATGAAAGCAATATTTAAAAAAGAAAATACATTGAAGAACAAATTACTTGTATGTGCCATTGTTTATTATTTTGTGTGTGTTCTCATACATACCGATTGTTATTATCACATAAGAAATAAGATGAATCGCTATATTACTGTAGGCTATATCAAAATCAGATATAGCCAAGACTACTATGCCTATTATAAAAGAAGTTCCATATGAACAAAATGTAGGCCTACATGCATGCTAAAAGATTGAACAAATTTACGATAACAAATGCAAATTCTTCTTGCAAGAGCAGCATAAACGCTTGAAATTCGATTTCTTTTTCAAATCATATTTTTGTGTAGTTCCTTGTATAAACTTCTAAATGTTGCTTAACACAAAAACGGGATCATATTCACTCGATCGACCTCTATCGGTCACTCGTTCACTCTAACAGGAGTATGCACATCGGTTTTGAGTGTGATATGATAAGATTTAGTGACGGTGTTTGATCACTTGAAGTTAGCGAATTGTGCAGAAAATGACGATTTTTTCATCTATCTGTACTTCTAACAAAAATGGGTTGTTGAAATCATCAGTTATCCTGATAAATGACCATAACGGACCACATTCCTGACAGGTCATTCTATCAGGAGTATGCACATCGATTTTGAGTGTGATATGATAAGATTTAGTGACGGTGTTATATGTGTGATCACTTGAAGTTAGCGAATTGTGCAGAAAATGACGATTTTTTCATCTATCTGTACTTTTCTCAAAAATGGGTTGTTGAAATCATCAGTTATCCTAATAAATGACCATAACGGACCACATTCCTGGCAGGTCACTCTATCAGGAGTATGCACATCGATTTTGAGTGTGATATGATAAGATTTAGTGACGGTGTTTGATCACTTGAAGTTAGCGAATTGTGCAGAAAATGACGATTTTTTCATCTATCTGTACTTTTCTCAAAAATGGGTTGTTGAAATCATCAGTTATCCTAGTAATTGACGATAACGGACCTCATTCATGGCAGGTCACTCTATCAGGAGTATGCACATCGATTTTGAGTGTGATATGATACGATTTAGTGACGGTGTTTGATCACTTGAAGTTAGCGAATTGTGCAGAAAATGACGATTTTTTCATCTATCTGTACTTTTCTCAAAAATGGGTTGTTGAAATCATCAGTTATCCTAATAAATGACCATAACGGACCACATTCCTGGCAGGTCACTCTATCAGGAGTATGCACATCGATTTTGAGTGTGATATGATAAGATTTAGTGACGGTGTTTGATCACTTGAAGTTAGCGAATTGTGCAGAAAATGACGACTTTTTCATCTATCTGTACTTTTAACAAAAATGGATTGTTGAAATCATCAGTTATCCTAGTAATTGACGATAACGGACCTCATTCATGGCAGGTCACTCTATCAGGAGTATGCACATCGATTTTGAGTGTGATATGATAAGATTTAGTGACGGTGTGTGATCACTTGAAGTTAGCGAATTGTGCAGAAAATGACGATTTTTTCATCTATCTGTACTTTTCTCAAAAATGGGTTGTTGAAATCATCAGTTATCCTAATAAATGACCATAACGGACCACATTCCTGGCAGGTCACTCTATCAGGAGTATGCACTTCGATTTTGAGTGTGATATGATACGATTTAGTGACGGTGTTTGATCACTTGAAGTTAGCGAATTGTTTCTCATATAGTTAACATTTAAGAAAATTTGCGTGAGGTACCAGTCCTGTTAGGTAATTGAGGGCGGGCGGTGTGGAGCGATTCCTGCCGAGCTCTTTTGGGAAGCTGTTAGTTTGAAGGTGGTCTGTGTAGCTGGACGAACCGCGAGTTTTGTTTGTTATTAGTTGTCGAAACAGTAGGCCTATCTACGCTTGTAGGAGAGTCCGTGTCAGGATTCGACTATCGACCGTGTAATACAGGGAAGGTTTGATTTTACTACTACAATTAAAAACTAAACGGTCGATCTATAGTACTAAATTTACTCATTCTTTTACTTTTTCTTATGATGAATCTAAGTAGTAAGCTATTATAATCACTACTGTTACATATCAATCGTAATGCATGTTTATGTATATTATGAAACTATAAAGGATAAGGACTAAACGCTAAGGACATTGCATTGCCGATTACCATCCTGTACACCATCCTGACACATGCTCTCCTGCAAGCGTAGATACTGTTTCGACAACTAATAACAAACGAAACTCGCTGTTCGTCCAGCTACACAGACCACTTGCTGACTAACAGCTTCCCAAAGGAACTCGGCGGGAATCGCTTCACACCGACCGCCCTCAAATACCTAACAACAGACTGGTCAACGCGCCCCCACTCTAGACTCGCTTCAGACTTCCCGCTGAGCCAATAAGGCACGGAAATGATGCTTCCTTCGCAATCTGTAACACGTGTAATCAAACAAGTCAATCATTTCAGTTCTGAATTTCATTCAGCGCCTGAATACATCATAAACTGCACATTCATGTTACGCAAATTATGTTCAATAAAAAATTCTTCTCGATTGAATCTGTTTAAATCGAGTAGCCCTGGGTTTTTACGGTCATTTTGGGTGTAAGTATTACACCCAATTTTTTAGAAATTACACCCAATTTGAGCTAGCGTTGACAGACGTGTATTGATCTAAGGTAAAATGATAAAGCTGTAAAGAGGTTTTACAGCCAAGATCCAGGTCATTTACACCGAATCATGATCCTTAAAAAACCCTGGAGTATGTTCTTGTCAGATATTCTCCATCGGTATTAAGATAAGACTTCAACTTGAACTATTTTATGTTTTATCTTAATTTTATGACTTTTATAATTTTCTGTTATTGTATGTTTTATCTACAAATGGAGATTATCCGACGAGAGAAACATACTCGTTTTGATAGGTTGATTCAAGCATAGATATTAAGTTATTATGAAAGATCACCTACAGGCCTAGCAATGCGGGTGACATAGGCTATACGTTTGTTGGTGCCATTTAGATGATGTGTTTCTCGTCGCTCATAGAAAGTGTATCAAATCAAATCAAAATTGTTGGCCAGATTCAAAGCGATAAATTTTAAAATTGACCTTTGAAAATCTTGTCTTAAACCTGTGTCAAAGATTGACTATTTCGATCAGGCGTACCATTTGTCAAAGTCTTTTCGTACATTATACATTTCGTACATATCGTTATGTATTGTAGTTCGTTTTTGAAAACTGTGTGGGACTGTGGGTTTGAACTCTGGTAAACGTTGTAATTTTGTTTCGCAAATTTGCTACTTAATGAAAATACTTTTGACGGGCGTATTTAGTTGTAACATGTATGTAACTATATGTAAGCACATATAAATTTAAATAATATATAATTCCATAAATTTATCAGCCCGCGTGAGAGGATGAAAATGATGTGTCGGTGTGTCTGTCTTCAAGTTAGTCAGAAAAAGGATGTCTTCAATCTGGACATATCTTCTTTCTTAATTGTTATCTTGAACTGAATATCCTATAATAAGCCTATATTAATTGCTTCAGTCAGACCAAATATCTTATGATCTTATCCTATACCATAACTTATTAATATTGTAATGACGTCAACAGGCTACGTATAGTTTTCTGTCAAGCCTGTAATCAGAGATTCGTTCCGAGAAAGCATAACTCATTGGAAGACTTGCTTAAACAGGGTGGAATAAGATGCATCAAATCACAAATACGATTTGATATAGAAATAGGCTACAGACCCAAATTACCCCGTGGTGTGTAAGTGACTATGGCTCATTACTGATTTGGAGTTGACTCATGAAATTTAAGCATGATTATTTGATGGATATACCTTAAAGTTTAGCACATACCATCGCCCCGTCGTCTCTACAGAGAAGTTCGTAACTAGTACATCTTAGGAAGGCAATTTTTTCGTGTGATAAACAATTCCCATTCCGCTAATATCAGGTAGAATACCAAACCATTGTAATAATGAAATGTTGCGGCAATTGTATTGTTTAGCGTCAGACAAAATTTCAGGGCGATTGGTGAAATACTCGCAGTTCCAGAGCAATTTTTGTAAAATAGACCCGAATTACCCCGACCCACCCTATATATATAATCTGACTTTCCGGCGCGCCTTATGTTTTGATTCTACTTCTGATTCTTTTCAATTTAATTGTCAATTGTAACTGTTCTTGAATGTAATTTTCTCTTCGTTTAGACATGTCGTTGGCTATCAAAAGAGCTGTGAAGAGAAGGTATGATTCCATCATGGAGAATTGCAGAGATTCGAATTCTTCCTCTGAAAGTATTCCGTGTTCGGATGTAGACAGAGTGCCAATTTCAACTGAAGATTTGACTTCAATTCAGCAGGAACTTGATTCGAGTGATTTCAGCGATGACTGCACTTGCTTTGATGATTTCAATGATACAACAACGGAATCGTCTTCGGATGTATACTTAACTGACGATGGGGGCTCAGTGCAAGAACCTGAATGTGATGACAAATTGTCACTCGCCGAAGAATTGTTGTTGTTTTATTTGACATACAACCTCCCAAGAAGAGTTATGGAAATCCTTTTAACGCTGTTAAACCGTCATGGAGTCGAAGTGCCTAATTCCGTATATCAGTTGAGGAAGCTCAGAAAGCATTCATTTCTTGTCAAAGATGTTCGCAGATCAAACGAAACCGCGTACTTTGGCATTGCTACTTCCCTTAAAACTTTGATTGATAAAGATATCATAAAGCGAAGTGGGCAATTCTGTATGAAAATCAATATTGATGGGATTCCCCTATTCAACAGTTCGAATTTAAATTTGTGGCCGATACTTGTGTCATTTTGCAATGAAAATTTTCTTTCGCCTGTCATGCCTGTGACACTTTTCTGTGGAGTGGGTAAACCGTCGAAGTTGACATATGTTTCGGATTTTGTAGAAGAAATGATTGGGATGATAACCAATGTATGGTCCTACAAAGATGTATCAATTAAAATCAAAGATGTTATGTTTATAATGGATTCGCCAGCAAGAACACATTTCCTTTGTACTAAAGGTCACATGGGTTTTGATAGTTGTACCTACTGTAAGATACGTGGGGAATATGTGAGTAATCGAGTTGTGTTCGATGACGAGGCATCCTGTCGGTCTGATACCGATTATAAAGAATTCAATGAAACCAACCAATTACTATTATCCCCATTATCGCAAATATCTTTCTTGAGAAGTCAATTTCCTCCTGATGCTATGCATTGCCTATACCTGGGTGTTGTTCGTAAGTTCATGAAATATTACTTATTGAGGACGAAGGGTTTTCGAATGCGGTGCAGGCTATCAAGAACTCAAGCTAACATAGTAAGTGCGAAGGTGAAGCGGCATAGGATTTCTTTTCCGCGGGAATTCCAGAGAAAGCCAAGAACCTTCGATGAGCTTGAACATTTTAAAGCAACCGAATATCGGTCATACTTGTTGTATTTCATCCCTTTCATATTTAAGGATGTAATTCAGGAAAGATTTTACAACCATTGGAATTTGCTACATTTTTCTGTAACTGTATTTTCTTCCTCACGCTTCAATCATCTTAGGGAGTGTGCGACAGTATGTATAAAGAACTTCGTGGCGGATGTGCCCTCACTTTATGGGCGGCAATGTATGGTGTATAATGTTCACCTTTTGAGTCATTTGCCGGAATTCGTTGATAGAAATGGTCCGTTAGATAATTTCTCGGCTTTTTTATTTGAATCATACCTTGGACGATTAAAAGAGCGTATAAAGAAAACAAGTAATATTTTTTCACATTGTGTCAATCAGGTTTTTGATTGTATTGCTTTGGTTTCTGCTTCTCCAACTGCTGAGCTTGAACATACACCAAAATTTCCCAATAATTTCTGTATTTTGTCAGATGGTTCTGTGGGTATAATCGATTACATTGACGAAGTAAACAAAACTTTCTCTGGTTTCAAGATGAAATTTGTGAAATCGTTGTATGAGTTTCCTTATGAATCCATTGTGTTGGGTATTGGATATTTTTCTGTTATGCGAAATTGTAGATTTCATGAATCTCCAACCGGGAAATGCATAGCATTCCATAGTGACGAATCAGACTTGTATTTAATTTTCCCTTACGTATCTTAGTTCTCAGTGTTCTTATGTTGTCGCATGCCTTGGTTAGTTAGCGCTTTTTATTTTTGACCTTCACCTGAGTCCGTGAAAATGAAAATATTGTTCAGACGATTAGCCACTTTCATGTTTTGGTAACTCCTTTTTTGGAGAATTCATTACATGCCGTTCTGATTTCAGGCTCTTGAATATTCCAAGTGTAATTACGCTATCGTTTTTTTCGTTAGCGATCAAACGTTAGAGGCTGTCAGTCTGAAATGGAGTGTTGAGCAGTACAACAGTTATTGCGAAGGGGAAAATGTAATTCTGAAAATTGACTTTAACATGAAGCCAGAGGATGCGTTGGTCATCCATGTGTCTGATAATGATGAGGGTCTAGATGACTTTTGCGATTACCTTGCCGCGCTGATGACGGAAAAGAAGTGGCGCATTGAAAAAATACAAAGTAAGACGGAATTAGTCACCAGGTTTGACACAAGAAAAAGGCGCCGGGTTATGCCAATATCGATGATGTCCACTGATTCCGAGAATGAGTCATCGAGCTTCCGGCCATTTATTTTGTCCAACAAAAACATTAAAACTGATAACATATCCACACGAATGACCAAGCATTTGCCTTTCAAAAGCTGCTCTGTCTCCGTCCATGAACCATCAAGAAATGCGAAGCCAGTGGTATCCAAAGACGGGTCTTCGCCACTATCAACCAGTCGTACTTCCTCAAAACAACCATTGCCGGCATTGCCTGTGTTCAGTAAGCAAAATTCTTCTGTCAGTACATCGTCAGACAGCACTATTATTATTGAAGATGACACAGTTATCAACTTGCCGAAAATAGCCAGTGCTACAAGTCGGATATCATCAGATAAAACATCCGTTGTGCCATCGACTCATGAAGGCGTAAAAACTGGTCCTCCGATGTTCGTGAATAGTTCTGAATCACAGAGCCTTTCCATTGTACCGTTGATCGGGCATGCCTCAACGTCAAATTCCTCAGACCTCATGAAAGACCAATCATCGGAAAATTCCTTCGTTGCTCAATCGACTCAGTCGATCTCAGGGACTAGTTGCTTGGTGTTAGCGAATGAGTCTACTCAACCGTTCCCGGTTACGAGTTCTCCGACGAGGAAATTGTCGCTATCCAATAGCACATCAATTGTTCATGCGGATATTGAAGGAAGTGTTGAAGATACAAGCGTTCGCAAAAAAGACAGTGAGTATGAGGACCGAAACCAGGGATATTGTTGTTACACTTATCCATCTCTTTCTTGCAAAGTTTAGAAATTTTCAGAAGCCCTATGTTTCTGTATACATATGACTGTATGTTTCTAGCTACCGAAATGAAATAATTAATGATATACATGTAGTTATAACTAGTTAAACCTTAATTGATTTATCAAAAAACGATTATTGTCTGACATTTGTAACTGACACAAGTGTAAGTTATACAATCACTGATAACATGATAAGATTTTTGTGCAACTAGAATATGATGGATACAGCGTCCGCAATCACTTTGTCGCAATGAATTTCTTGATTTTTCTGAAGATATTTGATGATGAAATCAATGAAATATGCACAAATAAATCTTAGTCAGGTTCTAGTTTCGCAGCCAAAAACTCGACTTGTTTTTATCAGCTGACTAAATAATTGTTGCTGATTTTTGCCTTTATATGCAACCTAATCGTAACGAAATATATTTTTTACAACGAAACTGTTGCTGTTGTGCTAATGCCACCCGAGACTTGTGATTAAGAGTAGTCGCGTTTATGCGGAGAGGCTTGAAGTCGTCGGAAGGCGTTGTACCGAAAGTCACAACCCTAAATTCGTTAATTTATCAGTTTCGTGATTTTTCATTTATGTGAACCCACGGATGACATCGCTGTCATTAATTTTCAGAGATTATTCATTTACTCTGCCGCCTTGATACGAAAGTGGACCGCTATTACGCGGAACATTCACGTAGACTCGATGCAATGGTAGAATTTGGCAGAGGTGTTCAATGTGGCAGTTTCGTTAAAATTGAGAAGTTGAAAACTGTGGATGAATACGAAAACTTCGTCAAAAAGATAGAAGATAAATCCTATCGAAATGATGTGGTAAGACTTCGTTCTTGTTCTATCTATTGGGGCATATTGGCTTACGAATAACAACACTTTTTTTGGCTAAGAAAATACAATTTTCTTTTGAATTACAGTATAAAACATTTAATGATTGTACGTACAATCGTACATATTCTTTGATTGATTGATCGGAAATCTGAAGCGAATGACAAACAAAATCACAAAATTTACATCAGATCTAGTTAGGAGGGAAAACAAGAATTTATTTAAAACCTTAGATGTGTGACATACCGTCGTATTCTGCAGTGGGATTAATTTTACGTTGACACTCTTTAATCTTAAATACTGTTACCTCTAAATTCTTTTGCGGAATTGTTTACTTACATCATACGTACAGTGACTACATGAATTGATATTATACTTATACACTGCTGTATTTGTATTTTATGCTCATCGATCCAGTGTATCGGTATGTCATACCTCGTTTAGGTTTTTAAATAAATACTAGTTTCCCTACTAACTAAATCTCATGTAAATTCTGGTATTTATTTGTGTCATCACTTCAGATTTACTATCAATCAATCTTGCCTGTTGACCGCCACTGTTCAACTGTGTCATATCCTTTGATATTTCCCTTTTTGACATCCCATAGGGGCGCTTAGCCTTAAGAACTAATATCGTAGAAATGTTCATTCAATTATCCCAGCAGAAACTAGACTTTCTCAGCATATAACACTTACACATACATAAATCGGGCAGATCTATTAACTCTTGTTGGGCTGAATATATGGACATATTGCTGATTGTTGTGAATGTATGCAGCTTTGTCATCGCTATTAATAGTTAGCAGACGCAGCGTGCAGGTGACGGTTTGATGGATGGTTGGAGAACGATAGCGGTTGGCTGCTCGTTTGTTGACTGTTGTGAGTTAAACTTCACTCTTTTCTTGTCGACCGAGTAGGAACGTGACCGACAGTAAAATGGCTGCTATTTTCATTTACGTGATGCTCCCCACAGTTTGTGACGACGTTTGACGTTGACGTTTGATATTGACATTATCACATTTGATACGCCATTACGTATTGGATATTGGACATTACTACGATTCCGACTACTAGTGGACATTATTCGGAGGCACCGTGGATATTCGTAAAGGACGTATTACTTGTAAACTGTTGCAAAGTGGTGAGCTTACTATTGAACGGTCGATTTGTGCACATGATTATTTTTGGTATCTCTGTTTCTCAGTTTCCTATAATAAAATTGAATCACGATAAATTTGTTGAATTTTTAATATTTAATTTATTACACTGATTGACAACCTATGATCGGCTGAGACATTAGATTTTTGCTGTTATGATGTTAAAATGATGTAGACTGGCATAACATGATGTCATTTTACGAATTTTATCGCAAAATAATGTAAAATGATCTCATTTTATCTTTGCTGATCATAGATCATAATCAAGTATCCGTTTTCCCCTTTCAGGTTCGATCAATTTTTGTTCATGGAGGGCTGGATGTCCGCTCCATGACCAAGAGAAGCATTAACTATCTCCTCCACAACGATCTTCAAAAGAAGTTCAATTTGAAGGGATATGGTGGAAAAAGAAGTTTCGCGCTTGTTCTGAAAAAGCTAGTCGAGGGTGAGTGTTCGTGCGAACAGACATCTTGTATACTGTTAAATAAAGTCGTACATAATTGCTTCAGGAAAATGGGCAAGCATCTGCGAGGTGATCGACTGATCGTCTAAAATTTTCCTTTCTCTGTAGTTTTCATTCTAAATTATAAGACTTTTGTAGACATAATAGCCCGTAATAAGACGTCCTTATTGTTTTAGAGAATGAATGAGGTCATGTCATGCACATAGATGTCATTTGAATTACAAAAATACAGAAAACCCAATTGAACCCAAAATTCTGGGTTTTAATTTCAATCGCTAAACTTATATTTGCCAACCCTCCTATATTCCGCGGTATTATGTTTCTCCCGGAAATTATGTTTTTAAACTCATTGACCTCCGCTGACCTGAATATGCCGACTTATTCAAATCAAGTACCCTCAAGAGATAGCCCTGGATATTATCTTTTAGAAAGTTACTATATAGTAACTTTTGGTGCTATATTTATATAACTTTTGGTGCTGCAGAAGCTCAAACCGATTTAGAAAAAGTTAATCAATCGGTAAAAATTGAGTGATGCTATATTTTCTGCCAGACCTGTATGTTACATACTTACTTACATACTTGCATCCGTAATAAAAAGATTGAAATTATTGAAGTACGCGTACTGTATTAATGAAAAAGTCCGAATCTTAGTCCCATCTTAGTCCGAATGCATGTGAACTAGACTAGCAAGCACTTCTGAATTAAATTAACAAACAGTTTTCGGTTTTCATTGTAGAAGCGGTTGTGATGCGGTTTCAAGATGCCAATATGGCCCTCGTGGATACCACAATTTCTCGCCATTTGTCGCAAGCTTCCGACCGGTGTGGTGGCCGAACTGAGAGAAGGAAGAGGAGGGATATTTAAGTGATTCATAGAATTTTCAATAGGATATTCAAGTGCTCTGTGCTCATTATGAAAGTTTTCAAGTACTTCAGCGATTCTCGGTTTTGTGCCTTAATGGACGCCCTTTTACTCCGATGCAAAATATCAGTAATTCTTTTTTCATGTGCCTTAATGGACGCTTTTTTACTCCGATGCAAAATATCAGTAATTCTTTTTTCATGTGCCTTAATGGACGCATTTTTACTCAGATGCAGAGTATCAGTAATTCTTTGTTTTGTGCCTTTATGGACGCCCTTTTACTCCGATGCTGAGTATATCAAGTATGGTATTTTTATTATTCAGCATTTTTTACTAATGATATATTCCTAAGTCGTGTTGGGTTTATGCATTAAGTTTCTGTACAAGCTGATACTCTCAAGGCCCAAATCTTTACTTCCGAAAGATTCTCGGCTCGATTATGTATCTGTACTACTCAAGTCTTTCTGTAGCAAATTCTCCATCGATTTTCTGGGTTGTTGGCACTGTTTAGGTCTTAGTCTTAATAGTGCCAACCTTAGTCTTAACAGTTCTTAGTCGTCCTCATTGGCGTTCGATATTCGACCTCATTTCATCAGAACCTGTTCCTAATTTATTTTTACTACATAAACTCAACACGACTTAGAAAAAACTAATAAATTAGCAAAAATCAATTTACAGTGTGGTGTGTTATGAAGCTTTATCCGAGACTTAATCATTATCGAAACTGTAATTGTTATCGATTCAGAAGCATTTTCTGTCAAGATGAATTGTATCTTGTTTACAGTAATGCACATAGGGGTAATACACTGTTAGTTAATAGTTATGTGCCTTTCCTTACATGTTTCGCATTGTTGCCTGTATCACATCTACGTCATATCATATTGAAAACCAGATTTGTTTGTTATATCGTTCATTGTTATCTAGTCAGAAGCATTTTCTGTCTGAATCATTATATTTTATGACGTATTAGTTGTGTACTTTTCGTACATATTTCGCTTTGTTTTCTAAAGCAGAAAACCACATCTATGCCTTCTTAATATCATGCATGTGTGATTTTAACACGTCTTTTAACCAAAGACGATGAACAAGAATGACGGAAAACTCTCATATCTCTCAATGCTTTCAAATTGGCAGCCACTTTAACTTTTTCTGAATGAGGACGAGCTGACTCGTCCGGCTTATCTCTGTGTACTGAAGTAATGATGTACTCTGAACTCGTTGGATAAATTGCTATATATATTCCTTCCAGTCTGTGGTGAGCAGTACGGTGGAAGAGATGACTCGTTCCTTAGTTGTGTTTAACGAGTTAAATTTTGACAAGTCCATTCACAGTAAACATATTGATTATTAGCTTTCACATAGATTTTGAATGTACGTCCAGGTTAATTATTACTTCTTCCCGTGCCGGTATACCGGTATAACGAAAAGGTATACCGAATCAAGATATCGAACAATATGTGAATTACGATAGATATTTAAACTATCGATCAAAGATATGGGAGTTTCCATTTTTGAACGGAGTTTAGTCTCTTTGTATCGTCTTTGCTTTTAACTATGTGGTGGACATCAATATTTTCATACAAATACACTTTGATTATAACTATACTTTCTTTTTGATGTCAAAAACTGTAGGCAAATAAGTAATGTAGGCAATACCAAGTAATACATTACCGAAATCGGTTCGATATTGCAACGGCCGTGATCACTGACAAATAGCCGAAATCGTTTCGATATCGCTATGGCCAATTTCACTGGCCACAGACGACGATCCGACCTCAATCAATGGGTACCGTGGCCTGTAGCTATCCGATGCCGATGGCCTATGTTGGATCGATAAAGGCCTAACCAACGGGTTGTATCAATTCTGTATCGCACAGTTCTTCTACGCTCCCTTCTAGGATATCTTTTATTGCTGTGTTCTTGGTTATTCTGACTGTTGATTTTAGTTATTGATATCCTGTCGCTTCTTTCAGTTGGCTGGGCCCTCTTCAGATGATAGTAATTTCTTTCTATGACCTTTCCATTCTCTAAATGTTCTAATCGAAAAGACCAATTGGACAATCTTTTTGTGATTTTGTATGGTCCGTCATATTTTGGAAATTGTATTCCTTTTTTTACTGGAAATATCTTCGCCATCACCACGTCACCTTCCTTGAAATTGCTTACAGCTTTTTGTTCTTTATTGGAAAGACTATCATGTTTCCTTCTTTGTTCTTCCACATAGCGTGCATGCTTCCTCAATTTTTCTATATCTTCCACTTGTTCTAATTTCTTGCTCTGTCTTATACCCGTGGGCTTAGCATCGGCAATCCAGACATTGGGCATTGTTCTTCCAAATATTATTTCATACGGTGTGAATCCTGTACTTCTATGCTTTGTGCACCGCACTGCTCTTTCTATCAGTGGCAGAACATCAGGCCAATCTCTTCCAGTGGATGATACTGTTGCATAGAGCATGTCTTTCGTAGTTCGGAAAAGTCCTTCAATCATTCCGTTTCCTTGTGGATAGTAAGGTGAAGACTTCGTTTTCTTTATCTTTAATACCGAGCACAACTCTGTGATTATTCCATTTTCGAAGCTTGTTCCTCTGTCCGAGTGCACCGACACTGGTGTTCCGAATACCGCAATTCTTCAGAAGGGCTTTTGCAACTTCCGTTGCTCGTGCGCTTCTCATCGGAACCAAAGCTATATATCTGGAATAGTTATCAATAATTCCTAAGATATATTTTTTACCATTCGTACTTGAAGGTAGCGGACCAGCTATAAGCTTATCAAGTGATATTTTTTCAAATGGAAAGTTACTTGTTAGCGAATTTGCTTCATGCTTGACAACTTTACTAGTTTTCCTCTTTGCACAGAATTTACAGGATGCCACATTTATCTTTACATCTAGCGACATACCTGGCCAATAAAATCTTTCTTTCATTACATCCATTGTTTTCGACAATCCTACATGCGCTAGAGATTCATGGATTGTTTGCATATACTCTTTTCTTTTCACCTTAGGTATTACTAGCCGCATGATTCTTCATGTGACACGTAATACAACAGACCACCTCGAAATTCTCCGGCAAAAAATTTTGTTATTATCGCTGTCTCCTTGCAGCATCTTAACATTTCTTTTCTGTTTTGGTTCATTGTGTTTTATTTGGCATTGTTCACACTCCGGAATTCGAGACATAACATCTGCGTTTACATGCTGCTCACCAGGTCGATGTTTCACATCTATGTCATATATTTCCAAATCTTGTCGCCAACGGCAGTATTGACTGGTGCTAGGCTCTTTCCAATTTAATAACCAACATAATGCTCGATGATCTGATGGTGAACTTGCGACCCAACAGGTAATGTTTGAAGTACGTCACAAAGTAATGTATGGACAATAATTCCTTTCTTGTAATACAATATTGTTTTTCTGACTGACTCATCTTTCTCGATACATAGACAATCACTTTTTCGTCTGATCCTTGAATTTTGGATAACACAGACCCTATACAATCGTGGCTAGCATTTGTGTCTAGAATAAATTCACAAATTGTGTTGGGAAACTGAGGACGGGTGCTGATATCAATGCATCCTTAAGTTTTTAAACGATATATTCAAGTTCTCATCCCAAATCAATGTAGTTTTTTTCCTCTTAACTTTTTTATTCCATTTTTCTTTACATGCATTTTCCAGTGGTTTTGCAATGATCGCATAATTTTTTATGAATTTGCGATAGCAGCCACAAAGACCTATAAATGATCTTAAATCTTCAACTGTTTTTGGAGTAGGCCATGATTTAATTTTCTCAGTCTTTTGTGGATCCGTTTCAACTCCCTTACTTGAAACCTTGTGTCGCAAGTAACAAACCTCTGATTTTAAAAATTTACATTTCCAAGGTGACAATTTTACACCTGACATACGATTTCTTGTGAATATCGTTCTAAGCCGCTTTATATGCTCATCCAAGTCTCTTGAAAGTATTAATACGTCATCAAGATAAATCAAACATTCATGCCATTTCTCTTTCTCGAATATCTTGTGCATTAGGCGTTGAAATGTTGCTGGTGCTGTTACCCAGTCAACCAGTACACGTGTATTACACGTGTATTGGACCCGTGTAATACACGTGTATCGGACACGTGTAATACACGTGTTTTGTGTTCAGATAATACACGTGTACAAATACACCAAAATTACACTCCTTTTACACGACTTAAAATTCACTGCTAGTTTATTTTGGCGTTCCATTCTTTTATTGTTTCGAACATACCCAACCTCTAGATTGCTTAGAAATTTGTTCCAATTTCATATCTGCATCATATTGCCTCCTAGCTATTCCGAACAGTTAAGCGCTTCTTAACTTATATTTGGTCTGAGCATGCATAACACACATAAATCGCTTTAAATGGTCGGTCAAATGTGAAATCTATAGCCCACAACAAGAAAGTTTATAACACACCGAAGAGTAGAAGCATTATTTTTTGGAGTAAAAGACTATCACATTAGAAACTGTAAATCGCAGGAATTCACAAATATTCCATATCTAGCCAAAACCATCTCATCCACTTCAATGACGTCTGACAATTTCATAAGTAGCTTTATTCCACAGTTCATAAATCCAAATTTCCATCCAATCAGGAGTTGAAAAAATGTTATGAAAATTCATCCAGGTGGCAAGCAGTACTGGAAATAAATTGAAAATAAAGTTATAAATATCTATCATTTACGTGAGAGATTTTTATCATTAAAGATTGTGACAAAAAGTCTGCATGTAATCGGTAATTAATTTAATTCAATACAATAATTAATTAATTACTTTAATTCAATTTAAAGCAACGATAGGATTCATCAGATGCTCACTTTTTGAAATCTGATGCATCACTTACACAACGAAACTGCAGAAATGTAGAATGACAAAATAAGAAATCAATCAAACCAATAATTTGTAATGCACAATAAGAATGAAAAAGCTTATCACTTGACAGTCGTAAGCAAACCTCCACAATAAACACAGCGCCCCCCTCGGTTGAGAGTGTCCGTGTTGACTTGGGCGGCCGACCAGGATGGCCAGAGTCATCGGTGGGATCCTTTGGGTTCTAGCGTCTAAACGGCTGTTCCAATGGTAGATCTGAGACCAGATTTGGAATCAGCGTCAAATTCTGCATCTGTGGTGTGATTTCCAGCTCAATCGGCGAGAAAAAATTTTCAACATTTTTCGGAAAAACGACAGAGTTAACGGCGAATTTGGGATGGTTTTGGGCTGTAGAGCCAAACCGAAGCATCGGATGGGAAAACGGAGGCCAGATTCGGATTCAGCGTCAAATTCTGCATCGGTAAGGTGATTTCCAGCTCCATAGGAGAGAAAAAATTTTTGGGACGTCCCTCCCCCTCGGCAGCGTTGCTTCCAACTTTGGTTCTAGAGATCGTAGAAAGTCTTGCAATAGCTCGTTTGAAAGCTAAGAGTGAGACAAATTCACTGAAAGAAACGGCTTGTTCATATCTGTCTTCGTTTAGATGTGAGACGCCATTTAAGATTTGGGAGATTGGCGAAAAACGACAGAGTTAGAATTTTCCAAAAAACAGCTGCAGCGGGCGAACGAAGGCTTGGATTGGTAAACGGAGGCCAGATTTGGAATCAGCTTGATGTTATTGTCCAATGAGGATCATCATCCAATGAGAATCATGGATTTCTCTATAAATAATGAGACTTTAGAGTGACAATCATTCTATTTTTGAATCGTATAAGTGACGGACGCACGTTCTCTCAGCTCATCTATCCTACTTTTCAACTAGAATGGTAAGTCAGAAAACTTCCCTCCATCTCCTTTTTTGAGTGTTTACCTAATCGCACCTTTCCGCTTTCAGGCTTCTACATCACTTACCAGACTAGATGCTGATGTCCAGACGGTGCAAGGTTCGCTACAATCAGGCCATCTACAGTTGAGACCGGTGGAGAAAACAACACAGGTACACAATCCTACACCCATACAGCGTAAATTTAGACAAAGCATACGCTATTTCGATCATGCTATAGCGCTGGAAACGGGAATGATCCCTTCCACAGACGTGATTGTGAAGAGGAATCAGTATGGAGACTATGTCATCATTCCTGTAGCTCCGTACATACGTCGCCAGCTTGACATTATTGAAGAATTTGTGACACTAAATATGGATATCCCTACTCCCCTTGACGAAGTGTGGAGAGCGAGAGATGACAAGGATACACCATATAAAAAGATATGGGAAGGTGAACAACTTTCTCTACCACTATCGCATTGGTGTTCTTACTATCGAAAGGATGGAGAACAAATAACCAGAATCACCAGAATAACAAATTAGCCTCTATATCGATGCATGCTCAATCCATCCTATATATACCGAAGCAGCCAGATGTTAATAACATTATTGATCAAATCCTCGACGAGAGTGGTGGGAAGCACAAGTCAGAGAAGAATGTTGCCGGAAAACGCAAATCAAAGAAGGAGAATCGCTAATCCTTTCCTATCTCTACCTTATGACAATTCGCTTATGTGCTTTGAGTGTCGTAGACGTGGTCTTATCAGATACATATTACTTCTTCGCTGTCATCATGTTATTTGTGTATTTTGTCGTGAACAGCATCGTTGCACTCTTCATATTGTAATATGTTATAAGATTTTTCAACAGATGAGTAAAACTATGTAATTTTCTTTTTAGTCATCTACCATCATTTTTATGGATTGTGAGGGTGATCCTGTACAGGAGCTCAGTGCTATTGCCATGCACAATTGCTCATATCAGATTGTTAGTGTTTATCATCATCATGCTAAGTGTGATCTTAAAGCTGATGGATGGGCGAGAAAACATATTCATGGACTTAATCAACAATTTTTACAAGACTTTGGTCTTCCTAGTGAAAGTGCTCTTCTTATTGACTTTGAAAGATGGCTAGCAGCCTTCAATGTTGTACGTATCTTTCGTAATGATCCCTCCAAGGAGAGAAAGCTTTTTCCTAATCTAGTCATTAATGATATTCTACTTCCACCTTGGGATAGTAGAGTTAATCAACACTATCATGAAGTTACGAAACGTTTCAAGGAACTGAGTGTTCCCATTTCAAATGCTCGTTGTAGTAGTTACATTCATAATCAATGTTCTTTTCCTCCTTACCTCAACACTGCCAAAGTAAGATTTGGTTTTCATTGCTCTCTGTATGATAGTTACCAACTGTATCTATTTTATTTGTTTCAAACCCAAAATGTGTAATACATGCTTGAAGAAGTCATTCAATTAAAGCTTTATGTAGAGACTTGCTATTTTTCATGCAATTGGAGGGATAGATGCAGGATGACAATGTCTTTCTCAAATGATTGTGGAACATTGCATTTTCATAGACAAAGTTTAAAAGGGACTATTCCAGATTATGTGATAACATTTCATAAAGATGAGATTAACATCAAATCAGTTATTGGTGATACTAGCACACTATTTTTGAAGTTAATGGATACGTTTTCTGATAAAACTGTAATGGCGAGATTAGTTGCGAAAATTCATTTCAGTCATTTTGGGAAAGAAGAGGTAGAAGATCGTTTCTTCCACTTTGCTTCCTATTCAATGGAGGTTGTAGATAATCCTGAAGAAGTTTTTGAAAGACATATGGGAAAAATTGCCCAACGTCTTGATGCATTTAACCATCATGGTAGCAGTCTAGTGATTGAAGCAATTTCACATATTCACATTCAACTTTCTATAAAAGAAACTTAAAGATGCAATGGTACTTGATCGTAGCACAATTGGTTTTCGAGTTGTGTCTGCTTACTCTCGAAGTATATTCCTTCTGTACATGCGTCTATTATTTAGAAAAGGCTAGCAAGTTCATGTCGTCAAAAAGACTTGCTTTAGAAGTTGTTAGTAAGAGTGAAAATATGTGTGATATATGTAAGCGAAAGGATGGAAGTGAAAAACGCATCTTTAAGAGATGTAAGCATACTTTCTGCCAGCGCTGTTTCATACGCTGCTGCATTCAACTCTGTCAATGTACCCACTGTGATATAGCTCATTTTGAGTGCCATAAAAGTTAGTACCTATGCAAATATGGAAAATTCAAGTTGCGACAATGGTAAAGAGAAAAATGGTGAGACGTAAAAGTCAAAAGTCTTCAAAATTTTCTACAGCCATTCGAGCTCTTCAACGAATGAAAGGAAATCATCGATATAATGCTATACGACATACTAATGATAAATTTATTCGAGAAATTGTTTCTCATGTGAGAAGTTTGAGGACAAAGAAATTATCACCACAACAACGAAACTTACTTAGGCAATATACTACAAAATTACGATTCATCTCCAATCCTAAAGTTACCCTTCAAAGAAAGAGGAAGACTCTGTCACAAAAGGGTGGTTTCCTTTCAGCACTACTTCCGATGTTAGCTCCTGTAGTGGGCAACGTATTGGGTAGTATCTTTGGCTCTAAGCGTTAATTATGCAAATGTTGAATCTCAAAGTATTAACATGGATTTCAGACTTCAATGTGATAAAGTTCTGACTGTATCAGGTCCATCCCATGCAGGTAAAACTGTTTTCACTCTGAATTTGCTAGACAAAAGAAAAGAATTGTTTAGGGAACCTTTCAATCGAGTTATTTGGTGTTATGGTACTCATCAGCCGTCACTCTTTCAGGAATTGCAACGTCGTAACTTTATTCAAAATGAAGGAATTATTCGAGCTGATAAGATAGAGTCCAACGATGTCGTTGTATTGGATGATCTATTGAAGGAAAGCAAGAATTCTAAAGACGTTACAGATGTACACCAATGTACAGATGTTCACCCGCGTAGCACATCACGAAAGGTGCTTTATAATCTATATCACGTAAAATTTGTTTCCTGATGGGAAAGAAGCCCGCACACGAAACCTGAATCCGCACTATTACGCTATCTTTAAGAATCCACGAGATAGAAGTCAATTTGAAATTTTAGCGCAACAAGTTTCACCAAGAGGTTCAAAAGCCTTAATTAAAATTTTTCAAGCAGCAACTGAAAAACCACACGGTTACTTATTTATTGATTTTACACGGGAGTGTCCGAAAGAATTTAGATTTCGAAGTGACATTTTGAAAGAGCTTATGATTATCTACAAACTGAGTTCTTATTCTCGCATGGTTGTTATTCCTCAGGATGAATATGTGCAATCGACTGCTTTACAGCAAGTAAAGCAACCTCTTGCAAATCAAATTTATAAGAAAGAGCTCGATTATCAGGAAAATGCACATATTAAAGATCCATATCGCGCAGTTTTATTACAATCAGAAACTGTTGAAGAATTTTAAAGTTCGAAGAATAATATGCGTGACTTTGTTTCGAATGCTACACCTTTGGCATCTCGTGCACATGCAATAGCTCTTCAACAGCATTGAACCATATCTCAATGTGAATGATAGAGGTGAAATCATTACAGATGATGATAAAATTATTAGCGCTTCGCGTTATGAAGACTTGATTTAGTATGCAACGCGTAGAAAACGTCGACAAGGTTATGTCTTACATGGTTGGCCATATTTTCTTCAACTATTGAAAAAGCATAATTTTCCAAAATTTGCATTGAATAATGAAACATTGAAAGAACTTGATTCTACTTCAGAAGTTGGTGCAACTTCAAATGTTAATTCTGTTCCTAAAATTAGGAGTGTTACAATGCCAAGAAATTTGTTTAAGAGTTCACCTTCTACATCTTCCACACCTAAGAAAACAAGAGGAAGAGATCGACGTAGAAGATCTCCACCAAAGAAATATATGTTCTCAGACTATTAATATGAAGCAGATGTGTTGCATGCCATGTAATGAACCGCCGGAGGTGCATGTTGATGTAACATGGACCTGAGAGATATGACATTGAGTTTGTTTGAGAGATATGACATTGAGTTGTTTAGTGTAAAGAGTGCCTATAAGGCTGCATTAGTTGAACGTTTTAACCGCACATAGAAAAATCGCTTGTGGCGACATTTTACTGCCAACTTAACACAAAATTGGACAAAGATTCTACAAGATGCGGTACATGCCTACAATCACTCTGTACATCGCTCTATTGGACTCAGACCAGCAGATGTGAATGCTGACAATGTAGATGAAGTGCGTAAAACATTCCAACGTAAGCGTAATAATGCAAAAAGTGATGCAAAAATAGGCGATAAAGTTCGCATATCAAAAGTGAAGAGTGTTTTTGCCAAAGGTTATCTCCCGAATTGGACAGAAGAAATTTTTACAGTTTCAAACATTAATAAAAAAGACTCCCCCACAACTTACAAGTTAAAAGATTACGATAATGCAGAAATAGATGGCAGCTTTTACCGTAATGAGATTGAGGTAGTCACTGAAGGTGAAACATATTTAGTAGAGAAATCATCCGTTGCAAAAAACGTCAAGGCGAAGAATGGTGTCTTGTTAAATGGCTCGGCTATCCTTCAAGTATGAAGTCTTGGATGCGTCGTGCAGACATTTTTCATCAAAGTGATCGCAAGTGATTTATGCAAAACTATAACTTGCTAGTTCAAGATTTAAGTAATGAATCCGACTGCATCGTTTTATTCACGGCCCTCCTATGTAAGTGGCGTGGGTACAATTTACAGTGGTGCTCGCCGTCAACATGGAGGTAGTATATTTGGCGCGCTGAAATCTGTTGTATCTCCTCTCTTATCTACTGTCGGAAAAACTTTAAAACGATCTGTTTTAAGTAATGCTGTTGGTTTTGCCAGTGATTTTGTCAATGATATTGCCAGTGGAAAAAAATATAAAGAGTACTTTACTAAATCGTGGGAAGGAACGCGGTTTAAGAACATTACAACAAACTTTTAATGCTATACAACGAAAGAAAGCACCTAAACGAATGAATGTTAGAAGAAAAAGAAAACAGCGCGGAGCTGGTAAGAGGCGAACTTCACGCAAATCTAAGAAGAGGCATTCACGCAAACGCCGTGCGCGCTCTAATCCTTCATCGCGTGCTAAACGACGACGCTGTCATAACTTCTAATCATGGAGTGTAAAACTTCAAATTTTTGTTTGTTTGATCAACAAGCGATACAGACAGATATTCTTGGTTCGAGTATTGTAGATTATCATCCTCGAACTGCTGAGAATACTGGTCCAAATGAATTTGTCATTCCTGGTGCTAGTGATGACTACATTGATTTAAGTTATGCGATGGATGATGTGCGGTTCAGAATTCAGCAAGCAGATGGTACTAACATCGATGATGCACATAAAGTTGGTCTGAACAATTTACCGCTGGCAACACTATTTCCTGATGTTTCTCTAACTATTGGAGAGCAACAGGTATAAGGTGGACAAAGCGATTATCCCCATAAAGCATACTTCAATGCCCTATCACAGCTTCATCCGTCAGCACAAAAGAGTCATATGGAAGCAATGGGATGGTATAGAGATGAAGCAACACAATTTGATAGTGAGACAAACAGTGGCTTTGTAAAGGGATCTGCTTTGATTAAAGATAGTAAAGAATGTCAGCTATATGGTCCACTAAATCTTGACTTCTTCAGACAGTCAAAGTTTTTACTCTGTAACCCCAGCATGCGAGTCAAACTTACATTGAAAAAGCCTAAATTTTTGTTGAATGCATATGCTAAAGTTGTCAATTTTAAAATCCATGTTGAAGATATTACGCTATACATTCGTCGAGTGGTAGCTAATCCAAGTGTAATTAGAGGACATGCTGAGGGTCTTAACCGTAGCAATGCTATTTATCCCATTCAATACACAAAGCTTCTCACATTTACTATTCCTAAAGATCAAAAGAGCTTTATGAAAGATGGTTTATTTCCATCAGAAGCACCAAAACTCCTAATGGTAGCAATGGTTGAAAATGATGCAGTCAATGGCAATATCAAGAAGAGTCCTTTCAACTTCAAACGCAACAGTTTGAGCGAAATTGCTTTACGTGTAGATGGTGTCAGTCATCCTGGACCGCCCTATAGACCAGACTTCTCATCTTATCAATTTTTGCGCAGCTATGTTGACTACATGAATATCTTTGGCTTTTACAACACAGACGACACCAACGGGCTTACAATGAAAAGAGTTTAAGAATGGCTATACTATTTATGCATTTGACTTGACTGCCGACAGTGATATTAGTGCATCTTATCGTCAAGCTAACGTTCCTCATAATATTTGCTTGGATCTGGAGTTTAAAACAACGCTAGCTGCGACGATCAATGTATTGATTTATGCAGTTTTTTATTCAAATATTGAAATAACAAAGTATCGTGACGTGATTCTTCACTATAATCGTTAATGAGTTGGTTAAATGCTGACGATATTAAAGCTAAAGTACAGCGTAATGCAGATAAAGCTACGTTGAAAGCTTTTGATAATGTCTATTCGCTAGATACCCTACCAACTACAGTAAAACAGTATCCCATCTTTATTGTATTGAACACTCAGTCAAAGAATTTAGAAGGTGAACATTTGGAAAGCTATCTTTATTGGAAAAGACAGACGCGGTGAACTATTTGACTCTCTTGCTCAACCTCCAAATATACCAACACAGCAGTGGTTGAGAAAACATACGCGTCAATATCAACGAAATGAGCGCATACTACAACATCCACTTTCATCATCTTGTGGTGCTTTCGTATTGTACTTCATTTTAAAACGTTTGCATGTACGTCGATTTAAATCTGTTATTCAAAAGTTTTCATGTAACCCATCTTCTAATGAAAAAATGATTTGTAAGTTCTATAATGATTTGAAATAAAACATCATCATATTGGAACAAAAATTGCTTTTATTTCACAATCCGCTGGGTATGTACATATTCGATTAAACGGTCTAGGATTGTATCTGCTTGCACTTCTGATTTCAGTCCAGTAATGATAACTTTACTGTTGTGAAAGATTGCAATATGTACAGGATTCCAACAATTAGTGAGAGCTGCAGGAAAAAGTTCTGGTTCATAACACAAATTGTAGCTGCTGCTATGAATCTTCGAAAACGATACGTTTTCACTCAATTGAGTAGAGATCACCATATTGTGCACAGTCAGATTCGACATCACACACTTCTCCCTCTTCCATATCCGTCGTAGCTTCTGCAGTTCTAAGCACATTAACCGCGCCGATGAATGAGAAAGGGCGCCGTGAATTTTGTACCGTCCCATTTGGAAAGAGTTGAAGGTTCCGTAAATTGCTCATCTTCACCACTAACATTTGAGGTCGACCCGGATAATACTTGCTGTTTGGAATTTGTTGATGTAATGTTGCGAGATCGATTGTGGTATAGAGTCTGATGCGGCGGAGAATGTTGAGGATGGTGTAACGATGACGTCTCATGATGAAGAAATGAGTAAATAGAGCGATGTATCTTCCTTTTATACTTTTCCCAACTACCTTGATGAAATGTGAAGCAGATAGAAAGTTGGGAATGATAGATTTGTATTCGTTGCTTTTTAAGCCGCAACCATATGCGATTTCCTATGCGTGAATGTCTTTTCATATAGAAGTATTTCAAGTCCTTCATAATGTGATTTAGAGACTGAAAATGTCGATATGATAAAGCAAATTCTCTTATCATATTTCCAGTATAGTCGTTGAAAAAAAACGTTTTGATCATAATCAATCTCAAAATGTTGTAGGGAATCTAATTTCCAACTCTTCATGATGGAGCGTAACACTGTGTTGAAGGTGGTGTCTCATTAAGATTTGCATAGCAAAGCGATGAACTCTCGACGAATAAATGACATAATGGAGCGATGTATCCATCTTTTATATTTTTCCCAATTGTATTTGCGAAATGAAAAATAGATTGAGGAATCAGAATGACAGATTTGAATTTCATTTCTGTAATGTTGAAGCCAAACTTGATTAACCAAAGAGATGAATTTTAGCGCTTCAAAATATTCCAAATCCCTCATGATGTCATTAAGATTTAAAAATTGTCGCCATGTTAATGTTATTCCTCTCGATGTATTTCCATGAGAATTTTTGAAATGAACGTTTCCATTGCGATCAACTTTGATGTATTGTTGAGAATCCAAAATCCAAGTCTTCATGATGTTATGCAAATTGGTAATATATAGATTACCAGAATATGAAAATGTCATTTTACCATCTTTTACTTAGCAATGTAGCAACAAATAGATTTGCTAGTAATCGGGCCGCTATCTTTTCTACTCCCATTGATAATATACAACAGCTGAATGGAGAGTGGGAAGTAGGGGTCACACAACTTGTTCACAGTAACTGTGTCTATACTTATGATCATGAGGTGATGACTATTAATATGAGACGCACAGCTGCTTACCAATGTGAAAGGGGCTGCCGAGTATACATTCCACAATGGCCGAAGAAAGATCTTCTATCACGCCAGAAATTTATTTATGATTTCCTGAATAAAGCGTGTAAACATATTTTCCAATTTACTCCGTACAATGATGATCATAATTATGTACATCATGTAGTTGAGAAAGATTGGATTGTTGGTTTAAGTCCAAGTTTAAGAAATGACTTAGGTTACTTCGCTAGCGCCTTAACAAGCTATGATAATTATAACATTAACTGCCACCCAAGTGGTCATAAACAGTCGATATATCGAGAGGAAGCTTATTATGTAGATCTTATTCCAAGAAATGAGAAGACGTTGGTGAAGAAGATTATGATTAAGCCAAGAAAGACAAACATGACTCCTGAAACATTATTGAAGAAATTTAATTATCTCCTTCGAGTTGATGGTAAACAAGTGGCAACATTGACTTATATCAAATCATCTAATCATATTGCAATAAGTAAATTAAATGATGATGATCTAGTATTAGTTTGTTCAAAAGATTTTCATCAGTTCTTACGACATCGTTCTGCAGCTGTTCATGGAAAATTTGATATGCAACATTTGCCATGTGAAAGGTCAAATCAATTTGATACAGAATGGACCGTATCTTTATACAGAAAGCGTAGAGAGCCTTTAGGTGGTATCTTACATGAAACAAAAGTGTTAATGCCTCGCATTATTACTTCAGTTAAATTGGTTGTAGATTATTTAAATGAAGTGATTAATGAGCAACATATTTCATTTTCTGAAAAAGAAGGTGTTTTGTCTCTCACTATAAGTGGAAAAGGTATTGAACTAATTATGGATAAAACTCTAATGGACATTTTGGGTCTTGATCAAAATATCTTTAAAAGTGGTACTGTAACCAAAGCTAGCGCAGACATGTCGCTATCGCGTCGTATTAACTATTTTCAGATATATTCCAATATTGGTGAAGATGTACGTGTGGGAGATGTTGAAGCTCCATTGCTAGCAATGATACCATACCAACCAAAAAGCTGCAGTATTTTATCTGAGCATACTTTCAAGAAAGTGCATTATACAAAGCTGAAATCAAACTACATCCCACAAATTGATATTGCAATTTATGACGATGCTGGTGCGTTGATTCCTTTTCATAAAGATGCTGTGACAAGTATCACACTCCATTTCCGAATGAAGAGTAAATGCAAAAGTATGCCAATATATTTTTCCAATGTGATTAGTATGGAAAGTGAAAATAGAGATTTGTTTCTAATATACTTAGCCAGTAATGCTTCTATGAATAAATTTCCTAATAATAAACCATCAGACTTTCGAGTAGAATTAAATGGCTCACTACATCTAGAAGGTGAATGGGTAGTAGGTGTTTCCAGCATTTGCTATGATAGCAATATTCAGAATGTGAATGATTTGGAAGAAATGATATTGACTCCTCGCACCCATGATGGAATAACGATGAATAATGCATTCCAGTTCCCATACAATTTAACGTCAGATGGAAAGTGGAACTGTAAATGGATTCAGATAAAATCAGATTATTATGGTCCATTTGGGAATGAGAAAATTATTAAGGCATTCAATAGTGGTAATACTTCCATCATGAAGAATAAGGATCAGAAAGTTTATGAGTTTACTATCTATCATTGGAGTGGGAGACAATTCCTTCGCTTTCATTCTTTTACTAAAGGTCTTACGCTGAGGTTGGATAATGAATTCTATCCACATCTCGGCTTTGGCCATGGACTACATCTAACGTCAAATGCTACTGCAAATGTTAAAAAAGTTTATTCAAATCGAATCAACAAATTTCATTATAAATTTAAAATATTTGATGAAGATGTTGTGGAATGTGAAGAACGCATGATTTTGAAAAAGCGTGGTGTTCAACCTTTATCACTTATTGAGTTAGTAAAACGATGGAATGAGACTGTGGGTAAGAAGTATGGAGAGAAAATTATGGCGGACAAAGATAAGTTGGTTATTCAGAAATATAATGACAAACTTACAGTTTATTTCTCTCCAACCTTGCGTCATTTTGTGAGACATTATACACCTATTATTGGAAGCGGTTTGGTTTATGCTTCTCATGAATATCACACTAAAGCTGATTCAGTTAATGATGAATGGTGGGTGGACATCTATGGTGATCGCATCAAGAAAATTTACCAGTCTTATCAAGAATCTAAAGTTGCTATCAATATAATGCCGCGTCTATATCATACAGTTGAAAGCTTCATTCATGTAATAAATCCTTATATACAACAGAAGTTGAAGCATGTGATGAAAAGTAAATATGATGTAAAGACACACCACATTTCGTTTTCAATTGAAAATCAACGCGTTGTTCTGAAACTGGGTGATGACATTCAATGTCAATTGAGCAAAAATTTGAAAAAACTCTTTGGTTTTTCAATGCTACAAAATATGTTTACTGCTGCGCATACGATTGGTATAGAAACACCAATGACACTTGATAAACATGAACAACACCTTTACATTCAAAGTGATTTGATTCTACCTATTTCTGTTGGCGAGGAAAAAGAACACATTTTACGTGATTTCATTCATGATAAGGATGCTTCATATGGAATAGTCGAGAAGATGTTTCAACCTATTTTCTACCATCCTGTTATCAAACAAACTATACCATCTATTTCTATCAAAATTACAAATGGTCTACATGAGTGCATCCATGTCAAAGATACTAAATCCCTCGTAACTTTAGTGTTTCGGAAAACAAAGTGAAGTCATTGTGATATGTTTATTGAAATAAAAATATGTGTATGAAAAAGTCTTTTCACAGATATAGGGGGAATGGGCTGACTGTAGGCATATATTCACAAGGAAGTGCAATCTAAAGCGATGCATAAAACAACAATGAATGTCAACAAAAGCATCATCAAAATACTGATTTGAGACTGAATCTATTTACACATCTCCTGAATGTGGTAGTGTGAGTTTAATTCTTTTGGTTAGTGATATGTTTGTATCAGGATGACCATGTGGAAGAGATATGTTATGCCCTATCCAACACCTCTTATCTTCCCACGCCGAAAGTGCTCGCTTTCTAAATGTAAGAGTTTTTACCTCATGCGTCTTTGATTTCAAGATGGTCATGTTGACAAACGTTACACACTTATTTTGAAAGGCCTTCTTATAGACCCTATGTTTCATATTTACAACAATCGATTTAGATATGCCTTTTGCGCGCTTAATACTGTCACTGGAGTCTTTTGGTTTCATAGAATACATTTTAGGCCGAAGAAGAATCATTTCCTTAATTTCTTTTCCTGCCATTTCATCTTTGAAGCATCCTAGTTTTGCTTTATTTTTAGTAGAGTATAGTGGGTGATCTGTTTCATAATTTGACGTATCAAAATAATTTTCTAAAGATTTTCCTATTTCATTGAAATTTAACTCTTTCTGAGCAGCGATACTTAAAAAGAAACTGTCTGTGTCACCACCCAGCAAACGCACGTCTTTAATTAGAGGACATGGTTTTAATATTCTATAGAAGAGTTGATACATTTCAAGCTTGGAATAATCTAATGCAGCTTGTCCAATGTAAATGGACTTGCACAACTCTACTTCTGATTTTATCATTTTAACACCAACCAACTCATCATCTATAATATCTCTATCAATAAAGAAAGGTGATGCCGCTAACTTTTGAAATTTACCATTATGATTCACAAGTTTATAGTTTATGCGTTTTCTAACATCCTCCATCGTCTTACCAAAAAGACCATTATTCTTATATTTATAAGAATCCTTTTCAAAATTATTTTGGGCTAGTGCACGTTTCTGGCTGTTACTATCAATACATAGTTTCAGAAAGGCTTTCTGTCTAAATTTGATAATGCGGTGAACTGTTTTTAAAATCATGCCCATTTCTAAATGAAATTTTAAGATGGAAAAGTGGACTAGATAATTTTCTTTATCAATTTGAGTCAGCAAAAGTTTGCGACAAGGCTTATAATTGGCCTGTCCACTCCCTTCTAAATCTTTATGAAATTGTTTCATAAAGTCCGAACACATATCTTCAGTCACCTGATTCGGGCGCAAGTGAAAAATCCACAGTTTTATTTTTAATACTATTTGGATAGATAAGATCTACCTCAAAATAATATCCCCAATCACCATCATCTGGAATAGCTAGTATGTTTGAAGGATTGGAGAAATGTTGAATTTCACTATCACCTAGCCAGCTAATCTCAGATTGAGGTAGAGGTTTGGATAGTGAACTACCATATAAATTATTCTGGTCATAGTACTTTAGATGAATCTGATCATCATCTACTATTTTTGATTTTATTTGATGTCTATTTACAAATGTGAGACCACCGCGAATTCCTCGTTCAAATAAATTATACATCTCTGGATCTTGTAAAAGATGGATGCTCTCTCCACTCATTTTAAAAGCAGACTGGAATGACATGGCTGGAAGACTGACAAAGTGGATAGGGTCTAATTTATCTTCTTCTAATGTTACTCGTCGAAACTCCTGAAATACATCTGCCAGCAAAAATACATCTAATTTTAGATAGGCAATCATATATATTCGCTAAACGTTTGACAGTCAAATTTTGTCCATGCAACTTGAGCATGATTGTAATCTTCCAACCTTACATTCTATGCCAGTCAAATCATTTTTAAATTTATCTATTGATAGAAGAGAAGTCTCACTAAATTTAGAAATGTTGTCAAAGTATGCATATGGAAACACTCCTTTGCGTGTGATGACTTCATCCGTCAAGTTAGGATATTGTTTCTTCAAATTTTGAGTTAGTGGAAGAGACTTAAGATTTTGAACGAGAGATGCTAGTGATGAAGTCATGAATTGATAGGAATCTAAAAATTTAATATCAAAGTAGACTGTCTTATTTTCTTTAGTCTTATCAACTGGTACTTTTGCTGTCATGGACATAAATTTTTCCCTCGTTTGAGCTATGACATTCATCAACCATCCCTTAATTTTTCCCAACCCCCTTATTATTATGATAAGGCTGTCATAGCTTTTGAAGTTATGAAAAATTACGGGTAGAGTGCGCCGTTTCATTCTTAGAGAAAAATTGGATCTTGAACACAGTGCGTTTCTAAATTTACCAGTGATGTGATCATGGTCACGCACTTTCTTAATTTTGCCCTCATCAAACGTTTTATTACATTTTGAGCAGACTTTACAACTTTCAAATTTTACCTGATCATCTGCTGTCATATTTAATGATCTGTGATAGAGTTCACTATCATATTTTTGTTGAAATTTACTGGCACTTTCCAGGAATTGCAAGAATTTGTGTATACAATCCTCACCTTGCCAGACGTGCATTTTAGTATTTTTATTTTGGAAATGATTATGCCATACCTCATAACAGGATATGGCTGCTGGCTTGTGGATGTTATCATCAATATAGCATTCGATGTCAGCATAGATGACACGAAGAGGACTTAATTCACTACCATTCTCTCTATATGAAAAGATTTTATCTTTGGGCATGCGTTCCATTTGCAATTTACCACACTTACACCATTCATAATGTGTTTGAAACTTATCTTTTGACCAGAAGGGTCTCATACAACGGTCACATATGAAATGCTCCCCCCTTTTGGATGTTAAGTGGGAAGATAGTCGATGAATATTTGGAATACCGCAGTAATGCCATTGTTGACTGCTATCCTCATATACCAACAAGAGGTTGGCAATGCGATCATAAGTTGATGAACGTTTGTTGTAGCGCACACCTTTAAGTCCTTTTTGCCAGACGTGAACAACTATTTTAATTTCATTTAATTTTTCAAATTTCTCTATATCTTTCAATTTCATGTCTTCACTATTACAATCATCAAATTTCAATTCATTTTCCCATTGATGATATTTGATTTTACGAAAACGGATGTTCTGTACATCATGATAGTGGAGAATGGATAAAACCGCATACTTAAAACAGTGCGATTCACAATCTATAGAAATGACTGCTTTCTTCTCTTTTAACGTTTTTGGAAGATTGAAGGAGCCTCGTCCACTGTAATTTTCTAATAGAGTAATTTTAAACATGGCAGATTCTACACCATCAAAAATCAGACCACTATCGCGCTTGTTACATTTATCAATATTTGATTTTAGCCCTTGAATGTGAAAATTGAACCATACTTCTTTATCTACTACCTCTGTAACAGGAGAGGAGGGTATGTGAAACTCCAACCTCTGCACTATTTCGCCAGTATGATGATCAACTTTAACATATTTTATTTTAAGATAGATGAGCGCTTTTATTCTAAAGTTGTCTAAATTTCTAAAGAGGGCATCCATTAATATTGAATTTTGATGAAACCACTCCGGAAAATCAGCAATGGTTTCTGAGGATTCCATATGGTAATTTCTCACTACATTATTGAGCGACACTTCAGTGAGACGGATAGAGGAGGTGCTGTTACTATAACTATCATTTGTATGCGTATGGTGAAGTCTATGTGAAGATAATTCAAAACGTGTTTCAAAAGATAGAGTGCAAAAGTCGCAAGTAAAGGAGACATGTTGAATAGAATCATCCTCACCTCGGGAAATCTCCCGATGATGTCTTGGGTTGACATACACGTTGTCTGATGTGTCGGGCGAGATCACGCTTCCTTGTAAAGATGTGACCACAATCAGCACATTCCCACTCATTAGATTCCCGCGACTGTCCGCTTGAGCTGGTACTAACATCACCTGAAAGAGAAATCATTCTATCATCTCTATTAAAGTTATAGTTTATTGTTACAACCTACCTTCACTTAACAGCTCTAAAGTTTCCTCGAGAAGGGAGCGTTTTGGTGATGAAGTAGATGGCTGAAATTGAGAAAGATGCTATTAACCAAACGTTTGAGGGAGATGAGTGAGGAAATCTTCAACTTACCATTTCAACGAAAACAAGTTTAAGTATGATACTTCAATGTTAGAAAATTGTATAGTTTATCAAAATAGAGACGTCACTTATTCTCAATACGTATCAAATATAGAATGAAAAGTAAGTCTGTTTCCCCCCTTTTATATACTCTCATACTCGGCATTCATTGGCTCTTCATTTGATTGGCTACTTACTTGTACTTAAGCACTAAGAAATCAAGTTTGTAGCAACTCTCTCCGTGGACACATCAACTTGCCCTCCCACTCCAAAGAAGGTGAAGTTGGAGAAGAAGAAAACAGTCGAGGATATTCCAAGTTTGGAGTATCCGTCTCTGACTGAGAAAGAGGAGATGGAAATGGTGTATGTGAGGTGGAAGTACCTACTATACAACAAGGAGGATGTGTCGAAGGAGGAGGATATCAGTGTTCTCCATGACATACGGAGATGGTACAGCCCATCGTCTTAACCCAGGAACGAGATTGAATGGGACTATGTATTTGGTGTATTGGCTGCAGCCGAGGAAAGACTGCGACAGCTGAAATGTGACTGCAGTAACTGCGAATCGCTGTGGGACAATATTAGTACTGAAGAACTTCTAAATTATTTGTAATTTCTGAATATATGTTTCATTTGTTATATCTGTCTGTTTTCACTTATTTCTGGGTAATGTAGTCATCAACATCATAGTGAAAATCTAATCATTTGACAGCTCAGTATAAATCATAGCAGCTGATGCTAGACACTATCATTTTTCCTAAATACTACCTCAATCACTGCTGAGATTGATATATCTTGCAATCTTCTGACTTTAACAGTCTTTATCTAAATTAGAGTGATTCTGATTGGCTGTCGAGGAAAGTATTGTTGAATATCCTATATAAATCAGAAGATTGTAGCACTTCTCATTCACATCATACGATCGAACAGGCTAGTATGGCAACTTCTTCGGAAGCCCTAAATATTTTCCACGAAAGTTTCGAAGTTGTCGATGAATGGGACGAGGATATGAACAGTGGCAATAAACCCAAAATCGCCAATCACGAGGAGAAGAGCTGTAGCAAAAGTGAAATCACCCAAGTTGTATGGAGTGAGGGCGAGTTCACGCCGAAGACGACGCGACTTAGAAGAGTGCCGGATGCACCAAAGCGAGTGACATATTACAGGATTTACAATGACTTGAAACCAGTCCCACTGAACTTTGATAAATAAATCTAAAGAACTACATGTACATGTCTTTGTTTTGCAATGTATTGATCTAGAAATGGAAATAAAGGGAAGAATTTAGATATGGGGTTTATTGTATACATGGTTGCGAATGTCATCACATTTATTATCGGTCTACTTTTCTATCAAAAGAGATCGTATCATTAGTAAAGAGAGATGTGTATGTTTGCGTGTGGCGCAAGAGTGACCTCCCATTTCATCCCTTCATCATTTAGCCTCAATAATAGAGGCAGTTTTTAAGAGAATTCATGATTCATTCTCAGATAACGTATACAATGGAGAATTTAAAAAAGTAACCTACGGCAGATAGCTAAGACTCAACCGATTGGCGTTCAAAGTGCCACGTTGAGCGAAGAGACCACGACGACCGTTGGAAAGTCGGATTAAGGTAAGTCTCAAGCCCTTGCCACACTCATCACTACGATATCATCCGCTGTCTCAATAGAGATCGCCCACCAACAGGAAGAATTATACCGAAGTTCTCCGTGCCATGCAACGTTAAAGTTGACTGATAGCAGATACAACTTTATGATTATATTTTTATATTCGTGTGATAGATTCAGTCAGACCAAAGTCTGTCCAGGGCAAACCACGAGGAGGTACTATCACATTTTGCCCCATGTGGTCTCTTAAAGACCGATGGTTCGTTCTCGGATACATGTCTAGATTTGGCCGATTCCGCTGAGAGAGACTTTTAATCTCTCTATGTCAGCGACATCGACCTCCTCTACTTCCATCCGACTGTCAGAGGGTGGAATATATCTCCACTCTGTTGAATCGGCATCATCGGTAACCGATGAGCCGATTCGAGCAAGATTGTTATAGACTCGCTCTCGCTCCTCCATCTCTGAAAACTCAATAAATAAATTTCTCGGTCTAAGCCGAGTCTTGTCAGGAGAGCTGACTGTCGTCTTAGGTGTGTTCATGATGGAGTATAGAATGAAAATGAAAGAGAGGTAATGGTTTATATACCCCTCTGATACAAAGACATGACTCTGTCTTTCTAATTATGTGATAAATTCAGTCAGACCGAAGTCTGTCCAGGGCAAACCACGTGGAGGTACTATCACTTTTTGCCCCATGGTGGCCTCTTAAAGACCGTTGGTTCGTTCACGTCGCATCTGAAAAATAGAAAGAAAATAGATGAAATTATATTCAAGTGATAGAGATGATATTAACTTACCATAAATTAACTTAATCGGTTCTTTGAACCTTCGATGGTGGTGGCTGAGGCAAGTATTTGGCCGGCAGTTTCCGCTTTTTACGGTGGCGCAATTCCTTGATGTCACCATCATGTTTTATTGAGAAATGAAGGCAGCGCATCTCCATCATCGCTCCATCACAGCACTCGAACGTGGTGTCTAAGTCCTCACTCTCAAGGATGACGCTGTCGACGATTCTGCTCTTGATGACGGGAATGTGGAGCGTTGTTCGTCTCTCCTCTTTCTTCTGGCTCTCAGTCAGGCTAGTCTTTAGTTGTTCGATTTTTAACTTTGACACCTCTTCCTGAGCTTTTAATGATTTTATATACGTCGCCTGCTCTTCAACTCATTTTTCGCTGGCAAGCGCGCTTTCGCGGAAAGGTTCTAAGTTAATTACTTGGGTCTTGAGGGCCCGAATCTCGGCTACCTGACCCTTCAGGTGGAAATTGTCGCCTAAGGGCCGAACATTCGTTTTTGTAACGAGTGAGCTCGTCTTTTAATTTTGTGAGTGCATATTCCTAGCTCACTTTCGCGATCTGGGCATCCTTATTCCAGCTATCCGTCTGCTGCTTAATCCCCTTCTTTACTGGGGAAGGTGCGATCACTTTCTTTTTCGGGGAAGACTGATTTGCCGGTTTTCCTATCTCTTCCGCGTTTTTAGTGATGACGACCTCCTCAGTATCGGAGTCGTCTGAGCTGTCCGATCCATTTGGTTGTTCTGTGGTCGGTGCAGTCGGACTCAAGATGGTGTCAATTGCATCTTGCAATTCTGCGTCTAAATCGACTGTTGCTTCGTTGAAGAAGGCTGTGATCACTTTGCCGATGTCTGATGTCGTATAATTGCTAGCCTTCTTGATCGGACATTCGGCGTGAGCGGCATAAAATGCTGTCTGATCCTTGCCTTTTAAAAATTTCAGGCAATGTATGCAGCCGGAAATAACGGCTCTTTCCTCGTGAAAGTGAGGAGTATTCTTGTACTTGTCAATGTGGCGTTTGAATTCGCCGCCTCTATTTATCTCTCCACAAGAGCACTTCTTAAATAAAAGTTTGCTATTTCCTCCCATTTTCTGTAAAGGAAGGATGAAATAGAATTACTACTTATACCATTTATAACTTCAACGAATGAATACATTGACAATCATTTTAAAAATACAACTAATATGTCATTCAATACTTGAGGATAGACAACCTAGGCTGATGAATCCGTTACAGGCATTACTTAGAGGGGATCTTATCCCGACTCCAAGGCCTCGGCCCTCAAATCCAACCTCCCGCAGACAGAGCGTGCGTCATATAACTGTGTTGGCATTCGGACCCCGATTTTGACATGAAAACCGGTGGAGTTATTTACATCAGGAAGCAAGTCTCGAGCCGAGGCTCGCCTCTGACAACTTTATAAAGGTCTTTATTGAAATCAGAAGGTTTGAAAATCCCAGAAAACCTCCAAGAATAGCGAATTTAAATTTTTCAACTTTTTAGCACTACTTATGAAATTTTTTAAGTAGTCTATCACTTAGGGCAGGTCAATAGCAACCGAACCTTTTTTGAATCAACAAGTCAAACGGACTTGTAGAAGCAAAGTTACAAGCCTTTAAAATTTTGGAGTCTTTTATGGCCTGGAGACTAAGGCCATCTCCTGGCTAACCTTGAAGTCTGACGGCTTAGCTGATATCAGCAATGGAATTTTCTAAGTCGGTTTTTTACAGAAACCCGGAATTTGGAATGTCCGATGCTAGCATCAGAGCTCAGAGAGACGACCTACCGTTGACAATCTCTCGTCTTAATGACAAGTCTCTGTCGGTTCCCAGCTTATATAGTTGATGACGTAAGATCCATCATCCAAAAACTTAAAACGCTTCTATCACCGATTCTAGAGGTCCGATTGAGCTGGAAATATACCATTTCCATGTAGAATTTGACGCTGAATCCGAATCTGTCTCCGTTTTCCCATCCGATGCTTCGTTTTGGCTCTACAGCCCACAGCCATCCCAAATTCACAGTTAACTCGATTTTCCGAAAAATGTTGAAAATTTTTTTCTCTCCGATGGCTTTCAAATTTACCATGCTGATGTAGAATTTGACGCTGATTCCAAATCTGGTCTCAGATATACCATTAGATTAGTCGTTTAGACGCTAGAGCCCAAAACATCCCACATTCGCCGTTAACTCTGTCGTTTTTCGCCAATCTCCCAAATCTTAAATGGTGTCTCACATCTAAATGAAGACACATATGAACAAGCCGATTCTTTCAGTGAGTTTGTCTCACTCTTAGCTTTCAAACGAGCTATTGCACGACTTTCTACGATCTCTAGAACCAAAGTTGGAAGCAACGCTGCCGAGGGGGGGGGGACGTCCCAAAAAATTTTTCTCTCCGATGGAGCTGGAAATCACCTTACGGATGCAGAATTTGACGCTGATTCCAAATCTGGTCTCAGATCTACCATTGGAACAGCCGTTTAGACGCTAGAACCCAAAACATCCCAACGATGACTCTGGCCAACCTGGTCGGCCACCCAAGTCAACACGGACACTCTCAACCGAGGGGGGGCGCTGTGTTTATTGTGGAGGTTTGCTTACTACTCTTGACTGATATAATCCGTCATCAGTGTTAGATATAATTCCCTAATTATGGATCCAAATCTCAGTTGCTCCTAGCGTTTCATTAGTGCAATCATCGAAGTTACATCGTGTGAATCATTTCTACATTAATTGATGTTTTGTAATCCATCTCTAGATCAATTCATATTTTAGAAATCTCATAATTAGATAAATTTTTGTTCGTCTATTCTAAACCATCTCACATCTAAATCAGAGAGTGATACAATAGGACAGCTACGTGTGAATGAATTATCTGCAGCAAAAGTCAGGAATTAATGATAATGATAACGAATTAAGGACAATTAAGGTATGTTTTGATTTTGTGGACAGGTTGATTCTTAGTCAAAGGTCTTCTTCCTATGGTCTTGAAAATCGATTTTATTGATCTGTTTCAGGAAAGGTTCGAAATGAAATTTATTTAAATAACTTAGCGTTCTCAACAGCAACATCTGAAACCAATGTCTCTGTTAAAATTCTAGCTGGAGAATCAATGATAGCTTCTGCCAATTCGTGGAGATAGGTCTGCCTTCTAGCTATCAGCTGAGGCGACAGTCTCCGGCTGATATGAACATGTTTAAAAAACGCATGATCTCCTAGGCAGGAGGATCGGAGGCTAACTGAAAACCTCCGCCTTCATCGCATTCAGTTGCATATAAGTTGTTTGAACACTGAACAGTGGGATTGGGTTCTGCAAAGAACTCAAAAATAGTATCAAACGATTTTGAAAGCAAGGCAGCGATTTACAACATGAACTTGGTGTTTTTGAAATATAATAGATTAAACAAATAGTTATAAAACAGAAATGAGAAGTAGCCATTTACTGCATTGGTGAAAATATTTCTTCACTTGATGTGACGTTGATAATCAGCTTCAGAAAATTAGTCAACGTATTAGCTCCGTCCCTGGTGATTTTGAATTTGCAAACCATCCTATCTACAAAATATAACTTGTAAACTTATAAAATATAAACTTGTAATAGGAAAAATATTCTGATACATTCTGTGAATTGTAAACTCATTCAAATCAGTTGTAATATCAAATAATGAATCTCGTGTACACTACAAAAAGCATTCAATCCTAAAAGATCACGTTCATTTATAAGTTCTGACCTTGCCATGTTAATCGTGAGACATATGACATGGAATGCGATTAACAGCTTTCCAGAAAGATATACATGCAAGTGAAACTCGATTGTTACTTCAGAAAATATCAAAGAATTAATATTTAAAGCGCAGATGTGTGGAGAAAAAAATACTGTACATCATGCATGCATATTCTAAGAAACAAAATGTAAAGCTCACCGGACTTCATCACAGATAAAGCAATATGATAGCAATTCGTCACAAAATGTGATCAAGTTCCATTTTCTAAATCTTTCAATTGATCATCAAATTGACTTCATCCTGCAGACTTCAATAATTCCACTAGATCAATTTCCATTGAGCCAGACATATCGCAATGAAGCGGAGCTGTTCAAATTTGAATTCACAACATTATGCTATGTTACTGCATGTGTAGCTAAGTTTCCAAGCCAATATAGATCATAGACTTCCATGCATGATCAAAGAAATCGACAGCAACTAATTAGGAAGATGACAAAGAAATCGAACAGAACCATATCCAAAATTCAATAACACATGCTAACCATAGAAGTTTTTGCTTTTGAATCAAATTTTCTATCCATTGGAAAACAGCTATTGTGCAGCTCAGATGATTGACAATGTCTCAGATAATGCGAATAAACATGAGTGAATGTGAATACAAAGCACCTTACTTTCAATTTTAAGACATGAAAACTCCATTGTAGCATTGCAGAGGTTTTTTTAAATGGATTTTTACAGCATAAATCTTCACAGCGATTAATGCCGAAATGATGAGTTAATCGGACTCTAGCATTTGAACAAAATACAAATATAATTTAATTTTCTGGGTTATCTCATGGCCTACCAAATATTTTTGCATGCTTTTAAAGAACGTTAATTAACACATCAACGAAGCTTTGTTCGGATCAGTTGATGAAAAAAGTGAATAAATTTAATTACCAGTAGTAAGAAAACGACGAACACTCGACCGGCGCGCCCCCCCTCTGGGACGACAGAGGTTGTGGTCGGCCGCCGTGGTGCTTCGAGTCTGACTCCCCCCCTCTGGAACGACAGAGGTCTGTCGTGGTGTGCCGGCCAAGTTGGTCCGAAAGGTTCGCTGACGTCCCCCTCCTCGAAAAACGACAGAGTGTGAGACTCGGTTGAGTTGGCCTCGGGTTGACGTGGGCGACCGCCTAGGTTGACGTGGGCGGCCGTCTAGGTTGACGTGGGCGGCCGTCTAGGTTGTCGTGGTGGAATGGTGCAACGGACTTTAGATTCGTGATCAGCGTAAAATTCTGCATAGGTATGATGAATTTGAAAGCAATCGGCGAGAAAAAATGTTTCTTCAAAATTTTGACAGAGTTAGAATTTTGGACGTTTTGGGCTGTAGCTTCAAAAGGAAGCATCGGATGGGAAAACGGATTTCAGATTCGGATTCAGCGTGAAATTCTGCATCGGTATGGTGAGTTTCAAGTCAATCGGAGAGAAAAAGTTTCGCTGACGTCCCCCTCCCTCGGCACCGACCTTCCAACTTTGCTTCTAGTGGACGGATTTTGTCGTGCCATAGCTTGTTTGAAAGCTAAGAGTGAGACAAATTCACTGAAAGAATCGGCTTGTTCATATCTGTCTTCGTTTAGATGTGAGACGCCATTTAAGATTTTGGGAGATTGGCGAAAAACGACAGAGTTAGAATTTTGGACGTTTTTGGCTGTAGCGACAAAACGAAGCATCGGATGGGAAAACGGAGGCCAGATTCGGATTCAGCGTGAAATTCTGCATCGGTATGGTGAGTTTCAAGTCAATCGGAGAGAAAAAGTTTCGCTGACGTCCCCCCCTCGGCACCGACCTTCCAACTTTGCTTCTAGTGGTCGGATTTTGTCGTGCAATAGCTCGTTTGAAAGCTAAGAGTGAGACAAATTCACTGAAAGAATCGGCTTGTTCATATCTGTCTTCGTTTAGATGTGAGACACCATTTAAGATTTGGGAGATTGGCGAAAAACGACAGAGTTAGAATTTTGGACGTTTTGGGCTGTAGCGCCAAAACGAAGCATCGGATGGGAAAACGGATTTCAGATTTGGAATCAGCATCAAATTCTCTATCAACATGGTAAGTTTCAAGTCAATCGGAGAGAAAAATTTTCAACATTTTTCGAAAAAACGAGAGAGTTAGAATTTTTGCGATGGCTGTGGGCTGTAGAGCCAAAACGAAGCATCGGATGGGAAAACGGAGGCCAGATTCGGATTCAGCGTCAAATTCTACATGGAAGTGGTGTATTTCCAGCTCAATCGGAGCACTAGAACCGGAGATAGACGGATTTAAAGATTTGGATGATGGGTATTACGTCATCAGCTGATCGCCACATACTATATAAGCTGGGAACCGACAGAGACTTGTCATTAAGACGAGAGATTGCCAACGGTAGGTCGTCTCTCTGAGCTCCGATGATAGCTTCGGACATTCCAAATTCCGGGTTTCTGTAAGAAACCGACTTAGAAAATTTCATTGCTGATATCAGCTAAGGCGTCAGACTTAGAGGTTAGCCAGGAGATGGCCTTCGTCTCCAGGCCATAAAAGACTCCAAAACTTTAAAGGCTTGTAACTTTGCTTCTATAAGTCCGTTTGACTTGATTCAAAAAAGGTTCGGTCGCTATTGACCTGCCATAAGTGATAGACTACTTATAAAATTCCATAAGTTAAAATTTAAATTCACTAGTTTTGGAAGTTTTCTAGGGTTTTCGACCCTGCTGAAGTCAATGAAAGCATTTTTAATGATGTCTGAGCCAGTCTTCTCATGGTATAAGCGGCTTTTCACTGAAAGAGAGCAAGACACGGAGAGTTTTTCTGTAATATTCCACTGACAGGGTGTTCCTTCCGGACGGCGGACGATGCCGTAGTGATAAGTGTGGCAAGGGAGTGTGTCATATTTCAGACCGAAACCGCTGGGGCAACTCATGTCTCATGTTGGGCATTTGACACAGTTCTCAACGTAGCACTTTGAACGCCAATCGGTTGAGTCTTAGCTATCTTGTCATGGGTGGCCTCTAAACATCTCCATTGCAAAACGCTGGTGAATCAAGCTCTCTACGGCTTGCTATCAAGCTGATCAAAGCAATAACTTGGGATGTTTCCTCAAGGTTTTCAAGTATGCTGAGCTCAAATCTGCTATCAGATTTCAAATTAACTAAGTCTAAGGCAGCTTTGAGGGGCTAGATCCCAGCTACTGTTCACTACCTTTGACTGGGCGTTGCTGTTACCACTTCGGGGCAGTGACAATGATGTCTTAAGCTGTAAATAGCGGGTATCGGGGAAGATCTGTCACTTCCCTAGTGATCAGTACAAGGCCTTCGGGCTTTCGACGGGATCGAGTGTCACTCACTATACTCAAATCTATCATTCCTCACTAAGTGTAAAAATCATTGTTTTCCGTTTTTATAAACTAGGAATCAATCGTTTGCTATCAAACGTTTACGAACTTATAATCATTGTTTTTCCCTTTTCACTTCAGAAAATGGTTAACTACAATCATGCCAAGACGGCTTTCAAGCTCTGCGTTTGCACAAAAATCTTTCGCAGTGATGCCTTTAAGAAACACTCTTGTGTGAATAAGCGAATGGTAGGGGGCATTCGATACTTTTGCAGCAGCCATAATACATCTCGCCTTGTCTAGACGTTACCGGAGTGGCATGCGAAGCATAGCAGTTGCAGTCAACAAGAGCTGACTGAGGAGACGAAGCAAAGTCTCTTCAGCTCAGAGTTAAAGCTCTGGAGACTCAGTGCACTGTCGAGTCTATCGCGTCAGCAGAGCCTCCCTCATCTAGTGTGCCAGCAAAGGCTCTCTCACCCACCCCGATTGAGTCTTCTCCGAAGTCGAGTAAATCCTCCTCTAGTGATGAGTCGGCTACTAGTAGCAGCGACAGTGAGGAAGAGGAGGAGGAGGAAAAAGGCTCGGCGAAGGCTCACCTAGTCGAGAGTGTCGACCTCGATAGCGAGGTAGAGGCGGTGAGGGAAGTCGACCTCGATAGCGAGGTGCAGCCGGCTAAGTCATCGAGCAGTGGTGGGATTGCGGCTCAATGTCGCAACTTCATTATGCGCCCATCACTGGTCGATGACTATGACAAGCTGAAGAATGAGTTGGCAGTGTGGAAGAGCGACTGTTTCTTCTATAAAGCGAGTTCCGAGAACCTCTCGCGAGTCACTCAGGAGCTCAAGAAGACTCAAGCTAGTCTTCTTGAGAAAGAAGGAGAGCTCGATCGCGAGAGGTTCTCGCACCTCGCTAGTAAGGCCAGAGAAGAACAGCTCCTGATCGAGAGAGAGAGAGAGTCAGGAGAAGGAGTTGAGAAAGATGAGGGAGGAGGTAGAAGGGCTGCGAAAGCAGTTGGGGAAGGTGGTGGCGACTAATCAGGAGCTGCACCAACAAGTGAGGAATAGCAGTACTCGACGATCAAGTCGCCTCCACATTCCCCTAGATAAGAAAGGAGGTGTGCCCGCAAGACCGCTCCTGTATGAACGTGGCAGAGACGAAATGTGTTACAGCAGGGCTAAAAAAGGTATCGAATGCCTTCATTTCACATTCGACCATAAGGAGGCAATCACAGGATTCCTGTTCGAACCACGTCCGGAGAAGATCTGTAAGTTAAAACAAGTAACTTAGAGTTCAAGATGATAACTAACAACTTCTTTCTTTACAGATATCAATGAGAAGCGCCCACCTGCTTCCGTCAATGAGCCGGAGACGAAGCGGCAAGCTTGAGTCCCATATTCCTCCAATCATCCCGAGAACGACCCATGGGCTCTCTTAAGGGCCAACCTTCTAATGCAGCTAAAGCGGTCCCAAGCCCGCCACATATCTACGGATATGGAATGCAGAGGGGAAGAAAAATGATGAATGGAATGAAGGGAGGACATTCATGCGCCACACGCAACACATCACATACTTCTCTCTTTGCTAGTGAACAAGCTCTTGTCAGTGTCGTACAAAGGTTTTACTGCAGCACAGGTTGATGTATAGTTAGAAAAGTTTGATCATCAACGTTGTATTCGTAAGTCTAGTCAGAAACTGTATCATGGTTTGTAAAAGCAAAGTTAGTGTAGTCAGAAACTTTATCATGTCGTACAAAAGTTTTATTGCAACACAGGTTGATGTATAGTTAGAAAGTTTGATCATCAACGTTTTATTAGTAAGTCTAGTCAGAAAGTGCATCATGGTTTGCAAAGTTAGTGTAGTCAAATAATTTTACTGTGACACCCGTTTGAGAAAGTAAAGTCTGATCATCGAAGTTGTATTCGTGAGTGTCGTTAGAAAGTGTATCATGGTTTGTAAAAGTTTTACTGCAACACAGGTTGATGTATAGTTAGAAAAGTTTGATCATGACGTTTTATGAAACACACATGTCATGAAATATAAGCGTTAGTGTAGTCAAATAATTTACCGCGACGCACATTTGTGAAAATAAAGTTTGATCATTGACGTTGTATGACTGACCGAACTCATCACAGCACAAGAAAGTTTTGGAAGGTTTTACTGCACAGTGTAGATTGTCTTGTAACTTACTTTCACAGTGTTAGAAAGTTTTATTGGAGACAGTTGTCAAATGTTTCCCTATTAGAAATTCAAAACTTCATGACTGTTAGATTAGCTTCATCAGGTTTAGTAAAAGCAGTTTTCTACTGCAGTAAGACTGAGAGTTTAGAATGTTATATGAAAACAGTGTTCACCACAGCGCTAGAAAGTTTTACTGCGGTGTGTAGATTGTTTCACACAAGGTCTTATAGTCAGCGTTGAATGTTTTATAAAACCAGATGTTGTCACACACGTTGAGTGTGTGAGAGCTAGTTCCATGACATTGAATCGCATGGGTTGTAAAGTTCATAATCCAAGGCTAGGCTCCTCTACGGTTGGATTTAGGGTTTTATATTACATGCGTGAACCGTTCGTGTAGAATATGTGAAGCACATGTTCAATTAAATGCAAATGTTGAAATAAGTTTGTAAGAAGTCTTTGACAGGTTGTTGTGAAACGTAGCGAACGTTGAAGAAATGTTTCTGCAGTCACACTCGTTAGCGTGCCAGCTTTACTAGATGTGTTCTATTCTCCAATGAGGATTGTTGTCTAATGAGAATCAAACATTACTTTATAAATAGAGAGCCTTCCACAGTGAGAATCATTCCATCGTTGAATCGTACAAGTGACGGACGCACATTCTCTCTCTCTCTCTCTCTCTACATCCCTGTTATATTATCCAACTAAAATGGTAAGTCGCTACTTTCCTCCCTCTCCTCCCTTGAACGTTAACTTAATACAATCTTTTTAATTTTCAGGCATCTACTCCATCTGCTGCACTAATAGGACAAAATGGCGGTCAAACGTTACAAGGTTCACTACGATCAGATCATCTACAACTGAGACCAGTGGAAGAAACAACAAAGGTACATAATCCTACACCGCTACAGCGTAAATTTAAACAAGTCTTGCGTCATGAGGATCACAGCGTAGTACTGCAAACGGGAATGCTCCCTTCCACTGATGTGAAGATATTGAGCAATCAGTATGGGGACTACATACTCATCCCCATGAGTCCGTACATTCGCCGCCAACTTGACATTATTGAAGAGTACGTGACATTAAATATGGACATTCCTACTCCTCTTGCTCAAGAGTGGAAGGCGAGAGATGAAAAGGATACTCCCTATAGAAAGATTTGGGATGGCAATCAAATTTGCCTACCATTATCACATTGGTGTAGTTATTATAAAAAGGATGGAGATCAATCAATACCCATCAGATGTGATGAGCTCGGAGAAGGTACTTGGGATATCATTTTCAAAGTGAATGGGCTATATTATGGTCAGCACAAGGATAACAAAATAGCCTCTCTCTCGATATACACTGAATCCATCCTATATATTCCAAAGCCACCCAGCGTAGATGACATTATTGACGAAATCCTTAACGGGGGTGGTACAAAGCGCAAGTGGGGCAAGAATGCTACCTCCAAACACAAGTCAAGGAAAGAGAATTGCTAATCCTTTCCTAACTCTACCCTATGACAATTCGCTTATGTGCTTTGAGTGTCGTGGACGTGGTCTTATTAGATACATTTTACTTCTTCGTTACCATCATATCATTTGTGTATTTTGTCGAGAAAAGCATCGATGTAATTCTTCATTTTGTGATATGTTATAGAACGTTTCCTTAGATATGTAATTTCCGTTTTAGGCTTCTATCATCATTTTTATGGATTGTGAGGGTGAACCTGTACAGGAGCTCAGTGCTATTGCTATGAACAATTGGACATATCAGATTGTTAGTGTCCATCATCAACATGCCAACTGCGATCCCAATGTTGATCAATTGGCGAGAAAACACATTCATGGACTTAATCTGAAATATTTGCAAGACTATGGCTTTTCTTGTGAGACTGCTCTTCTTATTGACTTTAAACGACGGTTAGCTGCTTTCAATATTATACGCATCTTTTGTAATAATCCTGGTAAGGAGAGGAAAGTATTTCCCAATCTAATCATTGATGATATTTTGCTCCCACCTTGGGATAGTAGAGTGAATCAACACTATCATGAAGTCACGAAACGTTTTAAGAATTTGTGTGTTCCTATTTTGTCTGTTCGTTGTAGTAGCTACGTTCATAACCAATGCTTCTTTCCTCCTTACCTCAACACTGCCAAAGTCCTGTATGGTCATCATTGCTCGCTATATGACAGTTACCAGCTGTATGTATTTTATCTGTTTCAAACCATTGATTTGTAATGCATGCTTGTTATAGTTATTCAATAAATGTTATTATGCGAAGAGTTGTTGTTATCATGCGACGGATGGGTTAGATAAAGGGTGATCATATCTTTTTCAAAGGACTGTGGAACATCGATTTCCATGATGAGGATTTAAACAGTTAGATTTGATGACGAATAAGATTTACTAGTTTGCAAGTTAGACTAAGCGTTCTATTATTTGTAAATGAAAGATATAGTTTCAATAGTTTACACGTTAAAAATAAAGTTTCAATAGTGTGTATGTTAAGAATAAAGTTCTATCTGTTTATATGTTAGAAATACAATGAAGTTTTACCAGTTTACAAGTTAAGAATAAATTTTATCTGCTTGTATGTTAGAAATCAAATAAAGTTTCACCAGTTTACAAGTTAAAAATAAAGTTTCAATAGTGTGTACGTTAGAAATAAAGTTTCAATAGTGTGTATGTTAAGAATAAAGTTTTATCTGCTTGTATGTTAGAAATAAAATGAAGCTTCACCAGTTTACAAGTTAAGAATAAAGTTTTATCAGCTTGTATGTTAGAAATAAAACAAGGTTTCAACCGTTAACAAGTTAAAAATAAAGTTTCAATAGTTTACAAGTTAAAAATAAAGTTTCAACAGTGTCTACGTTAGAAATAAAGTTTTATCTGTTTGTAAAGTACGATCGTAAGATTTACTAGCTTGCAAGTTAGACTCAGCATTCTACTAGTTGTAAATGAAAAATATCGTTTCAACAGTTTACAGATTAAAATAAAGTTTCAATAGTGTGTACGTTAGGAATAAAGTTATGACTGTTTGTGTGTGTGTGTGTTAGAAATAAATAAAGTTTCAACCGTTTACAAGTTAAAAAAAAAGTTTCAACAGTGTGTACGTTAGAAATAAAGTTTTATCTGTTTATATGTTAGAAACAAAACAAAGTTTCAACAGTTTACAAGCTGAAAAATAAAGTTTCAACAGTGTGTACGTTAGGAATAAAGTTTTATCTGTTTGTAACTTAGAAATAAAGTTTTAACTGCTTGTATGTTAGAAATAGAGGTATAACAGTTTATATGCTAGAAAGAAAGGTATAACTGTTTGTAAGACAAGATCGTAAGATGTACTAGTTTGCAAGTTAGACTCAGCGTTCTACTAGTTGTAAATGAAAAATATCGTTTCAACAGTTGACAGATTAAAATAAAGTTTCAATAGTGTGTATGATGGAAATAAAGTTTAAGCGCTTTGTGCGTTAGAATTAAAGTTTCAGCCGTTTACAAGTTAAAAATAAAGTTTCAACAGTGTTTACGTTAGAAATAAAGTTTTAGGTGTTTACATGTTAGAAACAAAATAAAGTTTCAACAGTTTACAAGTTGAAAAATAAAGTTTCAACAGTGTGTACGTTAGAAATAAATGAAAGTAAGAACTTCATCGTATGAGTATTCAAAGCATGTTTTGTAAATCAAATGTGTGTAGTACTGACATGATAGATTCAAGCTTGACAAACGCGTTTGTACACAACGCACATAACGTACACACTGTTGAAACGTTATTTTTCAGCTTGTAAACTGTTGAAACTTTGTTTTGTTTCTAACACACACACACAAACAGTCATAACTTTATTCCTAACGTACACACTATTGAAACTTTATTTTAATCTGTAAACTGTTGAAACAATATTTTTCATTTATAACTAGTAGAATGCTGAGTTTAACTTGCAAACTAGTAAATCTTACGATCGTACTTTACAAACAGATAAAACTTTATTTCTAACGTAGACACTGTTGAAACTTTATTTTTAACTTGTAAACGGTTGAAATTTTATTTCTAACGTACACACTATTGAAACTTTATTTTTAATTTGTAAACTGGTGAAACTTCATTTTATTTCTAACATACAAGCTGATAAAACTTTATTCTTAACTTGTAAACTGGTGAAGCTTCATTTTATTTCTAACATACAAACAGATAAAACTTTATTCTTAACATACGCACTATTGAAACATTAGTTTTAACTTGTAAACTATTGAAACTTTATTTTTAACTTGTTAACGGTTGAAACTTTGTTTTATTTCTAACATACAGACAGATAAAACTTTATTCTTAACTTGCCAACTGGTGAAACTTCATTTTATTTCTAACATACAAGCAGATAAAACTTTATTCTTAACATACACACTATTGGAACTTTATTTCTAACGTACACACTATTGAAACTTTATTTTTAACTTGTAAACTGGTGAAACTTTATTTCATTTCTAACATACAAGCAGATAAAATTTATTCTTAACTTGTAAACTGGTAAAACTTCATTGTATGTCTAACATATAAACAGATAGAACTTTATTCTTAACATACACACTATTGAAACTTTATTTTTAACGTGTAAACTATTGAAACTATATCTTTCATTTACAAATAATAGAACGCTTAGTCTAACTTGCAAACTAGTAAATCTTATTCGTCATCAAATCTAACTGTTTAAATCCTCATCATGGAAATCGATGTTCCACAGTCCTTTGAAAAAGATATGATCACCCTTTATCTAACCCATCCGTCGCATGATAACAACAACTCTTCGCATAATAACATTTATTGAATAACTATAACAAGCATGCATTACAAATCAATGGTTTGAAACAGATAAAATACATACAGCTGGTAACTGTCATATAGCGAGCAATGATGACCATACAGGACTTTGGCAGTGTTGAGGTAAGGAGGAAAGAAGCATTGGTTATGAACGTAGCTACTACAACGAACAGACAAAATAGGAACACACAAATCCTTAAAACGTTTCGTGACTTCATGATAGTGTTGATTCACTCTACTATCCCAAGGTGGGAGCAAAATATCATTAATGACTAGATTGGGAAATACTTTCCTCTCCTTACCAGGATTATTACAAAAGATGCGTATAATATTGAAAGCAGCTAACCGTCGTTTAAAGTCAATAAGAAGAGCAGTCTCACAAGAAAAGCCATAGTCTTGCAAATATTTCAGATTAAGTCCATGAATGTGTTTTCTCGCCCATTGATCAACATTGGGATCGCAGTTGGCATGTTGCTGATGGACACTAACAATCTGATATGTCCAATTGTTCATAGCAATAGCACTGAGCTCCTGCACAGGTTCACCCTCACAATCCATAAAAATGATGATAGAAGCCTAAAACGGAAATTACACATCTAAGGAAACGTTCTATAACATATCACAAAATGAAGAATTACATCGATGCTTTTCACGACAAAATACACAAATGATATGATGGTAACGAAGAAGTAAAATGTATCTAATAAGACCACGTCCACGACACTCAAAGCACATAAGCGAATTGTCATAGGGTAGAGTTAGGAAAGGATTAGCAATTCTCTTTCCTTGACTTGTGTTTGGAGGTAGCATTCTTGCCCCACTTGCGCTTCGTACCACCCCCGTTAAGGATTTCGTCAATAATGTCATCTACGCTGGGTGGCTTTGGAATATATAGGATGGATTCAGTGTATATCGAGAGAGAGGCTATTTTGTTATCCTTGTGCTGACCATAATATAGCCCATTCACTTTGAAAATGATATCCCAAGTACCTTCTCCGAGCTCATCACATCTGATGGGTATTGATTGATCTCCATCCTTTTTATAATAACTACACCAATGTGATAATGGTAGGCAAATTTGATTGCCATCCCAAATCTTTCTATAGGGAGTATCCTTTTCATCTCTCGCCTTCCACTCTTGAGCAAGAGGAGTAGGAATGTCCATATTTAATGTCACGTACTCTTCAATAATGTCAAGTTGGCGGCGAATGTACGGACTCATGGGGATGAGTATGTAGTCCCCATACTGATTGCTCAATATCTTCACATCAGTGGAAGGGAGCATTCCCGTTTGCAGTACTACGCTGTGATCCTCATGACGCAAGACTTGTTTAAATTTACGCTGTAGCGGTGTAGGATTATGTACCTTTGTTGTTTCTTCCACTGGTCTCAGTTGTAGATGATCTGATCGTAGTGAACCTTGTAACGTTTGACCGCCATTTTGTCCTATTAGTGCAGCAGATGGAGTAGATGCCTGAAAATTAAAAAGATTGTATTAAGTTAACGTTCAAGGGAGGAGAGGGAGGAAAGTAGCGACTTACCATTTTAGTTGGATAATATAACAGGGATGTAGAGAGAGAGAGAATGTGCGTCCGTCACTTGTACGATTCAACGATGGAATGATTCTCACTGTGGAAGGCTCTCTATTTATAAAGTAATGTTTGATTCTCATTAGACAACAATCCTCATTGGAGAATAGAACACATCTAGTAAAGCTGGCACGCTAACGAGTGTGACTGCAGAAACATTTCTTCAACGTTCGGTGCGTTTCACAACAACCTGTCAAAGACTTCTTACAAACTTATTTCAACATTTGCATTTAAGTGAACATGTGCTTCACATATTCTACATGAACGGTTGACGCATGTAATATAAAACCCTAAATCCAACCGTAGAGGAGCCTAGCCTTGGATTATGAACTTTACAACCCATGCGATTCAATGTCATGGAACTAGCTCTCACACACTCAACGTGTGTGACAACATCTGGTTTTATAAAACATTCAACGCTGACTATAAGACCTTGTGTGAAACAATCTACACACCGCAGTAAAACTTTCTAGCGCTGTGGTGAACACTGTTTTCATATAACATTCTAAACTCGCAGTCTTACTGCAGTAGAAAACTGCTTTTACTAAACCTGATGAAGCTAATCTAACAGTCATGAAGTTTTGAATTTCTAATAGGGAAACATTTGACAACTGTCTCCAATAAAACTTTCTAACACTGTGAAAGTAAGTTACAAGACAATCTACACTGTGCAGTAAAACCTTCTAAAACTTTCTAGTGCTGTGATGAGTTCGGTCAGTCATACAACGTCAATGATCAAACTTTATTTTCACAAACGTGCGTCGCGGTAAATTATTTGACTACACTAACGCTTATATTTCATGACATGTGTGTTTCATAAAACGTCATGATCAAACTTTTCTAACTATACATCAACCTGTGTTGCAGTAAAACTTTTACAAACCATGATACACTTTCTAACGACACTCACGAATACAACTTCGATGATCAGACTTTACTTTCTCAAACGGGTGTCACAGTAAAATTATTTGACTACACTAACTTTGCAAACCATGATACACTTTCTGACTAGACCTACAAATACAACGTTCGTGATCAGACTTTACTTTCTTAAACGGTTGTCACAGTAAAATTATTTGACTACACTAACTTTGCAAACCATGATACACTTTCTGACTAGACTTACAAATAAAACGTTAATGATCAAACTTTTCTAACTATACATCAACCTGTGTTGCAATAAAACTTCTGTACAACATGATAAAGTTTCTGACTACACTAACTTTGCTTTTACAAACCATGATACAGTTTCTGACTAGACTTACGAATACAACGTTGATGATCAAACTTTTCTAACTATACATCAACCTGTGCTGCAGTAAAACCTTTGTACGACACTGACAAGAGCTTGTTCACTAGCAAAGAGAGAAGTATGTGATGTGTTGCGTGTGGCGCATGAATGTCCTCCCTTCATTCCATTCATCATTTTTCTTCCCCTCTGCATTCCATATCCGTAGATATGTGGCGGGCTTGGGACCGCTTTAGCTGCATTAGAAGGTTGGCCCTTAAGATAGCCCATGGGTCGTTCTCGGGATGATTGGAGGAATATGGGACTCAAGCTTGCCGCTTCGTCTCCGGCTCATTGACGGAAGCAGGTGGGCGCTTCTCATTGATATCTGTAAAGAAAGAAGTTGTTAGTTATCATCTTGAACTCTAAGTTACTTTTTTTAACATACAGATCTTCTCCGGACGTGGTTCGAACAGGAATCCTGTGATTGCCTCCTTATGGTCGAATGTGAAATGAAGGCATTCGATACCTTTTTTAGCCCTGCTGTAACACATTTCGTCTCTGCCACGTTCATACAGGAGCGGTCTTGCGGGCACACCTCCTTTCTTATCTAGGGGAATGTGGAGGCGACTTGATCGTCGAGTACTGCTACTCCTCACTTGTTGGTGCAGCTCCTGATTAGTCGCCACCACCTTCCCCAACTGCTTTCGCAGCCCTTCTACCTCCTCCCTCATCTTTCTCAACTCCTTCTCCTGACTCTCTCTCTCTCTCGATCAGGAGCTGTTCTTCTCTGGCCTTACTAGCGAGGTGCGAGAACCTCGCGCGATCGAGCTCTCCTTCTTTCTCAAGAAGACTAGCTTGAGTCTTCTTGAGCTCCTGAGTGACTCGCGAGAGGTTCTCGGAACTCGCTTTATAGAAGAAACAGTCGCTCTTCCACACTGCCAACTCATTCTTCAGCTTGTCATAGTCATCGACCAGTGGTGGGCGCATAATGAAGTTGCGACATTGAGCCGCAATCCCACCACTGCTCGATGACTTAGCCGGCTGCACCTCGCTATCGAGGTCGACTTCCCTCACCGCCTCTACCTCGCTATCGAGGTCGACACTCTCGACTAGGTGAGCCTTCGCCGAGCCTTTTTCCTCCTCCTCCTCTTCCTCACTGTCGCTGCTACTAGTAGCCGACTCATCACTAGAGGAGGATTTACTCGACTTCGGAGAAGACTCAATCGGGGTGGGTGAGAGAGCCTTTGCTGGCACACTAGATGAGGGAGGCTCTGCTGACGCGATAGACTCGACAGCGCACTGAGTCTCCAGAGCTTTTAACTCTGAGCTGAAGAGACTTTGCTTCGTCTCCTCAGTCAGCTCTGGTTGACTGCAACTGCTATGCTTCGCATGCCACTCCGGTAACGTCTCGACAAGGCGAGATGTATTATGGCTGCTGCAAAAGTATCGAATGCCCCCTACCATTCGCTTATTCACACAAGAGTGATTCTTAAAGGCATCACTGCGAAAGATTTTTGTGCAAACGCAGAGCTTGAAAGCCGTCTTGGCATGATTGTAGTTAACCATTTTCTGAAGTGAAAAGGGGAAAACAATGATTATAAGTCCGTAAACGTTTGATAGCAAACGATTGATTCCTAGTTTATAAAAACGGAAAACAATGATTTTTACACTTAGTGAGGAATGATAGATTTGAGTATAGTGAGTGACACTCGATCCCGTCGACAGCCCGAAGGCCTTGTACTGATCACTAGGTAAGTGAGAGATCTTCCCCGATACCCGCTATTTACAGCTTAAGACATCATTGTCACTGCCCCGAAGTGGTAACAGCAACGCCGAGTCAAAGGTAGTGAACAGTAGCTGGGATCTAGCCCCTCAAAGCTGCCTTAGACTTAGTTAATTTGAAATCTGATAGCAGATTTGAACTCAGCATACTTGAAAACCTTGAGGAAACATCCCAAGTTATTGCTTTGATCAGCTTGATAGCAAGCCGTAGAGAGCTTGATTCACCAGCGTTTTGCAATGGAGATGTTTAGAGGCCACCCATGACAAGATAGCTAAGACTCAACCGATTGGCGTTCAAAGTGCTACGTTGAGAACTGTGTCAAATGCCCAACATGAGACATGAGTTGCCCCAGCGGTTTCGGTCTGAAATATGACACACTCCCTTGCCACACTTATCACTACGGCATCGTCCGCCGTCCCGAAGGAACACCCTGTCAGTGGAATATTACAGAAAAACTCTCCGTGTCTTGCTCTCTTTCAGTGAAAAGCCGCTTATACCATGAGAAGACTGGCTCAGACATCATTAAAAATGCTTTCATTGACTTCAGCAGGGTCGAAAACCCTAGAAAACCTCCAAAACTAGTGAATTTAAATTTTAACTTATGAAATTTTATAAGTAGTCCATCACTTAGGGCAGGTTAATAGCGACCGAACCTTTTTTGAATCAAGTCAAACGGACTTGTAGAAGCAAAGTTACAAGCCTTTAAAGTTTTGGAGTCTTTTATGGCCTGGAGACGAAGGCCATCTCCTGGCTAACCTCTAAGTCTGACGCCTTAGCTGATATCAGCAATGAAATTTTCTAAGTCGGTTTCTTACAGAAACCCGGAATTTGGAATGTCCGAAGCTATCATCGGAGCTCAGAGAGACGACCTACCGTTGGCAATCTCTCGTCTTAATGACAAGTCTCTGTCGGTTCCCAGCTTATATAGTATGTGGCGATCAGCTGATGACGTAATACCCATCATCCAAATCTTTAAATCCGTCTATCTCCGGTTCTAGTGCTGCGATTGAGCTGTAAATACATCACTTCCATGTAGAATTTGACGCTGAATCCGAATCGGGCCTCTGTTTTCCCATCCGATGCTTCGTTTTGGCGCTACAGCCCAAAACGTCCAAAATTCTAACTCTGTCGTTTTTCGCCAATCTCCCAAAATCTTAAATGGCGTCTCACATCTAAGCGAAGACAGATATGAACAAGCCGATTATTTCAGTGAGTTTGTCTCACTCTTAGCTTTCAAACGAGCTATTGCACGACAAAATCCGTCCACTAGAAGCAAAGTTGGAAGGTCGGTGCCGAGGGGGGGGGGACGTCAGCGAAACTTTTTCTCTCCGATTGACTTGAAACTCACCATACAGATGCAGAATTTCACGCTGAATTCGAATCTGGCCTCCGTTTTCCCATCCGATGCTTCGTTTTGGCGCTACAGCCCAAAACGTCCAAAATTCTAACTCTGTCGTTTTTCGCCAATCTCCCAAAATCTTAAATGGCGTCTCACATCTAAACGAAGACAGATATGAACAAGCCGATTCTTTCAGTGAATTTGTCTTACTCTTAGCTTTCAAACGAGCTATTGCACGACAAAATCCGTCCACTAGAAGCAAAGTTGGAAGGTCGGTGCCGAGGGGGGGGACGTCAGCGAAACTTTTTCTCTCCGATTGCGTTCAAATTCACCATACCGATGCAGAATTTCACGCTGAATCCGAATCTGAAATCCGTTTTCCCATCCGATGCTTCGTTTTGAAGCTACAGCCCAAAACGTCCAAAATTCTAACTCTGTCGTTTTTCGCCAATGTCCCAAAATCTTAAATGGCGTCTCACATCTAAACGAAGACACATATGAACAAGCCGATTCTTTCAGTGAATTTGTCTCACTCTTAGCTTTCAAACGAGCTATGGCACGACAAATTCTGTCCACTAGAAGCAAAGTTGGAAGGTCGGTGCCGAGGGGGGGGACGTCAGCGAAACTTTTTCTCTCCGATTGACTTGAAACTCACCATACCGATGCAGAATTTCACGCTGAATCCGAATCTGGCCTCCGTTTTCCAATCCGATGCTTCGTTTTGAAGCTACAGCCCAAAACGTCCAAAATTCTTACTCTGTCGTTTTTCGCCAATGTCCCAAAATCTTAAATGGCGTCTCACATCTAAACGAAGACAGATATGAACAAGCCGATTCTTTCAGTGAATTTGTCTCACTCTTAGCTTTCAAACGAGCTATTGCACGACAAAATCCGTCCACTAGAAGCAAAGTTGGAAGGTCGGTGCCGAGGGGGGGGGGACGTCAGCGAAACTTTTTCTCTCCGATTGACTTGAAACTCACCATACCGATGCAGAATTTCACGCTGAATCCGAATCTGAAATCCGTTTTCCCATCCGATGCTTCGTTTTGAAGCTACAGCCCAAAACGTCCAAAATTCTAACTCTGTGAAAATTTTGAAGAAACATTTTTTCTCGCCGATTGCTTTCAAATTCATCATACCTATGCAGAATTTTACGCTGATCACGAATCTAAAGTCCGTTGCACCATTCCACCACGACAACCTAGACGGCCGCCCACGTCAACCTAGACGGCCGCCCACGTCAACCTAGGCGGTCGCCCACGTCAACCCGAGGCCAACTCAACCGAGTCTCACACTCTGCCGTTTTTCGAGGAGGGGGACGTCAGCGAACCTTTCGGACCAACTTGGCCGGCACACCACGACAGACCTCTGTCGTTCCAGAGGGGGGGAGTCAGACTCGAAGCACCACGGCGGCCGACCACAACCTCTGTCGTTCCAGAGGGGGGGCGCGCCGGTCGAGTGTTCGCCGTTTTCTTACTACTATTACTTCCAAGAAGGAATTTCGCCAAAAATTAATAGCACATGGTCATTTATTTGTATATGTATTCTGTGAATTTAGAGAATAAATAGTCAAAATCGTTGTGATAGTGCAGTTTTGGCATTATTTTCATGTGGTAGCAATCGTTTATATGGATGTCTTGTTGTTACCACTTGGTGTATATAGCTGCAGTAGAATATAATTGACTATGACTTGAGATTCATGCACCCTGGCAGCAGTGTAACATTGAAATTATAAAATTAACCTTTGCAACAAGTCATAGATAATAACACGTGCATTACACATGTAAAAGGGGTGTATTTCTACACGTGTATTCACATGCAAAGATTACATGTGTATTACACATTTAAAAGTGGTGTATTTTCATTTACACCAAAAATACACGTGTATTACACGTGTACGGGTTGACTGGGTTGAAATACCCATAGGCATTCTGAGGAATTCCCAATGGTTGGTACGAGCACTAAATGCCGTTTTATCAATGTCTTCTTTTTTCATCGGAATGTCATAGTATCCCGAAGATAAATCTAGGATTGAAAATAATAAAGAACCATTTAAAGTATCCATCAATTGATTTGCGTTTGGAATTGGAAATATAATCGTTTTTTTATAACAGAATTTAATCTCCGGTAATCGATAATCAAACGAATATCACCATTCTTCTTGGGTATTATCACCAACAGTGCGTTCCAAGGTGACTTACTTGGTTTTATAATTTCCTTTTCTGCTAATTCTTGCATTGGTTTATCCACTTTATCTTCCAGACCAAAAGGCATTCTTTGATATGAACAAGCAATAGGTTTAGTTGAGCCTGTTTCAATCTCATGTTGGGCTAGATTAGTCAGTCCAATATCATCTTTTGAAATGCTAAAAATGTCACAAAATTCCTCTAATAATGGCAATAAGGTTTCTCTGTAAATTTTAGGAAGTTTATCAATCAGTAGTATATAGTGTGACATCCGGCGCGACGCTTCGCTTCGCTTCGCTTGCGCCGGATGTCACACTTTTGCGGTTTTTTTTTAAAAAAAATCAAAATTTCAAAAATTTCAAAAATTTAGGTAGACTTCAAATTTCACGTGGCCGAAGGCCGAAGGGCGAAAATTTAGGTAGTGACAAATTTTCAAAAAAAATCAAAATTTCAAAAATTTAAGCGGTCTCAAAATATCACGTAATCGAAAATTTAGGCGGTCTCAAAATATCACGTGGACGAAAATTTAGGCGGTCTTAAAATATGACGTAATCTAAAAAATATCACGTGGTCGAAAAATATCACGTAGCCGAAGGTCGAAAATGTAGGCAGATGAAAATTTAGTAGACTTTCAAATTTCACGTGGCGAAGCCGAGGGCGAAAATTTAGGTAGTGGACAAATTTTTCATAAATAATCAAATTTCAATATTTTTAGGCGGTCCCAAATTATCACGTAATCGAAAATTTAGGCGGTCTCAAAATATCACGTGGACGAAAATTTAGGCGGTCTTAAATTATGAAGTATCTAAAAAATATTCACGTGGTCGAATAAATATCACGTAGCCGAAGGTCGAAAATGTTGGCAGATGAAATTTAGGTAGACCATAAAACTATCAACGTAGTCATAATATACAAGAAGATTGTATTCAAATATTTCTTGGATTATGGAAACCTCAACGGGGGGAAGCCTCAGAAATGGAAGGAATCT